>CM064063.1:27280655-27315094 GCA_032594955.1 Panicum miliaceum | reverse complement strand
AAACGGTCCGAAACGCAACAAAACATGAGTTTAGGGTCCAATGCGGTGGATCGGGTGTGTTCGTAGCAAAAAATTCCAACATGACTTCATTACACGAACTCGAGCACTAATTGCACCAGTTTGGCCCGTTTGCTTCAATTTTCGTTGCGGTGACGAAACGGTCCGAAACGCACCAAAACAAGTTCATGCAACGAAGTCATGTCAAAATTTTCGCAACGAACGCACCCGACACGACGTCGTGGCACGAACTTTTGCACTAGTTGCACAAGTTCGGCCCGTTTTACATCGATTTTTGTGTGGTGACGAAACGGTCTGAAACGTACCAAAACATGAGTTTAGGGTCCAATGGAGTGGATCGAGTGCGTTCGTTGTGAAAATTCCGATGCGTCTTCGTTGCACGAGTTTGTGCACAAATTGCACCAGTTCAGCCCATTTTGCATCGATTTTCGTGCGGAGAGGAAACGGTCCGAAACGCATAAAAACATGAGTTTAGGATCAAATAGGGTGGACCGGGTGCGTGCGTTGCGAAAAATATCGATGTGGTTCCATTGCACGAACTTGTGCACTAATTGCACTAGTTCGACTCGTTTTCATTGATTTTCGGGCGGTGACGAAACGATCTGAAACGCACCAAAACATGAGTTTAGAGTCCAATACTGTGAATCGGGTGCGTCCATTGTGAAAAATTCCGACGCGACTTCGTTACACGAACTACTGCACTAATTGCACCAATTCGGCCCGTTTTGCATCGATTTTCGTACGGTGACCAAACTATCCGAAACGCACCAAAATATGAGTTAGGGTCCTAATGGGGTTGATCGGGTGCGTTTGTTGCAAAAATTTTGGCATAACTTCGTTGCACGTACTTGAGCAATAATTGCACTAGTTCGGCGCTTTTTGCATCGATTTTTGTGTGGGTGACGAAACGGTCCGAAACGCAACAAAACATGAGTTTTAGGGTCCAATGCGGTGGATCGGGTGTGTTCGTTGCGAAAAATTCCAACACGACTTCGTTACACGAACTCAAGCACTAATTGCACCAGTTTGGCCCGTTTTGCTTCAATTTTGGTGCGGTGACGAAACGGTCCGAAACGCACCAAAACAAGTTCATGCAACGAAGTCATGTCAAAAATTTTCGCAACGAACGCACCCGACACGACGTCGTGGCACGATCTTGTGCACTAGTTGCACAAGTTCGGCCCATTTTGCATCGATTTTTGTGTGGTGACGAAACGGTCTGAAACGTACCAAAATATGAGTTTAGGGTCCAATGGAGTGGATCGAGTGCGTTCGTTGCGAAAATTCTGATGCGTCTTCGTTGCACGAGTTTGTGCACAAATTGCACCAGTTCAGCCCATTTTGCATCGATTTTCATGCGGAGAGGAAACGGTCCGAAACGCACCAAAAACATGAGTTTAGGATCAAATAAGGTGGACCGGGTGCGGTGCGTTGCGAAAAATATCGATGTGGCTACATTGCACGAACTTGTGCACTAATTGCACTAGTTCGACTCGTTTTCATTGATTTTCGGGCGGGTGACGAAACGATCTGAAACGCACCAAAACATGAGTTTAGAGTCCAATACTGTGAATCGGGTGCGTCCATTGTGAAAAATTCCGACGCGACTTCGTTACACGAACTACTGCACTAATTGCACCAATTCGGCCCGTTTTTGCATCGATTTTCGTACGGTGACCAAACTATCCGAAACGCACCAAAATATGAGTTAGGGTCTAATGGGGTGGATCGGGTGCCTTGGTTGCAAAATTTTTGACATAACTTCGTTTGCACGTACTTGAGCAATAATTGCACTAGTTCGGCGCATTTTGCATCGATTTTTTGTGTGGTGACGAAACGGTCCGAAACGCAACAAAACATGAGTTTAGGGTCCAATGCGGTGGATCGGGGTGTGTTCGTTGCAAAAAATTCCAACACGACTTCGTTACACGAACTCAAGCACTAATTGCACCTGTTTGGCCCGTTTTGCTTCAAATTTCGTGCGGTGACGAAACGGTCCCGAAACGCACCAAAACAAGTTCATGCAACGAAGTCATGTCAAAATTTTCGCAACGAACGCACCCGACACGACGTCGTGGCATGAACTTGTGTGGTGACGAAACGGTCCCGAAACGCACCAAAACATGAGTTTAGGGTTGCAATGGAGTGGATAGAGTGCGTTCGTTGCAAAAATTCTGATGTGTCTTCGTTGCACGAGTTTGTGCACAAATTGCACCAGTTCAGCCCATTTTGCATCGATTTTTGTGCGGAGACGAAACGGTCCGAAACGCACCAAAACATGAGTTTAGGATCAAATAGGGTGGACCGGGTGCGTGCGTTGCGAAAAAATATCGATGTGACTCCATTGCACGAACTTGTGCACTAATTGCACTAGTTCGACTCGTTTTCATCGATTTTCGGGCGGTGACGAAACGATCTGAAACGCACCAAAACATGAGTTTAGAGTCCAATACGGTGAATCGGGTGCGTCCATTGTGAAAAATTCCGACGCGACTTCGTTACACGAACTATTGCACTAATTGCACCAATTCAGCCCGTTTTGCATCGATTTTCGTACGGTGACCAAACTGTCCGAAACGCACCAAAATATGAGTTAGGGTCCAATGGGGTGGATCGGGTGCGTTTGTTGCAAAAATTTTGACATAACTTCGTTGCACGTACGTGAGCAATAATTGCACTAGTTCGGCGCATTTTGCATCGATTTTTGTGTGGTGACGAAACGGTCCGAAACGCAACAAAACATGAGTTTAGGGTCCAATGCGGTGGATCGGGTGTGTTCGTAGCAAAAAATTCCAACATGACTTCATTACACGAACTCGAGCACTAATTGCACCAGTTTGGCCCGTTTGCTTCAATTTTCGTGCGGTGACGAAACGGTCCGAAACGCACCAAAACAAGTTCATGCAACGAAGTCATGTCAAAATTTTCGCAAAGAACGCACCCGACACGACGTCGTGGCACGAACTTTTGCACTAGTTGCACAAGTTCGGCCCGTTTTACATCGATTTTTTGTGTGGTGACGAAACGGTCTGAAACGTACCAAAACATGAGTTTAGGGTCCAATGGAGTGGATCGAGTGCGTTCGTTGTGAAAATTCCGATGCGTCTTCGTTGCACGAGTTTGTGCACAAATTGCACCAGTTCAGCCCATTTTGCATCGATTTTCGTGCGGAGAGGAAACGGTCCCGAAACGCATAAAAACATGAGTTTAGGATCAAATAGGGTGGACCGGGTGCGTGCGTTGCGAAAAATATCGATGTGGTTCCATTGCACGAACTTGTGCACTAATTGCACTAGTTCGACTCGTTTTCATTGATTTTCGGGCGGTGACGAAACGATCTGAAACGCACCAAAACATGAGTTTAGAGTCCAATACTGTGAATCGGGTGCGTCCATTGTGAAAAATTCCGACGCGACTTCGTTACACGAACTACTGCACTAATTGCACCAATTCGGCCCGTTTTGCATCGATTTTCGTACGGTGACCAAACTATCCGAAACGCACCAAAATATGAGTTAGGGTCTAATGGGGTTGATCGGGTGCGTTTGTTGCAAAAATTTTGGCATAACTTCGTTGCACGTACTTGAGCAATAATTGCACTAGTTCGGCGCTTTTTGCATTGATTTTTGTGTGGTGACGAAACGGTCCGAAACGCAACAAAACATGAGTTTAGGGTCCAATGCGGTGGATCGGGTGCGTTCGTTGCGAAAAATTCCAACACGACTTCGTTACACGAACTCAAGCACTAATTGCACCAGTTTGGCCCGTTTTGCTTCAATTTTGGTGCGGTGACGAAACGGTCCGAAACGCACCAAAACAAGTTCATGCAACGAAGTCATGTCAAAATTTTCGCAACGAACGCACCCGACACAACGACGTGGCACGAAGTTGTGCACTAGTTGCACAAGTTCGGCCCGTTTTGCATCGATTTTTGTGTGGTGACGAAACGGTCTGAAACGTACCAAAACATGAGTTTAGGGTCCAATGGAGTGGATCGAGTGCGTTCGTTGCGAAAATTCCGATGCGTCTTCGTTGCACGAGTTTGTGCACAAATTGCACCAGTTCAGCCCATTTTGCATCGATTTTCGTGCGGAGAGGAAACGGTCCGAAACGCACCAAAACATGAGTTTAGGATCAAATAAGGTGGACCGGGTGCGTGCGTTGCGAAAAATATCGATGTGGCTCCATTGCACGAACTTGTGCACTAATTGCACTAGTTCGACTCGTTTTCATTGATTTTCGGGCGGTGACGAAACGATCTGAAACGCACCAAAACATGAGTTTAGAGTCCAATACTGTGAATCGGGTGCGTCCATTGTGAAAAATTCCGACGCGACTTCGTTACACGAACTACTGCACTAATTGCACCAATTCGGCCCGTTTTGCATCGATTTTCGTACGGTGACCAAACTATCCGAAACGCACCAAAATATGAGTTAGGGTCTAATGGGGTTGATCGGGTGCGTTTGTTGCAAAAATTTTGGCATAACTTCGTTGCACGTACTTGAGCAATAATTGCACTAGTTCGGCGCATTTTGCATCGATTTTTGTGTGGTGATGAAACGGTCCGAAACGCAACAAAACATGAGTTTAGGGTCCAATGCGGTGGATCGGGTGTGTTCGTTGCAAAAAATTCCAACACGACTTCGTTACACGAACTCAAGCACTAATTGCACCTGTTTGGCCCGTTTTGCTTCAAATTTCGTGCGGTGACGAAACGGTCCGAAACGCACCAAAACAAGTTCATGCAACGAAGTCATGTCAAAATTTTCGCAACGAACGCACCCGACACGACGTCGTGGCACGAACTTGTGTGGTGACGAAACGGTCCGAAACGCACCAAAACATGAGTTTAGGGTGCAATGGAGTGGATAGAGTGCGTTCGTTGCAAAAATTCTGATGTGTCTTCGTTGCACGAGTTTGTGCACAAATTGCACCAGTTCAGCCCATTTTGCATCGATTTTTGTGCGGAGACGAAACGGTCCGAAACGCACCAAAACATGAGTTTAGGATCAAATAGGGTGGACCGGGTGCGTGCGTTGCGAAAAATATCGATGTGACTCCATTGCACGAACTTGTGCACTAATTGCACTAGTTCGACTCGTTTTCATCGATTTTCGGGCGGTGACGAAACGATCTGAAACGCACCAAAACATGAGTTTAGAGTCCAATACGGTGAATCGGGTGCGTCCATTGTGAAAAATTCCGACGCGACTTCGTTACACGAACTATTGCACTAATTGCACCAATTCAGCCCGTTTTGCATCGATTTTCGTACGGTGACCAAACTGTCCGAAACGCACCAAAATATGAGTTAGGGTCCAATGGGGTGGATCGGGTGCGTTTGTTGCAAAAATTTTGACATAACTTCGTTGCACGTACGTGAGCAATAATTGCACTAGTTCGGCGCATTTTGCATCGATTTTTGTGTGGTGACGAAACGGTCCGAAACGCAACAAAACATGAGTTTAGGGTCCAATGCGGTGGATCGGGTGTGTTCGTAGCAAAAAATTCCAACATGACTTCATTACACGAACTCGAGCACTAATTGCACCAGTTTGGCCCGTTTGCTTCAATTTTCGTGCGGTGACGAAACGGTCCGAAACGCACCAAAACAAGTTCATGCAACGAAGTCATGTCAAAATTTTCGCAACGAACGCACCCGACACGACGTCGTGGCACGAACTTTTGCACTAGTTGCACAAGTTCGGCCCGTTTTACATCGATTTTTGTGTGGTGACGAAACGGTCTGAAACGTACCAAAACATGAGTTTAGGGTCCAATGGAGTGGATCGAGTGCGTTCGTTGTGAAAATTCCGATGCGTCTTCGTTGCACGAGTTTGTGCACAAATTGCACCAGTTCAGCCCATTTTGCATCGATTTTCGTGCGGAGAGGAAACGGTCCGAAACGCATAAAAACATGAGTTTAGGATCAAATAGGGTGGACCGGGTGCGTGCGTTGCGAAAAATATCGATGTGGTTCCATTGCACGAACTTGTGCACTAATTGCACTAGTTCGACTCGTTTTCATTGATTTTCGGGCGGTGACGAAACGATCTGAAACGCACCAAAACATGAGTTTAGAGTCCAATACTGTGAATCGGGTGCGTCCATTGTGAAAAATTCCGACGCGACTTCGTTACACGAACTACTGCACTAATTGCACCAATTCGGCCCGTTTTGCATCGATTTTCGTACGGTGACCAAACTATCCGAAACGCACCAAAATATGAGTTAGGGTCTAATGGGGTTGATCGGGTGCGTTTGTTGCAAAAATTTTGGCATAACTTCGTTGCACGTACTTGAGCAATAATTGCACTAGTTCGGCGCTTTTTGCATCGATTTTTGTGTGGTGACGAAACGGTCCGAAACGCAACAAAACATGAGTTTAGGGTCCAATGCGGTGGATCGGGTGTGTTCGTTGCGAAAAATTCCAACACGACTTCGTTACACGAACTCAAGCACTAATTGCACCAGTTTGGCCCGTTTTGCTTCAATTTTGGTGCGGTGACGAAACGGTCCGAAACGCACCAAAACAAGTTCATGCAACGAAGTCATGTCAAAATTTTCGCAACGAACGCACCCGACACAACGACGTGGCACGAAGTTGTGCACTAGTTGCACAAGTTCGGCCCGTTTTGCATCGATTTTTGTGTGGTGACGAAACGGTCTGAAACGTACCAAAACATGAGTTTAGGGTCCAATGGAGTGGATCGAGTGCGTTCGTTGCGAAAATTCCGATGCGTCTTCGTTGCACGAGTTTGTGCACAAATTGCACCAGTTCAGCCCATTTTGCATAGGTTTTCGTGCGGAGAGGAAACGGTCCGAAACGCACCAAAACATGAGTTTAGGATCAAATAAGGTGGACCGGGTGCGTGCGTTGCGAAAAATATCGATGTGGCTCCATTGCACGAACTTGTGCACTAATTGCACTAGTTCGACTCGTTTTCTTTGATTTTCGGGCGGTGACGAAACGATCTGAAACGCACCAAAACATGAGTTAGAGTCCAATACTGTGAATCGGGTGCGTCCATTGTGAAAAATTCCGACGCGACTTCGTTACACGAACTACTGCACTAATTGCACCAATTCGGCCCGTTTTGCATCGATTTTCGTACGGAACTATCCGAAACGCGCCAAAATATGAGTTAGGGTCTAATGGGGTGGATCGGGTGCGTTTGTTGCAAAAATTTTGACATAACTTCGTTGCACGTACTTGAGCAATAATTGCACTAGTTCGGCGCATTTTGCATCGATTTTTGTGTGGTGACGAAACGGTCCGAAACGCAACAAAACATGAGTTTAGGGTCCAATGCGGTGGATCGGGTGTGTTCGTAGCGAAAAATTCCAACACAACTTCGTTACACGAACTCGAGCATTAATTGCACCAGTTTGGCCCGTTTGCTTCAATTTTCGTGCGGTGACGAAACGGTCCGAAACGCACCAAAACAAGTTCATGCAACGAAGTCATGTCAAAATTTTCGCAACGAACGCACCCGACATGATGTCGTGGCACGATCTTGTGCACTAGTTGCACAAGTTCGGCCCATTTTGCATCGATTTTTGTGTGGTGACGAAACGGTCTGAAACGTACCAAAATATGAGTTTAGGGTCCAATGGAGTGGATCGAGTGCGTTCGTTGCGAAAATTCCGATGCGTCTTCGTTGCACGAGTTTGATGCACAAATTGCACCAGTTCAGTCCATTTTGCATCGATTTTCATGCGCAGAGGAAACGGTCCGAAACGCACCAAAACATGAGTTTAGGATCAAATAAGGTGGACCGGGTGCGTGCGTTGCGAAAAATATCGATGTGGCTACATTGCACGAACTTGTGCACTAATTGCACTAGTTCGACTCGTTTTCATTGATTTTCAGGCGGTGACGAAACGATCTGAAACGCACCAAAACATGAGTTTAGAGTCCAATACTGTGAATCGGGTGCGTCCATTGTGAAAAATTCCGACGCGACTTCGTTACACGAACTACTGCACTAATTGCACCAATTCGGCCCGTTTTGCATCGATTTTCGTACGGTGACCAAACTATCCGAAACGCACCAAAATATGAGTTAGGGTCTAATGGGGTGGATCGGGTGCCTTTGTTGCAAAAATTTTGACATAACTTCGTTGCACGTACTTGAGCAATAATTGCACTAGTTCGGCGCATTTTGCATCGATTTTTGTGTGGTGACGAAACGGTCCGAAACGCAACAAAACATGAGTTTAGGGTCCAATGCGGTGGATCGGGTGTGTTCGTTGCGAAAAATTCCAACACGACTTCGTTACACGAACTCAAGCACTAATTGCACCTGTTTGGCCCGTTTTGCTTCAATTTTCGTGCGGTGACGAAACGGTCCGAAACGCACCAAAACAAGTTCATGCAACGAAGTCATGTCAAAATTTTCGCAACGAACGCACCCGACACGACGTCGTGGCACGAACTTGTGTGGTGACGAAACGGTCCGAAACGCACCAAAACATGAGTTTAGGGTGCAATGGAGTGGATAGAGTGCGTTCGTTGCAAAAATTCTGATGTGTCTTCGTTGCACGAGTTTGTGCACAAATTGCACCAGTTCAGCCCATTTTGCATCGATTTTTGTGCGGAGACGAAACGGTCCGAAACGCACCAAAACATGAGTTTAGGATCAAATAGGGTGGACCGGGTGCGTGCGTTGCGAAAAATATCGATGTGACTCCATTGCACGAACTTGTGCACTAATTGCACTAGTTCGACTCGTTTTCATCGATTTTCGGGCGGTGACGAAACGATCTGAAACGCACCAAAACATGAGTTTAGAGTCCAATACGGTGAATCGGGTGCGTCCATTGTGAAAAATTCCGACGCGACTTCGTTACACGAACTATTGCACTAATTGCACCAATTCAGCCCGTTTTGCATCGATTTTCGTACGGTGACCAAACTGTCCGAAACGCACCAAAATATGAGTTAGGGTCCAATGGGGTGGATCGGGTGCGTTTGTTGCAAAAATTTTGACATAACTTCGTTGCACGTACGTGAGCAATAATTGCACTAGTTCGGCGCATTTTGCATCGATTTTTGTGTGGTGACGAAACGGTCCGAAACGCAACAAAACATGAGTTTAGGGTCCAATGCGGTGGATCGGGTGTGTTCGTAGCAAAAAATTCCAACATGACTTCATTACACGAACTCGAGCACTAATTGCACCAGTTTGGCCCGTTTGCTTCAATTTTCGTGCGGTGACGAAACGGTCCGAAACGCACCAAAACAAGTTCATGCAACGAAGTCATGTCAAAATTTTCGCAACGAACGCACCCGACACGACGTCGTGGCACGAACTTTTGCACTAGTTGCACAAGTTCGGCCCGTTTTACATCTATTTTTGTGTGGTGACGAAACGGTCTGAAACGTACCAAAACATGAGTTTAGGGTCCAATGGAGTGGATCGAGTGCGTTCGTTGTGAAAATTCCGATGCGTCTTCGTTGCACGAGTTTGTGCACAAATTGCACCAGTTCAGCCCATTTTGCATCGATTTTCGTGCGGAGAGGAAACGGTCCGAAACGCATAAAAACATGAGTTTAGGATCAAATAGGGTGGACCGGGTGCGTGCGTTGCGAAAAATATCGATGTGGTTCCATTGCACGAACTTGTGCACTAATTGCACTAGTTCGACTCGTTTTCATTGATTTTCGGGCGGTGACGAAACGATCTGAAACGCACCAAAACATGAGTTTAGAGTCCAATACTGTGAATCGGGTGCGTCCATTGTGAAAAATTCCGACGCGACTTCGTTACACGAACTACTGCACTAATTGCACCAATTCGGCCCGTTTTGCATCGATTTTCGTACGGTGACCAAACTATCCGAAACGCACCAAAATATGAGTTAGGGTCTAATGGGGTTGATCGGGTGCGTTTGTTGCAAAAATTTTGGCATAACTTCGTTGCACGTACTTGAGCAATAATTGCACTAGTTCGGCGCTTTTTGCATCGATTTTTGTGTGGTGACGAAACGGTCCGAAACGCAACAAAACATGAGTTTAGGGTCCAATGCGGTGGATCGGGTGTGTTCGTTGCGAAAAATTCCAACACGACTTCGTTACACGAACTCAAGCACTAATTGCACCAGTTTGGCCCGTTTTGCTTCAATTTTGGTGCGGTGACGAAACGGTCCGAAACGCACCAAAACAAGTTCATGCAACGAAGTCATGTCAAAATTTTCGCAACGAACGCACCCGACACAACGACGTGGCACGAAGTTGTGCACTAGTTGCACAAGTTCGGCCCGTTTTGCATCGATTTTTGTGTGGTGACGAAACGGTCTGAAACGTACCAAAACATGAGTTTAGGGTCCAATGGAGTGGATCGAGTGCGTTCGTTGCGAAAATTCCGATGCGTCTTTGTTGCACGAGTTTGTGCACAAATTGCACCAGTTCAGCCCATTTTGCATCGATTTTCGTGCGGAGAGGAAACGGTCCGAAACGCACCAAAACATGAGTTTAGGATCAAATAGGGTGGACCGGGTGCGTGCGTTGCGAAAAATATCGATGTGGCTCCATTGCACGAACTTGTGCACTAATTGCACTAGTTCGACTCGTTTTCATCGATTTTCGGGCGGTGACGAAACGATCTTAAACGCACAACATGAGTTTAGAGTCCAATACGGTGAATCAGGTGCGTCCATTATGAAAAGTTCCGACGCGACTTCGTTACACGAACTACTGCACTAATTGCACCAATTCGGCCCGTTTTGCATCGATTTTCATATGGTGACGAAACTGTCCGAAACGCACCAAAATATGAGTTAGGGTCCAATGGGGTGGATCGGGTGCGTTTGATGCAAAACTTTCGACATAACTTCGTTGCACGTACTTGAGCAATAATTGCACTTGTTCGGCGCATTTTGCATCGATTTTTTTGTGGTGACGAAACGATCCGAAACGCAATGAAACATGAGTTTAGGGTCCAATGGGGTGGATCGGGTGTGTTCGTTGCGAAAAATTCAAACACAACTTCGTTACACGAACTCGAGCACTAATTGCACCAGTTTGGCCCGTTTTGCTTCAATTTTCGTGCGGTGACGAAACGGTCCAAAATGCACCAAAACATGAGTTTAGGGTCCAATGCGGTGGATCGGTTGTGTTCATTGCGAAAAATTCCGACGCGACTTCGTTGCACGAGCTTGTGCACTAATTGCACCTGTTTGGCCCATTTTGCTTCGATTTTCGTGCAGTGATGAAACGTTCCGAAACGCACCAAAACATGAGTTTAGGGTCCAATGGGATGGATCGGGTGCGTTCATTGCGAAAAGTTCCGACGCGACCTCATTGCACGAAATTGTGCACTAATTGCACTAGTTCGGCCCATTTTGCATCGATTTTTGTGTGGTGACGAAACAGTCCAAAATGCACGAAAACATGAGTTTAGGGTCCAATGGAGTGGATCGAGTGCGTTCGTTGCGAAAATTCCGATGCGTCTTCGTTGCACGAGCTTGTGCACAAATTGCACCAGTTCGGCCCACTTTGCATCGATTGTCGTGCGGAGACGAAACGGTACAAAACGCACAAAAACATGAGTTTAGGATCCAATAGGGTGGATCGGGTGCGTGCATTGCGAAAAATACCGATGTGACTTCATTGCACGAACTTGTGCACTAATTGCACTAGTTCCACGCGTTTTCATCGATTTTTGTGTGGTGACGAAACGGTCCGAAACGCAACAAAACAAGAGTTTAGGGTCCAATGGAGTGGATCGAGTGCGTTCGTTGCGAAAATTCCGATATGTCTTCATTGCACGAGCTTGTGCACAAATTGCACCAATTCGGCCCATTTTGCATCGATTTTCGTGCGGAGAGGAAACGGTCCGAAACGCACCAAAACATGAGTTTAGGATTTAATACGGTGGATCGGGTGCGTTCGTTGCAAAATTTTCGACATGACTTCGTTGCACGAACTTGTGCACTAATTGTACCAGTTTGGCGCATTTTGCATCGATTTTTGAGCGGTGATGAAACGGTCCGAAACGCAACGAAACATGAGTTTAGGGTCCAATGGGGTGGATCGGGTTTGTTCGTTGCGAAAAATTCCGACATGACTTCCTTGCACGAACTCGAGCACTAATTGCACCAGTTCGGCCTGTTTGCATCGATTTTCTTGCGGTGATGAAACGGTCCGAAACACACCAAAACAAGTTCGTGCAACGAAGTCATTTCAAAATTTTCACAACAAACGCACCCGATGCGACGTCGTGGCACGAACTTGTGCACTAATTGCACAAGTTCGGCCTGTTTTGCATTGATTTTTGTGTGGTGACGAAACGGTCCGAAACGCACCAAAACATGAGTTTAGGGTCCAATGGAGTGGATCGAGGGCGTTCGTTGCGAAAAGTTCCGACGCGACTTCGTTGCACGAGCTTGTGCACAAATTGCACCAGTAGGGCCCATTTTGCGTCGATTTTTGTGCGGAGAGGAAACGGTCCGAAACGCAACAAAACATGAGTTTAGGATCCAATAGGGTGGATCGGGTGCATGCGTTGCGAAAAATACCGATGTGACTTCATTGCACGAACTTGTGCAATAATTGCACCAGTTCGAATCGTTTTCATCAATTTTCGTGCGGTGACGTAACGATTCGAAACGCACCAAAACATGAGTTTAGGGTCCAATACAGTGAATCGGGTTCGTTCGGTGCAAAATTCCAACGCGACTTCATTGCACGAACTAATGCACTAATTGCACCAATTCGGCCCGTTTTGCATCGATTTTCGTACGGTGACGAAACGGTCCGAAACGCACCAAAACATGAGCTTAGGGTCCAATGGGGTGGATCGGGTGCGTTCGTTGCAAAAATTTTGACATGACTTCGTTGCACGAATTTGTGTGCTAATTGTACCAGTTCGGCGCATTTTGCATCGAATTTTAAGCGGTGATGAAACGGTCCGAAACGCACCAAAACATGAGTTTGGGGTCCAATGGGGTGGATCGGGTTTGTTCGTTGCGAAAAATTCCGACACGACTTCGTTGCACTAACTCGAGCACTAATTGCACCAGTTCGGCCCGTTTGCATCAATTTTCTTGCGGTGACGAAACAGTCCGAAATGAACCAAAACAAGTTCGTGCAACAAAGTCATGTCGAAATTTTCACGACGAACGCACCCGATGCGACGTTGTGGCACGAACTTGTGCACTAATTGCACCAGTTCGGCCCGTTTTGCATCGATTTTTGTGTGGTGACGAAACGGTCCGAAACGCACCAAAACATGAGTTTAGGGTCCAATGGAGTGGATCGAGTACGTTCGTTGCGAAAATTCCGATGCGTCTTCGTTGCACGAGTTTGTGCACAAATTGCACCAGTTCAGGCCATTTTGCTTCGATTTTCGTGCGGAGACGAAATGGTCCGAAACGCACCAAAACATGAGTTTAGGATCAAATAGGGTGGATCGCGCGCGTGCGTTGCGAAAAATATCGATTTGACTCCATTGCACGAACTTGAGCACTAATTGCACTAGTTCGGCGCTTTCTGCATCGATTTTTGTGTGGTGACGAGCTTGTGCACTAATTGCACCAGTTTGGCCCGTTTTGCTTCGATTTTCGTGCGGTGACAAAACGGTGTGAAACGCACCAAAACATGAGTTTAGGTTCCAATGCGGTGGATCGGGTGCGTTCGTTGCAAAAAAAATTCTGACGCCGCTTCATTGCACGAGCTTGTGCACTAATTGCACCAGTTCGGCCAATTTTGCATCGATTTGCGTGCGGTGATGAAACGGTCTGTAACGCACCAAAACATGAATTTAGGATCTAATGGGGTGGATTGGGTGCGTTCGTTGCAAAAACTTCGACATTACTTTGTTCCACGAACTTGTGCACTAATTGCACCAGTTCGGCCCATTTTGCATCAATTTCCGGGCGGTGATGAAATGGTCCGAAACGCACCAAACCATGAGTTTAGGATGCAATAGAGTGGATCGGGTGCGTGCGTTGCGAACAATACCGAAGTGACTTCATTGCACGAACATGTGCACTAATTGCACCAGTTCGACTCGTTTTCATCGATTTTCGTGCGGTGACGAAACAATCCGAAACGCACCAAAACATGAGTTTAGGGTCCAATACAGTGGGTCGCGTGCGTTCGTTGCAAAAAATTCCGACGCGACTTCGTTGCACAAACTACTGCACTAATTACACCGATTCAGCCCGTTTTGCATCGATTTTCGTACGGTGACGAAACGGTCCGAAACGCACCAAAACATGAGTTTAGGGACCAATGCCGTGGATCGAGTGTGTTCGTTGCGAAAAATTGGACATGACTTCGTTGCACAAACTTGTGCACGCATTTTGCATAGATTTTCGTGCAGTGTCGAAACGGTCTGAAACGCACCAAAACATGAGTTTAGGGTCCAATAGGGTGGATTGGGTGTGTTCGTTGCGATAAATTCCAACACGACATCGTTGCACGAGCTTGTGCACTAATTGCACCAGTTTGGCGCGTTTTGCTTCGATTTTCGTGCGGTGACGAAATGGTCCGAAATGCACCAAAACTTGAGTTTAGGGACCAATGCGGTGGATCGAGTGCCTTCGTTGCAAAAAATTGGACATGACTTCGTCGCACGAACTTGTGCACTAATTCCACCATTTCGACGCATTTTGCATCGATTTCCGTGCGGTGACGAAACGTTCTAAAACGCACAAACACATGAGTTTATGGTCCAATGGGGTGGATCGGTTGTGTTCATTGCGAAAAATTACGACGCGACTTCATTGCACGAGCTTGTGCACTAATTGCACAAGTTTGGCCCGTTTTGCTTCGATTTTCGCACGGTGACGAAACGGTCCGAAACGCACCAAAACATGAGTTTAGGTTCCAATGCGGTGGATCGGGTGCGTTCGTTGAGAAAACAAATCCAACGCGGTTTCGTTGCACGAGCTTGCGAAAAATACAGAAGTGACTTCATTGCACGAACTTGTGCAGTAATTGCATCAGTTCGACTCGTTTTCATCGATTTTCGTGCGGCGACCAAACAATCCGAAACACACCAAAACATGAGTTTAGGGTCCAATACGGTGGATCGGGTGCGTTCGTAGCGAAAAATTCCGACGCGACTTCGTTGCATGAACTACTGCACTAATTACACCAGTTCAGCACGTTTTGCATCGATTTTTGTACGGTGACGAAACGGTCCGAAATGCACCAAAACATTAGCTTAAAGTCCAATGGAGTGGATCGAGTGCATTCGTTGCAAATATTCCGATGCGTCTTCGTTGCACGAGCTTGTGCACAAATTACACCAGTTCGGCCCATTTTGCATTGATTTTCGTGCGGAGACGAAACGGTTCGAAACGCACCAAAATATGAGTTTAGGATCCAATAGGGTGGATCGGGTCCGTGCGTTGCGAAAAATACCGATGTGACTTCATTGCACGAACAAGTGCATTAATTGCACCACTTTTTCATCGATTTACGTGCGATGACGTAACGATACGAAACGCACCAAAACAAGAGTTTAGGGTCCAATACGGTGAATTGGGTGCGTCCTTTTTGAAAAATTCCGACGCGACTTCGTTGCACGAACTACTGCACTAGTTGCACCAATTCTTCCCGTTTTGCATCGATTTTCGTACGACGACGAAACGGTCCGAAACGCACCAAAATATGAGTTTATGGTCCAATGGGGTGGATCGGGTGTGTTCGTTGCAAAAATTTCGACATGACTTCATTGCACGAACTTGAGCACTAATTGCACTAGTTCGGCGCATTTTGCATCGACTTTTGTGCGGTGACGAAACGGTACGAAACGCAACAAAACATGAGTTTAGGGTCCAATGGGGTGTATCCGGTGTGTTCGTTGCGAAAAATTCCATCATGACTTCGTTACACGAACTCGAGCACTAATCGCACCAGTTCGGCCCGTTTTGCATCGATTTTCTTGCAATGACGAAACGGTCCGAAACACACCAAAACAAGAGTTTAGCGTCCAATGGGGTGGATCGGGTGCGTTTGTTGCGAAAGTTTCGACATGACTTCGTTGCACGAACTCGTGCACTAATTTCACCAATTCGGCACATTTTGCATCGATTTCCGTGTAGTGATGAAATGGTTCGAAATGCACCAACACATGATTTTAGGGTCCAATGGGGTGGATCGGTTGTGTCCATTGCGAAAAATTCCGACGCGACGTCGTTGCACGAGACTGTGCACTAATTGCACCAGTTTGGCCCGTTTTGCTTTGATTTTCGTGCGGTGACGAAACGGTCCGAAACGCACCAAAACATGAGTTTAGGGTGCAATGCGGTGGATCGAGTGCGTTCGTTGCGAAAAATTGGACATGACTTCGTTGCACGAACTTGTGCACTAATTCCACCAGTTCGACGCATTTTGCATCAATTTTCGTGTGGTGACGAAACGGTCCAAAACGCACCAAAACATGAGTTTATTGTCTAATGGGGTGGATCGGTTGTGTTCATTGCCAAAAATTCCGACCCGACTTCGTTGCACGAGCTTGTGTACTAATTGCACCAGTTTGGCCCGTTTTGTATCGATTTTCGAGCGGTGACGAAACGGTCCGAAACGCACCAAAACATGAGTTTAGGTTCCAATGCGGTGGATCAGGTGCGTTCGTTGAGAAAAAAATCCAACGCGGCTTCGTTGCACGAGCTTGCCAAAAATACCGAAGTGACTTAACTGCACGAACTTGTGCACTAATTGCATCAATTCGACTGGTTTTCATCGATTTTCGTGCGGTGAAGAAACAATCTGAAACACACCAAAACATGAGTTTAGGGTCCAATACGGTGGATCGGGTGCTTTCGTTGCGAAAAATTCCGACGCGACTTTGTTGCACGAACTACTGCACTAATTACACCAGTTTAGCACGTTTTGCATCGAATTTTATACGGTCACGAAACGGTCCGAAACGCACCAAAACATTAGTTTAGGGTACAATGGAGTGGATCGAGTGCATTCGTTGCGAAAATTCCGATGCGTCTTCGTTGCACGAGCTTGTGCACAAATTGCACGAGGTCGGCCCATTTTGCATCGATTTTTGTGCGGAGACCAAATGGTCCGAAACGCACCAAAATATGAGTTTAGGATCCAATAGGGTGGATTGGGTGCGTGCGTTGCGAAAAATACCGATGTGACTTCATTGCACGAACTTGTGCACTAATTGCACCAGTTCGACTCGTTTTCATCGATTTTCGTGCGATGACGTAACGATCCGAAACGCACCAAAACATGAGTTTTGGGTCCAATACGGTGAATTGGGTGTGTCCTTTGTGAAAAATTCCGACGCGACTTCGTTGCACGAACTACTGCACTAATTGCACCAATTTGGCCCGTTTTGCATCGATTTTCGTACGGTGATGAAATGGTCCGGAACGCACCAAAACATGAGTTTAGGATCCAATGGGGTTGTTGACGCCAGATTTTGACGCGTGTTGAATCGGCGTCAGGAGAAGAAATTGGCCGATGCGGCAGATCTAAAGGCTACAGTAAAGAATCGGCCGATCGAGGTAACAGTTGGAAATCGGCCGATTGATGATACAGCTTGGGCCAACAGATTGGAGCCACAACAGAGGGTCCCGGTCAAAAGTGGCCTTATGTTGGTCAACAGAGCGATGCTGATTCGGTCAAGAGGCAATGGGAAAAGCCTGATTGGATTAAGGGACGGCGGCAGAAGATTCTGCGGGAGTCCGTTTCCTTTTTAAAGATATTATAGATATAGTAGTTTTTCTTGTTTAAAATAAGGTTGTAACAAGTCGTAATCGACCAGAAGTCCTGTTTTTAGGGTATAAATAGGAGTCGCTAGGGCTTTGCAGAAAATAAACGCATCAATCAACAAAACACTTCTACTTTTTTACTAGTACTTTACTTTCAAGTCAGCGACTTCGCCAATACTTTTTCTTCTTTCACGAGTTCGTACAGATTGGTAGGGCTGCATCAACTTGATCTCCGGCCAATTGGTAGCTTCCACTTACCGAGTAATATCTGAGCTTTAACCTCGGGCGCATCGCTGTGGTTTCATTTGGATTTATTCACCAGTTATCGATATTTACTAGAATTGCAAGTTTTACCTGTTGTTCTAGTATTATCACCAGTTATCCAGCTTGAGATTAGAACTATCGGCTTTGTTATCGTTCTTCCTCGTTCATCGTCATATAGCCGATTAGATCTATTTTCATGTGTTGCATCTGTAATAATTGTTTAGATCGCTCCAGCAGTTTTCTTTGAAATTATTACGTGATTATCGGCTGACCCATAGCCGATCATCTTCACAGCAAATCGGCCGATTCGCCGATACGCTCTTCGGGACAGATCGGAACTCCAGCCGATCGGGGACGCCCGGAATTTAATACACTTATTTCCTTATCAATCAATAGGTCAGATTGACTAGCACGCCGCGCGAACCGCACCAGGGCAAATAACCCGAACAGGAGCTAAGCAGATTCTCCCAGGTCGTGTGTTCGACGCTGAAGACCATCGGCCGATTCCTTGGCCGATTTTAGCGCCAACACACTTTTGGCACGCCCGGTGGGACCAAAACTTCAAGATCCGACATGTCGAAGAACGCAAAGGTTTCCGAAAACAACATCATTGAGATCACAAAAGCGGATCTCAAGGACGACCAGAGGGAAGAATTGGCTAAACATCTAGAATATTATAAGAAGATGTATCTGCAGTCGTTCAGTCGTACCAGAAGCTGGGAGACAGTCAAGAAAGCTCCTATTCCAGTTCCCCGCCACATTACCATTGCTGAGGACTCGGGCAAGATGTCCGATATGATCCAACAGTCCGTCTACCAGGCGTTCATCGACCAGTCCTCGGTGGTGACCAACACGGTGTACAATGCCGTTATCAGCTCTCTGGCCAGCGGAGCAGTTCAAGGCTATCAGGGGCCAGCGTATGCCCCGCCGATTGCGCTTCCAGCAAGAAGCTTACCAGGCACGTCCCAATCGGCTCCTCAGCCGATATTGACAATCAGATTTCTAATATTGTACCTGTGTATAAAAAGAATGGAAAGTTGCGCGTGTGCATCGATTTCAGGAACCTAAATCAGGCCACACCAATGGATGGGTATCCGATGCCAAGGGCCGATGTCTTGATAGATGCTGCCGCAGGACACAAAGTCATCAGTTTCATGGACGGTAATGCTGGGTACAATCAGATATTAATGGCCGAAGAAGATATTTCGAAAACGGCTTTCAGGTGTCCAGGTCACCTTGGTTTATTCGAGTGGGTCGTAATGACCTTTGGGTTAAAGAAAGCCGGTGCTACATATCAGCGGGCCATGAACTACATCTTTCACAAGCTCATTGGTACATCGGTGGAAATTTACATAGATGATGTCATGGTCAAGTCAAAAGGTCATCAAGAACATCTGGCCGATTTACAAGAAGTATTGGAATGCACGAGGAACCATGGGTTAAAAATGAACCCAAACAAGTGTGCATTTGGCGTATCGGCCGGGCAATTCTTAGGATTCATGGTCCATGAGCGTGGGATAGAAGTCAACCGGAAGACCATAGACGCCATCAATAAAGTTGTGGCCCCACAGAATAAAACTGAGCTGTAGTCTCTCATCGGCAAGGTCAATTTTATCAGGAGATTCATATCCAACCTGTCAGGGCGTATTCGAGCTTTTACTCCTTTGTTGAAATTAAAGCCCGATCAGGAATTTGTATGGGGAGAAGAACAACGCAGAGCGTTGGAAGATATCAAGCAATATCTGATCTCACCTCCGGTGTTTGTCCCGCCACAGCCTGGTAAGCCGTCCAAATTATATTTATCGGCTGATGAACAGGCTATTGGATTGGCGTTGGTACAGGAGTTCGAAGGGAAAGAACGGGTGGTATATTATGTCAGCAGGAGACTCCTGGACGCCGAAACAAGATATTCCCCGGTGGAGCGGCTGTGCTTGTGTTTATACTTCTCGTGTACCAAACTCAGGCACTATTTGTTATTGGCAGAATGCATAGTTATATGCAAAGATGATGTGGTGAAATATATGCTATCATTGCCGATTTTGAAAGGGCGGATTGGAAAATGGATCCTGGCTCTGTCAGAATTTGACTTAAGGTACGAATCGGCCAAAGCTGTGAAGGGTCAGGTCATGGCCGATTTCGTAGCTTAACATTGTGGACCAGAAATTGCCGTCGTCGAACCGGTTTCATGGACTCTATACTTCGATGGTTCTTCGTGTGGGGCCGGATCAGGAATCGGCATCGTTCTTGTATCGCCTCGGGGGGCAAGTTATGATTTCTCTCTACCGATAGAAGCATCCGCAACCAATAATCAGGCGGAATATCGAGCCGTTCTAAAAGGTATCCAATTATTAAGGGACGTCAAAGCTGATGCAGTCAAAATTTTTGGAGATTCCATGCTCATCGTAGATCAGTTAACGGGGCGATCTGAGTGCAAAGATGATATCTTGAGGATTTATTATGAAGATTGCCTCCAACTTTTAAAGGAATTCAAGTCTGCAATAATTGAGCATATCCCCAGAAATTATAATGAAGAAGCCAATAGGCTGGCCCAACATGCGTCCGGATATCGGCCGATTCAGGGAGCTATGATTTTAGAGCTCGCGGCAGAATGACTGGCGAAAGGAAATCGCCGATTACTTGAAGGATCCCTCCCGGAAAGTGGATCGGCGAGTACGTTTTCAAGACACAAAATATGTGTTGCTTGAAGATGATTTATTTTACCGGACGATTGATGGAGTTCTTCTCAAGTGCCTGGGAACAGAAGAAGCAAAGGTTCTGATGGGAGAAATCCATGAAGGCGTATGTGGAGCCCATCAATCAGCTCACAAAATGAAATGGATGATCAGAAACAATGGGTATTACTGGCCAACGATTCTTGAGGATTGTTTCAAATATTATAAAGGATGCGAAGACTGTCAGAAGTTTGGCAATGTACAGCGCGCACCAGCATCGGCTATGAATCCAGTAATCAAGCCGTGGCCATTCAGAGGTTGGGGAATAGATCTCATCGGACAGATTCACCCTCCATCGAGTAAAGGGCATAAGTTCATATTAGTGGCCACCGATTATTTTACTAAGTGGGTGGAGGCAGTTCCTTTAAGGAATGTGACATCGGCCGATATGATTGAGTTCGTTAAAAACCATATTGTCTATCAATTCGGTATTCCTCAGACTATCACAACTGATTAGGGAACAATGTTCACCTCTGGAGAATTCGGAGAATTCGCCGCCGATATGGGGATTAAATTATTAAATTCTTCTCCGTACTATGCTCAAGCCAATGGCCAGGCAGAATCATCCAATAAGGGGATAATCAAGTTGACCAAGAGAAAGATAGAAGAACAACCCAAAAAGTGGCACATGTCTTTGGCTGAATCTTTATGGGCTTGTAGGATGGCTTGTCACGGAGCCACTAAGATATCTCCTTATCAGCTGGTTTATGGTCATGAGGCAGTCCTGCCTTGGGAATTAAGGACGGGGTCAAGGCGTATATCGCTTCAAGATCAGTTGACGGCCGATGACTATTCCTTCCTCATGAAGGACGAGCTCGATGACTCGGCAGGTCTGCGGTTGAGGGCCCTGATTAGTATAGAAGAAAATAGGAAAAGGGTGGCCAGATGGTATGACAAAAAGGTTAAAGTTAAACAATTCTCCCAGGGAGATTTGGTATGGAAGTTGGTGTTGCCGATAGGGTCTAAGGATCCAAAATTCGGTAAATGGTCACCCACTTGGGAAGGGCCGTACAGAATCGGCCGATGTGCCCCTGGAAATGCATATATTCTGGAAACTATTGAAGGGGAAGAATTCCCAAGAGCTTTAAATGGACGATATCTGAAGAGGTACTATCCAAGCGTTTGGGTAGATGCATAACTTACAGTAAGGTATATCAAGACAACATGGCCGACTTCTATCGGCTTTCGTCTGCATAGCCGATGCAGAAATGACATCGCCCGAAGAAAGAAAACATTGTGATTCGTTTTGACCAGTTCATTATTGGATGAAAACGACAGAGTACATGGCCGACATGGTATAAGTCGCCCTTAGAATAAAAATACCAATATATCTATTGACTACGCCTGTTCTGGATTTCTCTCTCGATCCGGCCCAGTTCTATCAGAAGGCGGGTCCTATTCTCCTTTGGATTCTCCACGGTGGCTCCAGTCTCAGCTTGATGGCAAAGTTCTATCAGGAGGCAGGTCTTCTTCTCCTCCAGACTCTCCATTGCAGCTTCAGTCTTGACTTGATGAGGGAATGGAGGACTCTTTTCAGAGGGTAGTCGCTTACGGACCAAGCAGTGAGCATCTATAAGGTCCCAATACTTCTGGACAACAGCAGGAACATGATCTTTAAGTTCTTCAGAATGAGCTCTTATCAGATCTTTGTCTGCCTGCGACAGTGGTTCGTCTGAATGCATGACTTCGATCGCTCGTTCCAGACTGGGGCTAAGATGCTTTGACTAAACAGGGATGAAAAGCTACCCAACATCAGAGCGATTGAGTTGTCTAGGGGAGAGGCAGAGGAGAATTCGTACCTGATTGATAGAGGAGGAAGACGAAGAAGACATCTTGCTGTTCGGTTTGGGAGGATAAAGATCCAGTTGTTGCAGGGAGAGAAGATGGGTAATGCATAAGCCTCTGGAGACGGTGTGGGATCTACTTATAAAGAGAAGGAAGTAAGAAGATAGTGGGACACGTCCTATCGGAGTAAAAGCATTCATAAATACAAATCTGCCAAAAGAAGTGGTCCAAGATCAAATCAGCGCAGTAACATTAAAGGAGCATTAAAAGTTTACAGCATTCTTTACGACCCGAGGAAAGCGTCTATGGCCGCGATAGCTTGTTGCCTAATCTGATCGGCCGAATCTAGTACTCTTTGGTCATCGTCGGCTGATCCGGGAACTTCTGATATATGGCGACGAAGCCTTATTGCTTCACAGGCCAAGTTCTGCCTTTCTTGTTTCAGCCCAGTGATGACGGATGGGAGCACTTGAAGCTTCGTTTCTTCAGCAGCTATGTCTTTGGTTATTTGTTCCATTTCTTTGGCTAGTTCTGCTCTCCTCCGTTTGAGGCGATCTATCGTGCCGACGATATCTGGGCGACAGCTCTCGAGGAAGTTGATCCGATGGTGTACCTCTTGAGCCCGGTGCTTGTACGAGTCAGCCTCTTCCTGGGTTTTTGCTAGCTGGGCGCGATCGGCCATATGGCGCAGGGCCCTGGAAACTGGGGTTTGCATATGTTCTATATATGCAGCAGGCTCCAAGCTTTCTATTGTTTCTTCCGGGATTCGACCCTTGATGTCACTGAAAATTCGTCGAATCGGCGAAGCATCTTCTACTAATCGGCCGATATCATCTTGGAGGAGAATCCGCATGCTCTCGAGCTTGGCGCAGACATCATCAGAAACAGAGCTCGATGGAATTTGGCGTGAAGCAATTTCCTCATCATCAGGCAAAGAGACGGCGAAGGAGAAAACGCTGTTGTTCGGGGTGTCTTGTTCCTGTGAGGGAATAAAGAAAAGGGTTAGCAAGCAGTAAAGGGGAATCGGCCGATTCCAATGATAAGTTTGTTACCTCCTTAAAGCGAATCTCTCTTGCCTGCGCGGATGGGAGTGCTTCCCTCATCTCAGGAACCGGCACGATTGGCTCGTCAGAGGACGAGGACTCGACCACTATTGACGCTCTGCTTGGGTCAGCTTCCTGGAAAGGTATGACAAATAAATCCTGTGAGTATATTACGATAATTGAATAAGATGATATGGGATATTTGCCATACTTCTGTTGGTCCTTCGGCTGATGTTTGTTGAGGAAGTTCGACCGACGCACCCAAATCGGCCTGCATCAGAATCAGTTAGTCTTCTGAATGTCTAGAAATTGGGTTAAGAAATTATCTACCTCGATAAGAAGGGTCGTTGGAGTTTCGGCTTCCGCTTGGGATGTGGCCGATTGCTGTGGAGACTGTACTGAAGCGGCTTGTGCAGCCTAACAGAAGAAAAAGTTAGTATTAGTGGAGCACTTAAAGATATATGAAGCGAGCAAGATTACCTGAACAGCTTCCACTAGCAGTGATGCCGCAGCTGCTCCGACTTCTGCGGTGACTTGAGGATCGGCCATCTCGGTAGTCGGCAAGGATAGAGGAGTCGGAGTTTCAGCCGATACTACCGCCGATTGATCAGTCAGTCCGATGCGGGCACGCACTCAACAGCTTGTTGTCTTCAAGGTTGGCCTTTTCGGTGTTCATTTCAATCGGCCAGTGGCAATGTCCTTGATGGTTGGAGCGTGAAAGCCGATGAGTGGATATGGCGTATATGGATGATTGTTCTCTATCGGCCTACCGCTTCGGCTCTGCATCGGAGGGACTTGGCTTTCAGACTAAGAAGATAAATATAAGTTAACGGTAAGATAATAGTATGGAAAGAGACAGTATTGAAATCGGCCGGGAGAAAGGACATACCGCTGCACTTGGGTCAATGTTCTCTGGGTCCAGAATGTTGCAATATGTCAATGGGGATTTGCAGAAGAGGTGTTGCTTCCATTCTGCCCACCATAATTTAAATTACTGAACAGCAAAAGGGGCCACTGTCCAATTGTTCAGGTCAATGGTGCTAGAATCTGGCACTAAGTTGCACAGCCGATTGTAGTCAAGACTCTTGGTTAGTTCATCTCTGAATTTTGCTTGACCGGCGAAGTAAACCCGAATCGGCAGTTGACCAAAACCCAGTTGCCTTGCTGCAGCCGATGGATTATAGAACTCATATGTGGGAGAGTCCTTTCCAGAAAAGAAGTTGGCCGGCAAAATCCCTGGCTTAATCAGGGTATCCATAAGTTCCCTATCAAAAGTATGAGTGGAGAAGTCGTAGAAGATGGGAAGTTTGAAAATCGGCTCTACTGCCTGATAGGGATGCCAATTGACAGTCTCTTCACTGAAGCCATTGTAGAAGCATCTGAAGTATTCAGCCGTGCGGGCAGCAGTGAATTGACAGCCAGGGAAGGCCAATGCCGCCTCTCCAAAGGATCTGCAACGTCGTCGGACGGTTGGGTTTTCCTCTGACTCAATGTTGGGAAAAGTTTTGGTCTCTATTCGTTGCTGAGAGACCTTGCTCATATATAGGTTGAGCCAGAGGGTAATGAACCACCAAGGACCGCCAAGGTTCCCAATTGGCTCCCCTTTCGACAGCTTAGTGCCGATTTGGTGCATCATGTGGTAGGCCGATCCCAACAGATGCTTTCCAAGGGGAACGGCCGATCCTAGTGACAGAGCTTCTGCCAGGGCTTGGGTGTTAGAAGAAGGGCCAACTGCTCTGCCACAGAAAAAGTGTTTCTCCAGCCACATCATCAGGAACGCAGTATGCTCTCTCTCTAAAACTGTCCCAGTCTTCATATTTTTGCTGATGTACCCCTTCCATCCATCGATTCCTTTTGTTTCTAGCCGATGTGATGGCTTAATCAGATAGTTAAAGGGGATATCAGAGGAGGAGATGTCAAGGCCGATCAACAACAGGACATCGGCCAAAGTTGGAGTCATGGGTCCATGTCCAAAAGGGAACGCATTGAGTGCGTCGGACCAGAAGTAAGAAGCTGCTATGACCAAGGGCTCATTTTTCTCCATCTGGGACAGAGAGAGGACTATGCATCGGCCGATTTTCAGTTCATCCCACTGAACTTTACTAGACCTAGCTATTCTTTGATACCATTCTCTCCAGGCAGGGGTCTCATTCGGCCAGGACCTAAAGGCACCTGTCCACTGATCTAAATCCATAGGCAATTGCTTGAACGGGACTCTGTGGGTCTCTAGGTTGATCAGATCAGTTGGATCGGGGTTCCCCATGGGGCCTAAGCAGATAAGATCGGGGGATTCTGAAAGAGGAATGGTAATCTGGTGCCTAAATGCCTAAAAAAGGAGGAAAAAGAGGAAAAAACTGAGAATGGTCCAGAAAATGCTGGAGCAGTAGAAAAGCAAAAGGGGAAAATTTCAAGTGATTACCTCCGGGATGAAGATCATCGTCACCGATGGGGCTGCCTGTTGAGCCGCCGATTGGGCCGCCGCCGCTGAGGGGGTTGCCGACAGAGCCTCCGTGGTTGGAGAGGTTGCTGATGGTGACGCCATTGGGAAGTTGAAGCAGGTCGCTAGCGGGATCGTAGGGAGCGGTTGAAGATCGAGAGGGCTCGGGAGGAAGATGAACAGTGGTCCGCTGGAAGAAAATGCTAGGCTCGTGGGGAAAAGTAGGCGGAGAATGCCAGTACTTAAGGATAATCCGAGAGAGAAAGGGTAAAGGCGGGATTTTTGCCGCGCCGTCTACACGAATTATAGGGGAGCAGTCCTTTCGCGCGCTCGGTCCGAGGGAATTGCAATCATTATGCAGAAGACCGCGAGATGGAAGGAGGTTTTTACTGCGCCCGTTTCGGAGAAAAGGATTAAAGAAAGAGTTTCGAAGTAAAAGTTATGTTTTACTCCGAAACTGGGGGGCATGTGTTGACGCTAGATTTTGATGCGTGTTGAATCGGCGTCAAGAGAAGAAATTGGCCGATGCGGCAGATCTAAAGGCTACAGTAAAGAATCAGTCGATCAAGGTAACAGTTGGAAATCGGCCGATTGATGATACAGCTTGCGCCAACAGATTGGAGCCACAACAGAGGGTCCCGGTTAAAAGTGGCCTGATATTGGTCAACAGAGCGATGCTGATTCGGTCAAGAGGCAATGGGAAAAGCCTGATTGGATTAAGGGACGGCGGCGGAAGATTCTGCGGGAGTCCGTTTCCTTTTTAAAGATATTATATATATAGTAGTTTTTCCTGTTTAAAATAAGGTTGTAACAAGTCGTAATCGACCAGAAGTCCTGTTTTTAGGGTATAAATAGGAGTCGCTAGGGCTTTGCAGAAAATAAACACATCAATCAACAAAACACTTCTACTTTTTTACTAGTACTTTACTTTCAAGTTCGCGACTTCGCCAATACTTTTTCTTCTTCCACGAGTTCGTACGGATTGGCAGGGCTGCATCAACTTGATCTCCGGCCAATTGGTAGGTTCCGCTTACCGAGTAATATCTGAGCTTTAACCTCGGGCGCATCGCTGTGGTTTCATTTGGATTTATTCACAAGTTATCGATATTTACTAGAATTGCAAGTTTTACCTGTTGTTCTAGTATTATCACCAGTTATCCAGCTTGAGATTAGAACTATCGGCTTTGTTATCGTTCTTCCTCGTTCATCGTCATATAGCCGATTAGATCTATTTTCAAGTGTTGCATCTGTAATAATTGTTTAGATCGCTCCAGCAGTTTTCTTTGCAATTATTACGTGATTATCTGCTGACCCATAGCCGATCATCTTCACAGCAAATCGGCCGATTCGCCGATACGCTCCTCGGGACAGATCGGAACTCCAGCCTATCGGGGACGTCCGGAATTTAATACTCTTATTTCCTTGTCAATCAACCGGTCAGATTGACTGGCACGCCGCGCGAACCGCACCAGGGCAAATAACCCGAACAGGAGCTAAGCAGATTCTCCCGGGTCCTGTGTCCGATGCTGAAGACCATCGGCCGATTCCTTGGCCGATTTTAGCGCCAACAGGGGTGGATCGGGTGTGTTCGTTGCAAAAATTTCGACATGACTTCGTTGCACGAACTTGAGCACTAATTGCACCAGTTCAGCGCATTTTGCATCGACTTTTGTGCGGTGATGAAACGGTACGAAACGCAACAAAACATGAGTTTAGGGTCCAATGGGGTGTATCGAGTGTGTTCGTTGCAAAAAATTCCATCACGACATCATTACACGAACTCGAGCACTAATTGCACCAGTTCGGCCCGTTTTGCATCGATTTTCTTGCGGTGACGAAACGGTCCGAAACGCACCAAAACAAGAGTTTAGGGTCCAATGGGGTGGATCGGGTGCGTTTGTTGCGAAAGTTTCGACATGACTTCATTGCACGAACTCGTGCACTAATTTCACCAATTCGGCACATTTCGCATCGATTTCCGTGTAGTGATTAAATGGTTTGAAATGCACCAACACATGATTTTAGGGTCCAATGGGGTGGATCGGTTGTGTTCGTTGCGAAAAATTCCGATGCGACGTCGTTGCACGAGCTTGTGCACTAATTGCACCAGTTTGGCCCGTTTTGCTTTGATTTTTGCGCGGTGACGAAACGGTCCGAAACGCACCAAAACATGAGTTTAGGGTCCAATGCGGTGGATCGAGTGCGTTCGTTGCGAAAAATTGGACATGACTTCGTTGCACGAACTTCTGCACTAATTCCACCAGTTCGACGTATTTTGCATCAATTTCCGTGTAGTGTCGAAACGGTTCGAAACGCACCAAAACATGAGTTTATGGTCCAATGGGGTGGATCGGTTGTGTTCATTGCGAAAAATTCCGACGTGACTTCGTTGCACGAGCTTGTGCACTAATTGCACCAGTTTGGCCTGTTTTGCATCGATTTTCGAGCGGTGACGAAATGGTCCAAAACGCACCAAAACATGAGTTTAGGTTCCAATGCGGTGGATCAGGTGCGTTCGTTGAGAAAAAAATCCAACGCGGCTTCGTTGCACAAGCTTGCCAAAAATACCGAAGTGACGTAACGGCACGAACTTGTGCACTAATTACAATCAATTCGACTTGTTTTCATCGATTTTCATGCGGTGATGAAACAATCCGAAACACACCAAAACATGAGTTTAGGGTCGGTGGATCGGGTGCTTTCGTTGCGAAAAATTCAGACGCGACTTTGTTGCACGAACTACTGCACTAATTACACCAGTTTAGCACGTTTTGCATCGAATTTTATACGGTGACGAAATGGTCCGAAACGCACCAAAACATTAGTTTAGGGTACAATGGAGTGGATCGAGTGCATTCGTTGCGAAAATTCCGATGCGTCTTCGTTGCACGAGCTTGTGCACAAATTGCACGAGGTCGGCCCATTTTGCATCGATTTTCGTGCGGAGACCAAATGGTCTGAAACGCACCAAAATATGAGTTTAGGATCCAATAGGGTGGATTGGGTGCGTGCGTTGCGAAAAATACCGATGTGACTTCATTGCACGAACTTATGCACTAATTGCACCACATCGACTCATTTTCATTGATTTTCGTGCGATGACGTAACGATCCGAAACGCGCCAAAACATGAGTTTAGGGTCCAATACGATGAATCGGGTGGGTCCTTTGTGAAAAATTCCGACGCGACCTCGTTGCACGAACTACTGCACTAATTGCACCAATTCGGCCCGTTTTGCATCGATTTTCGTACGGTGACGAAACGGTTCGAAACGCACCAAAACATGAGTTTAGGGTCCAATAGGGTGGATCGGGTGCGTTCGTTGCAAAAATTTCAACATGACTTCGTTGCACGAACTTGAGCACTAATTGCACCAGTTCGGCGCATTTTGCATCGATTTTTGTGCGGTGACAAAACGGTCCGAAACGCAACAAAAGATGAGTTTAGGGTCCAATGGGGTGGATCGGGTGCGTTCGTTGCAAAAATTTTGACATGACTTCGTTGCACGAACTTGAGCACTAATTGCACCAGTTCGGCGCATTTTGCATCGATTTTTGTGCGGTGACAAAACGGTCCGAAAAGCAACAAAAGATGAGTTTAGGGTCCAATGGGGTGGATCGGTTGTTTTCGTTGCGAAAAATTCGATCACGACTTCGTTACACGAACTCGAGCACTAATTGCACCAGTTCGGCCCGTTTTGCATCGATTTTTATTGCGGTGACGAAACAGTTCGAAACGCACCAAAACAAGAGTTTAGGGTCCAATGGGGTGGATCGGGTGTGTTTGTTGCGAAAGTTTCGACATCACTTCATTGCACGAACTTGTGCACTAATTTCACCAATTCGGCACATTTTGCATCGATTTACGTGTAGTGATGAAATGGCTTGAAATGCACCAACACATGTTTTTGGGTCCAATGGGGTGGATCGATTGTGTTCGTTGTGAAAAATTCCAATGCGACGTCGTTGCACGAGCTTGTGCACTAATTGCACCAGTTTGGCCCGTTTTGCTTCGATTTTCGTGCGGTGATGAAACGGTCCGAAATGCACCAAAACATGAGTTTAGGGTCCAATGCGGTGGATCGAGTGCGTTCGTTGCGAAAAATTCGACATGACTTCCTTCCACAAACTTGAGCACTAATTGCACCAGTTCGGCGCATTTTGCATCGATTTTTGTGCGGTGACAAAACGGTCCGAAACGCAACAAAAGATGAGTTTAGGGTCCAATGGGGTGGATCGGGTGCGTTCGTTGCAAAAATTTCGACATGACTTCATTGCACGAACTTGAGCACTAATTGCACCAGTTCGGCGCATTTTGCATCGATTTTTGTGCGGTGACAAAATGGTCCGAAAAGCAACAAAAGATGAGTTTAGGGTCCAATGGGGTGGATGGGTTGTTTTCGTTGTGAAAAATTCGATCACGACTTCGTTACATGAACTCGAGCACTAATTGCACCAGTTCGGCCCGTTTTGCATCGATTTTCTTGCGGTGACGAAACGGTTCGAAACGAACCAAAACAAGAGTTTAGGGTCCAATGGGGTGGATCGGGTGTGTTTGTTGCGAAAGTTTCGACATGACTTCATTGCACGAAGTTGTGCACTAATTTCACCAATTCGGCACATTTTGCATCGATTTCCGTGGAGTGATGAAATGGTTCGAAATGCACCAACACATGATTTTAGGGTCCAATGGGGTGGATCAATTGTGTTCGTTGTGAAAAATTCCGACGCGACGTCGTTGCACGAGCTTGTGCACTAATTGCACCAGTTTGGCCCGTTTTGCTTCGATCTTCGTGCGGTGACGAAACGGTCTGAAACGCACCAAAACATGAGTTTAGGGTCCAATGCGGTGGATCAAGTGCGTTCGTTGCGAAAAATTCGACATGACTTCGTTGCATAAACTTGTGCACTAATTCCACCAGTTCGACGCATTTTGCATCAATTTCCTTGCGGTGAGAAAACGGTCCGAAACGCACCAAAACATGAGTTTATGGTCCAATGGGGTGGATCGGTTGTATTCATTGCGAAAAATTCCGACGCGACTTCGTTGCACAAGCTTGGGCACTAATTGCACCAGTTTGGCCCGTTTTGCTTCAATTTTCTCGCGGTGACGAAACGGTCCGAAACGCACCAAAACATGAGTTTAGGTTCCAATGCGGTGGATCGGGTGCGTTCGTTGAGAAAAAGAATCCAACGCGGCTTCGTTGCCGGGCTAGCGAAAAATACCGAAGTGACTTCATTGCACGAACTTGTGCAATAATTGCATCAGTTCGACTCGTTTTCATCGATTTTCGTGCGGTGATGAAACAATCCGAAACACACCAAAACATGAGTTTAGGGTCCAATACGGTGGATCGGGTGCGTTCGTTGCAAAAAATTCCGACGCGACTTCGTTGCACGAACTACTGCACTAATTACACCACTTCAGTACGTTTTGGATCGATTTTTCTACGGTGACGAAACGGTCCGAAACGCATGAAAACATTAGTTATGGGTCCAATGGAGTGGATCGAGTGGATTCGTTGCGAAAATTCCGATGCGTCTTCGTAGCATGAGCTTGTGCACAAATTGCACCAGTTCGGCCCATTTTGCATCGATTTTCGTGCGGAGACCAAACGGTTCGAAACGCACCAAAATATGAGTTTAGGATCCAATAAGGTGGATCGGGTGCGTGCATTGCGAAAAATACCGATGTGACTTCATTGCACGAACTTGTGCACTAATTGCCCCACTTCGACTCGTTTTCATCGATTTTCGTGCGATGACGTAACGATCCGAAACGCACAAAAACATGAGTTTAGGGTCCAATACGGTGAATCGGGTGGGTCCTTTGTGAAAATTTCCGACGCGACTTCGTTGCACGAACTACTGCACTAACTGCACCAATTCGGCCCGTTGTGCATCGATTTTCGTACGGTGACGAAACGGTCCGAAACGCACCAAAATATGAGTTTAGGGTCCAATGGGATGGATCGGGTGCGTTCGTTGCAAAAATTTCAACATGACTTCGTTGCACGAACTTGAGCACTAATTGCACCAGTTCGGCGCATTTTGCATCGATTTTTGTGCGGTGACAAAACGGTCCGAAACGCAACAAAAGATGAGTTTAGGGTCCAATGGGGTGGATCGGGTGTGTTCGTTGCGAAAAATTCGATCACGACTTCGTTACACGAACTCGAGCACTAATTGCACCATTTCGGCCCGTTTTGCATCGATTTTCTTGCGGTGACGAAACGGTTCGAAATGCACCAAAACATGAGTTTAGGGTCCAATGGGGTGGATCGGGTGTGTTTGTTGCGAAAGTTTCAACATGACTTCGTTGCACAAACTTGTGCACTAATTCCACCAGTTCGACACATTTTGCATTGATTTCCGTGCGGTGATGAAATGGTCAGAAATGCACCAAAACATGAGTTTATGGTCCAATGGGGTGCATCGGTTGTGTTCATTGCGAAAAATTCTGACGCGACTTCGTTGCACGACTTCATTACACGAACTTGTGCACTAATTGCATTAGTTCGACTCGTTTTCATCGCTTTTCGTGCGGTGACGAAACAATCCGAAACACACCAAAACATGAGTTTAGGGTCCAATACGGTTGATCGGGTCCGTTCGTTGCGAAAAATTCCGACGCGACTTGGTTGCACGAACTACTGCACTAATCACACCAATTCGGGCCATTTTGCATCGATTTTCGTACGGTGACGAAACGGTCCGAAACGCACCAAAACATTAGTTTAGGGTCCAATGGAGCGGATCGAGTGCATTCGTTGCGAAAATTCCGATGCGTCATCGTTGCACGAGCTTGTGCACAAATTGCATTAGTTGGACTCGTTTTCATCGCTTTTCGTGCGGTGACGAAATAATCCGAAACACACCAAAACATGAGTTTAGGGTCCAATACGGTGGATCGGGTGCGTTCGTTGCGAAAAATTCCGACGCGACTTCGTTGCACGAACTACTGCACTAATGACCCCACGTCAGGACGTTTTGGATCGATTTTTGTACGGTGACGAAACAGTCCGAAACGCATGAAAACATTAGTTAAGGGTCCAATGGACTGGATCGAGTGGATTCGTTGCGAAAATTCCGATGCGTCTTCGTAGCACGAGCTTGTGCACAAATTGCACCAGTTCGGCCCATTTTGCATCGATTTTCGTGCGGAGACCAAACGGTCCGAAACGCACCAAAATATGAGTTTAGGATCCAATAGGGTGGATCGGGTGCGTGCGTTGCGAAAAATACCGATGTGACTTCATTGCACGAACTTGTGCACTAATTGCACCACTTCGTCTCGTTTTCATCGATTTTCGTGCGATGACGTAACGATCCGAAACGCATCAAAACATGAGTTTAGGGTCCAATATGGTGAATCGGGTGCGTGCTTTGTGAAAAATTACGACGCGACTTCGTTGCACGAACTACTGCACTAATTCCACCAATTCGGCCCGTTTTCCATCGATTATCGTATGGTGACGAAACGGTCCGAAACGCACCAAAACATGAGTTTAGGGTCCAATGGGGTGGATCGGGTCGTTCGTTGCAAAAATTTCAACATGTCTTCGTTGCACGAACTCGAGCACTAATTGCACCAGTTCGGCGCAATTTGCATCGATTTCCGTGCAGTGCGAAACAGTCCGAAACGCACCAAAACATGAGTTTATTGTCCAATGGGGTGGATCGGTTGTGTTCATTGCGAAAAATTCCGACGTGACTTTGTTGCACGAGCTTTTGCACTAAATTGCACCAGTTTGGCCCATTTTGCTTCGATTTTCTTGCGGTGATGAAACGGTTCGAAACGCACCAAAACATGAGTTTAGGTTCCAATGCGGTGGATCGGGTGCGTTCATTGAGAAAAAAAATCCAATGTGACTTCATTGCACGAACTTGTGCACTAATTGCACCACTTCGTCTCATTTTCATCGATTTTCGTGCGATGACGTAATGATCCGAAACGCATCAAAACATGAGTTTAGGATCCAATATGGTGAATCGGGTGCGTCCTTTGTGAAAAATTTACGACGCGACTTCGTTGCACGAACTACTGCACTAATTACACCAATTCGGCCCGTTTTGCATCGATTATCGTACGGTGACGAAACGGTCCGAAACGCACCAAAACATGAGTTTAGGGTCCAATGGGGTGGATCGGGTCGTTCGTTGCAAAAATTTCAACATGACTTCGTTGCACGAACTCGAGCACTAATTACACAAGTTTGGCCCATTTTGCTTCGATTTTCTTGCGGTGATGAAACGGTCCGAAACGCACCAAAACATGAGTTTAGGTTCCAATGCGGCTCGATCGGGTGCGTTCGTTGAGAAAAAAAAATCCAACGCGGCTTCGTTGCACGAGCTTGCGAAAAATACCGAAGTGACTTCATTGCACGAACTTGTGCACTAATTGCATCAGTTCGACTCATTTTCATCGATTTTCGTGCGATAACGTAACGATCCGAAACGCATCAAA
>CM064063.1:27005274-27280555 GCA_032594955.1 Panicum miliaceum | reverse complement strand
CTTGGTTGCACGAACTACTGCACTAATCACACAAATTCGGCCCATTTTGCATCGATTTTCGTACGGTGACGAAACGGTCCAAAACGGTACAAAACATGAATTTAGGGTCCAATGGGGTGGATCGGGTGTGTTCGTTGCGAAAAATTCCATCACGACTTCATTACACGAACTTGTGCACTAATTGCATTAGTTCAACTCGTTTTCATCGCTTTTCGTGCGGTGACGAAACAATCCAAAACACACCAAAACATGAGTTTAGGGTCCAATACGGTGGATCGGGTGCGTTCGTTGCGAAAAATTCCGACGCGACTTCGTTGCATCAACTACTGCACTAATTACACCACGTCAGCACGTTTTGGATCGATTTTTGTACGGTGACGAAACGGTCCGAAACGCATGAAAACATTAGTTAAGGGTCCAATGGAGTGGATCGAGTGGATTCGTTGTGAAAATTCCGATGCGTCTTCGCAGCACGAGCTTGTGGACAAATTGCACCAGTTCGGCCCATTTTGCATCGATTTTCGTGCGGAGACAAACGGTCCGAAACGCACCAAAATATGAGTTTAGGATCCAATAGGGTGGATCGGGTGCGTGCGTTGCGAAAAATACCGATGTGACTTCATTGCACGAACTTGTGCACTAATTGCACCACTTCGTCTCGTTTTCATCGATTTTCGTGCGATGACGTAACGATCCGAAACGCATCAAAACATGAGTTTAGGGTCCAATATGGTGAGTCGGGTGCGTCTTTGTGAAAATTACGACGCGACTTCGTTGCACGAACTACTGCACTAATTCCACCAATTCGGCCCGTTTTGCATCGATTATCGTACGGTGACGAAACGGTCCGAAACGCACCAAAACATGAGTTTAGGGTCCAATGGGGTGGATCGGGTCGTTCGTTGCAAAAATTTCAACATGACTTCGTTGCACGAACTCGAGCACTAAGTGCACCAGTTCGGCGCAATTTGCATCGATTTCCGTGCAGTGCGAAACGGTTCGAAACGCACCAAAACATGAGTTTATTGTCCAATGGGGTGGATTGGTTGTGTTCATTTCGAAAAATTCCGACGTGACTTTGTTGCACGAGCTTTTGCACTAATTGCACCAGTTTGGCCCATTTTGCTTCGTTTTTCTTGCGGTGATGAAACGGTCCGAAACGCACCAAAACATGAGTTTAGGTTCCAATGCGGTGGATCGGGTGCGTTCGTTGAGAAAAAAAATCCAACGCGGCTTTGTTGCACGAGCTTGCAAAAAATACCGAAGTGACTTCATTGCACCAGTTTTCATCGCTTTTCGTGCGCTGACGAAACAATCCGAAACACACCGAAACATGAGTTTTGGGTCCAATACGGTTGATCGGGTGCGTTCGTTGCGAAAATTCCGACGCGACTTCGTTGCACGAACTACTACACTAATTACACCGGTTCAGCATGTTTTGCATCGATTTTTGTACAGTGACGAAACAGTCCGAAACGCACCAAAACTTTAGTTTAGGGTCCAATAGAGTGGATCGAGTGCATTCGTTGTGAAAATTCTGATGCGTCTTCGTTGCACGAGCTTGTGCACAAATTGCACCAGTCGGCCCATTTTGCATCGATTTTCGTGCGGAGACGAAACGGTCCGAAACGCACCAAAGTATGAGTTTAGGATCCAATAGAGTGGATAGGGTTAGTGCGTTGCGAAAAATACCGATGTGACTTCATTGCACGAACTTGTGCACTAATTCCACCACTTCGACTCGTTTTCATCGATTTTCGTGCGATGACGTAACTTGTGCACTAATTCCACCAATTCGACGCATTTTCCATCGATTTCCTTGCGGTAACGAAACGGTCCGAAACGCACGGAAACATGAGTTTATGGTCCAATGGGGTGGATCGGTAGTGTTCTTTGCGAAAAAATCTGACGCACCCAAAAAATGAGTTTGGGTTCCAATGCGGTGGATCGGGTGCGTTCGTTGAGAAAAAGAATCCAACGCGGCTTCGTTGCACGGGCTAGCGAAAAATACCGAAGTGACTTCATTGCACGAACTTGTGCACTAATTGCATCAGTTCGACTCGTTTTCATCGATTTTCGTGCGATAACGTAACGATCCGAAACGCATCAAAACATGAGTTTAGGGTCCAATACACTGAATCGGGTGCGTCCTTTGGGAAAAATTTCGACGCGACTTCATGGCATGAACTACTGCACTAATTGCACCAATTCGGCCCATTTTGCATCGATTTTCGTACGGTGACGAAACGGTCCGAAACGCACCAAAGCATTAGTTTAGGGTCCAATGGAGTGGATCGAGTGCATTCGTTGCGAAAATTCCGATGCATCTTCGTTGCACGAGCTTGTGCACAAATTGCATTAGTTGGACTCGTTTTCATCGCTTTTCGTGCGGTGACGAAACAATCCGAAACACACCAAAACATGAGTTTAGGGTCCAATACGGTGGATCGGGTGCGTGCGTTGCGAAAAATACCGATGTGACTTCATTGCACGAACTTGTGCACTAATTGCACCACTTCGACTCATTTTCATCGATTTTCGTGCGATGACGTAATGATCCGAAACGCACCAAAACATGAGTTTAGGGTCTAATATGGTGAATTGGGTGTGTTCTTTGTGAAAAATTACGACGCGACTTCGTTGCATGAACTACTGCACTAATTGCACCAATTCGGCCCGTTTTGCATCAATTTTCGTACGATGACGAAACGGTCCAAAACGCACCAAAACATGAGTTTATGGTCCAATGGGGTGTATCCAGTGTGTTCGTTGCGAAAAACTTCATCACGACTTCATTACACGAATTCGAGCACTAATTGCACCAGTTCGGCCCGTTTCGCATCGATTTTCTTGCGGTGACGAAACGGTTCGAAACGCATCAAAACAAGAGTTTAGGGTCCAATGGGGTGGAATGGGTGCGTTTGTTGCGAAAGTTTCGACATGACTTCATTGCACGAACTTGTGCACTAATTTCACCAATTCGGCACATTTTGCATCGATTTCCGTGTAGTGATGAAATGGTTCGAAATGCACCAACACATGATTTTAGGGTCCAATGGGGTGGATCGGTTGTGTTCGTTGCGAAAAATTCCGTCGCGACATCTTTGCACGAGCTTATGCACTAATTGCACCAGTTTGGCCCGTTTTGCTTTGATTTTTTTGCGGTGACGAAACGGTCCGAAATGCACCAAAACATGAGTTTAGGGTCCAATGGGGTGGATCGGATGTGTTCGTTGCGAAAAATTCCATCACGACTTCATTACACGAACTTGTGCACTAATTGCATTAGTTCGACTCGTTTTCATCGCTTTTCGTGCGCTGACGAAACAATCCGAAACACACCAAAACATGAGTTTAGGGTCCAATACGGTTGATCGGGTGCGTTCGTTGCGAAAAATTCCGACGCGACTTGGTTGCACGAACTACTGCACTAATCACACAAATTCGGCCCATTTTGCATCGATTTTCGTACGGTGACGAAACGGTCCAAAACGGTACAAAACATGAATTTAGGGTCCAATGGGGTGGATCGGGTGTGTTCGTTGCGAAAAATTCCATCACGACTTCATTACACGAACTTGTGCACTAATTGCATTAGTTCAACTCGTTTTCATCGCTTTTCGTGCGGTGACGAAACAATCCAAAACACACCAAAACATGAGTTTAGGGTCCAATACGGTGGATCGGGTGCGTTCGTTGCGAAAAATTCCGACGCGACTTCGTTGCATCAACTACTGCACTAATTACACCACGTCAGCACGTTTTGGATCGATTTTTGTACGGTGACGAAACGGTCCGAAACGCATGAAAACATTAGTTAAGGGTCCAATGGAGTGGATCGAGTGGATTCGTTGTGAAAATTCCGATGCGTCTTCGCAGCACGAGCTTGTGGACAAATTGCACCAGTTCGGCCCATTTTGCATCGATTTTCGTGCGGAGACAAACGGTCCGAAACGCACCAAAATATGAGTTTAGGATCCAATAGGGTGGATCGGGTGCGTGCGTTGCGAAAAATACCGATGTGACTTCATTGCACGAACTTGTGCACTAATTGCACCACTTCGTCTCGTTTTCATCGATTTTCGTGCGATGACGTAACGATCCGAAACGCATCAAAACATGAGTTTAGGGTCCAATATGGTGAGTCGGGTGCGTCCTTTGTGAAAAATTACGACGCGACTTCGTTGCACGAACTACTGCACTAATTCCACCAATTCGGCCCGTTTTGCATCGATTATCGTACGGTGACGAAACGGTCCGAAACGCACCAAAACATGAGTTTAGGGTCCAATGGGGTGGATCGGGTCGTTCGTTGCAAAAATTTCAACATGACTTCGTTGCACGAACTCGAGCACTAAGTGCACCAGTTCGGCGCAATTTGCATCGATTTCCGTGCAGTGCGAAACGGTTCGAAACGCACCAAAACATGAGTTTATTGTCCAATGGGGTGGATTGGTTGTGTTCATTTCGAAAAATTCCGACGTGACTTTGTTGCACGAGCTTTTGCACTAATTGCACCAGTTTGGCCCATTTTGCTTCGTTTTTCTTGCGGTGATGAAACGGTCCGAAACGCACCAAAACATGAGTTTAGGTTCCAATGCGGTGGATCGGGTGCGTTCGTTGAGAAAAAAAATCCAACGCGGCTTTGTTGCACGAGCTTGCAAAAAATACCGAAGTGACTTCATTGCACCAGTTTTCATCGCTTTTCGTGCGCTGACGAAACAATCCGAAACACACCGAAACATGAGTTTTGGGTCCAATACGGTTGATCGGGTGCGTTCGTTGCGAAAAATTCCGACGCGACTTCGTTGCACGAACTACTACACTAATTACACCGGTTCAGCATGTTTTGCATCGATTTTTGTACAGTGACGAAACAGTCCAAAACGCACCAAAACTTTAGTTTAGGGTCCAATAGAGTGGATCGAGTGCATTCGTTGTGAAAATTCTGATGCGTCTTCGTTGCACGAGCTTGTGCACAAATTGCACCAGTTCGGCCCATTTTGCATCGATTTTCGTGCGGAGACGAAACGGTCCGAAACGCACCAAAGTATGAGTTTAGGATCCAATAGAGTGGATAGGGTTAGTGCGTTGCGAAAAATACCGATGTGACTTCATTGCACGAACTTGTGCACTAATTCCACCACTTCGACTCGTTTTCATCGATTTTCGTGCGATGACGTAACTTGTGCACTAATTCCACCAATTCGACGCATTTTCCATCGATTTCCTTGCGGTAACGAAACGGTCCGAAACGCACGGAAACATGAGTTTATGGTCCAATGGGGTGGATCGGTAGTGTTCTTTGCGAAAAAATCTGACGCACCAAAAAATGAGTTTGGGTTCCAATGCGGTGGATCGGGTGCGTTCGTTGAGAAAAAGAATCCAACGCGGCTTCGTTGCACGGGCTAGCGAAAAATACCGAAGTGACTTCATTGCACGAACTTGTGCACTAATTGCATCAGTTCGACTCGTTTTCATCGATTTTCGTGCGATAACGTAACGATCCGAAACGCATCAAAACATGAGTTTAGGGTCCAATACACTGAATCGGGTGCGTCCTTTGGGAAAAATTTCGACGCGACTTCATGGCATGAACTACTGCACTAATTGCACCAATTCGGCCCATTTTGCATCGATTTTCGTACGGTGACGAAACGGTCCGAAACGCACCAAAGCATTAGTTTAGGGTCCAATGGAGTGGATCGAGTGCATTCGTTGCGAAAATTCCGATGCATCTTCGTTGCACGAGCTTGTGCACAAATTGCATTAGTTGGACTCGTTTTCATCGCTTTTCGTGCGGTGACGAAACAATCCGAAACACACCAAAACATGAGTTTAGGGTCCAATACGGTGGATCGGGTGCGTGCGTTGCGAAAAATACCGATGTGACTTCATTGCACGAACTTGTGCACTAATTGCACCACTTCGACTCATTTTCATCGATTTTCGTGCGATGACGTAATGATCCGAAACGCACCAAAACATGAGTTTAGGGTCTAATATGGTGAATTGGGTGTGTTCTTTGTGAAAAATTACGACGCGACTTCGTTGCATGAACTACTGCACTAATTGCACCAATTCGGCCCGTTTTGCATCAATTTTCGTACGATGACGAAACGGTCCAAAACGCACCAAAACATGAGTTTATGGTCCAATGGGGTGTATCCAGTGTGTTCGTTGCGAAAAACTTCATCACGACTTCATTACACGAATTCGAGCACTAATTGCACCAGTTCGGCCCGTTTCGCATCGATTTTCTTGCGGTGACGAAACGGTTCGAAACGCATCAAAACAAGAGTTTAGGGTCCAATGGGGTGGAATGGGTGCGTTTGTTGCGAAAGTTTCGACATGACTTCATTGCACGAACTTGTGCACTAATTTCACCAATTCGGCACATTTTGCATCGATTTCCGTGTAGTGATGAAATGGTTCGAAATGCACCAACACATGATTTTAGGGTCCAATGGGGTGGATCGGTTGTGTTCGTTGCGAAAAATTCCGTCGCGACATCTTTGCACGAGCTTGTGCACTAATTGCACCAGTTTGGCCCGTTTTGCTTTGATTTTTTTGCGGTGACGAAACGGTCCGAAATGCACCAAAACATGAGTTTAGGGTCCAATGGGGTGGATCGGATGTGTTCGTTGCGAAAAATTCCATCACGACTTCATTACACGAACTTGTGCACTAATTGCATTAGTTCGACTCGTTTTCATCGCTTTTCGTGCGCTGACGAAACAATCCGAAACACACCAAAACATGAGTTTAGGGTCCAATACGGTTGATCGGGTGCGTTCGTTGCGAAAAATTCCGACGCGACTTGGTTGCACGAACTACTGCACTAATCACACAAATTCGGCCCATTTTGCATCGATTTTCGTACGGTGACGAAACGGTCCAAAACGGTACAAAACATGAATTTAGGGTCCAATGGGGTGGATCGGGTGTGTTCGTTGCGAAAAATTCCATCACGACTTCATTACACGAACTTGTGCACTAATTGCATTAGTTCAACTCGTTTTCATCGCTTTTCGTGCGGTGACGAAACAATCCAAAACACACCAAAACATGAGTTTAGGGTCCAATACGGTGGATCGGGTGCGTTCGTTGCGAAAAATTCCGACGCGACTTCGTTGCATCAACTACTGCACTAATTACACCACGTCAGCACGTTTTGGATCGATTTTTGTACGGTGACGAAACGGTCCGAAACGCATGAAAACATTAGTTAAGGGTCCAATGGAGTGGATCGAGTGGATTCGTTGTGAAAATTCCGATGCGTCTTCGCAGCACGAGCTTGTGGACAAATTGCACCAGTTCGGCCCATTTTGCATCGATTTTCGTGCGGAGACAAACGGTCCGAAACGCACCAAAATATGAGTTTAGGATCCAATAGGGTGGATCGGGTGCGTGCGTTGCGAAAAATACCGATGTGACTTCATTGCACGAACTTGTGCACTAATTGCACCACTTCGTCTCGTTTTCATCGATTTTCGTGCGATGACGTAACGATCCGAAACGCATCAAAACATGAGTTTAGGGTCCAATATGGTGAGTCGGGTGCGTCCTTTGTGAAAAATTACGACGCGACTTCGTTGCACGAACTACTGCACTAATTCCACCAATTCGGCCCGTTTTGCATCGATTATCGTACGGTGACGAAACGGTCCGAAACGCACCAAAACATGAGTTTAGGGTCCAATGGGGTGGATCGGGTCGTTCGTTGCAAAAATTTCAACATGACTTCGTTGCACGAACTCGAGCACTAACTGCACCAGTTCGGCGCAATTTGCATCGATTTCCGTGCAGTGCGAAACGGTTCGAAACGCACCAAAACATGAGTTTATTGTCCAATGGGGTGGATTGGTTGTGTTCATTTCGAAAAATTCCGACGTGACTTTGTTGCACGAGCTTTTGCACTAATTGCACCAGTTTGGCCCATTTTGCTTCGTTTTTCTTGCGGTGATGAAACGGTCCGAAACGCACCAAAACATGAGTTTAGGTTCCAATGCGGTGGATCGGGTGCGTTCGTTGAGATAAAAAACCAGCGCGGCTTCGTTGCACGAGCTTGCGAAAAATACCGAAGTGACTTCATTGCACCAGTTTTCATCGCTTTTCGTGCGCTGACGAAACAATCCGAAACACACCAAAACATGAGTTTTGGGTCCAATACGGTTGATCGGGTGCGTTCGTTGCGAAAAATTCCGACGCGACTTCGTTGCACGAACTACTACACTAATTACACCAGTTCAGCATGTTTTGCATCGATTTTTGTACAGTGACGAAACGGTCCGAAACGCACCAAAACTTTAGTTTAGGGTCCAATAGAGTGGATCGAGTGCATTCGTTGCGAAAATTCTGATGCGTCTTCGTTGCACGAGCTTGTGCACAAATTGCACCAGTTCGGCCCATTTTGCATCGATTTTCGTGCGGAGACGAAACGGTCCGAAACGCACCAAAGTATGAGTTTAGGATCCAATAGAGTGGTTAGGGTTAGTGCGTTGCGAAAAATACCGATGTGACTTCATTGCACGAACTTGTGCACTAATTCCACCACTTCGACTCGTTTTCATCGATTTTCGTGCGATGACGTAACTTGTGCACTAATTCCACCAATTCGACGCATTTTCCATCGATTTCCTTGCGGTAACGAAACGGTCCGAAACGCACGAAAACATGAGTTTATGGTCCAATGGGGTGGATCGGTAGTGTTCTTTGCGAAAAAATCTGACGCACCAAAAAATGAGTTTGGGTTCCAATGCGGTGGATCGGGTGCGTTCGTTGAGAAAAAGAATCCAACGCGGCTTCGTTGCACGGGCTAGCGAAAAATACCGAAGTGACTTCATTGCACGAACTTGTGCACTAATTGCATCAGTTCGACTCGTTTTCATCGATTTTCGTGCGATAACCTAACGATCCGAAACGCATCAAAACATGAGTTTAGGGTCCAATACACTGAATCGGGTGCGTCCTTTGGGAAAAATTTCGACGCGACTTCATGGCATGAACTACTGCACTAATTGCACCAATTCGGCCCATTTTGCATCGATTTTCGTACGGTGACGAAACGGTCCGAAACGCACCAAAACATTAGTTTAGGGTCCAATGGAGTGGATCGAGTGCATTCGTTGCGAAAATTCCGATGCATCTTCGTTGCACGAGCTTGTGCACAAATTGCATTAGTTGGACTCGTTTTCATCGCTTTTCGTGCGGTGACGAAACAATCCGAAACACACCAAAACATGAGTTTAGGGTCCAATACGATGGATCGGGTGCGTGCGTTGCGAAAAATACCGATGTGACTTCATTGCACGAACTTGTGCACTAATTGCACCACTTCGACTCATTTTCATCGATTTTCGTGCGATGACGTAATGATCCGAAACGCACCAAAACATGAGTTTAGGGTCCAATATGGTGAATTGGGTGTGTCCTTTGTGAAAAATTACGACGCGACTTCGTTGCATGAACTACTGCACTAATTGCACCAATTCGGCCCGTTTTGCATCAATTTTCATACGATGACGAAACGGTCCAAAACGCACCAAAACATGAGTTTAGGGTCCAATGGGGTGTATCCAGTGTGTTCGTTGCGAAAAACTTCATCACGACTTCATTACACGAATTCGAGCACTAATTGCACCAGTTCGGCCCGTTTCGCATCGATTTTCTTGCGGTGACGGAACGGTTCGAAACGCATCAAAACAAGAGTTTAGGGTCCAATGGGGTGGAACGGGTGCGTTTGTTGCGAAAGTTTCGACATGACTTCATTGCACGAACTTGTGCACTAATTTCACCAATTCGGCACATTTTGCATCGATTTCCGTGTAGTGATGAAATGGTTCGAAATGCACCAACACATGATTTTAGGGTCCAATGGGGTGGATCGGTTGTGTTCGTTGCGAAAAATTCCGTCGCGACATCTTTGCACGAGCTTGTGCACTAATTGCACCAGTTTGGCCCGTTTTGCTTTGATTTTTTTGCGGTGACGAAACGGTCCGAAATGCACCAAAACATGAGTTTACGGTCCAATGCGGTGGATCGAGTGCGTTCGTTGCAAAAAATTCGACATGACTTCGTCGCACAAACTTGTGCACTAATTCCACCAGTTCGACGCATTTTGCATCAATTTCCTTGCGGTGACGAAACGGTCCGAAACGCACCGAAACATGAGTTTATGGTCCAATGGGGTGGATCGGTTGTGTTCATTGCGAAAAATTCTGACGCGACTTCGTTGCACGAGCTTGGGCACTAATTGCACCAGTTTGACCCATTTTTCTTTGATTTTCGCGCGGTGACGAAATAGTCCGAAACGCACCAAAACATGAGTTTAGGTTCCAATGCGGTGGATCGGGTGCGTTCGTTGAGAAAAACAATCCAACGCGGCTTCTGTTCCGGGCTAGCGAAAAATACCGAAGTGACTCCATTGCACGAACTTGTGCACTAATTGTATCAGTTCGACTCATTTTCATCGATTTTCGTGCGGTGACGAAACAATCCGAAACACACCAAAACATGAGTTTAGGGTCCAATACGATGGATCGGGTGCGTTCGTTGCGAAAAATTCCGACTCGACTTCGTTGCACGAACTACTACACTAATTACACCACTTCAGCACGTTTTGGATCGATTTTTATACCGTGACGAAACGGTCCGAAACGCATCAAAAGATGAGTTTAGGGTCCAATACGGTGAATTGGGTGTGTCCTTTGTGAAAAATTCCGACGCGACTTCTTTGCATCAACTCCTGCACTAATTGCACCGATTCGGACCGTTTTGCATCGATTTTCGTACGGTGATGAAACGGTCCGAAATGCAGCAAAACATGAGTTTAGGGTCCAATATGGTGAATTGGGTGTGTCCTTTGTGAAAAATTACGACGCGACTTCGTTGCATGAACTACTGCAATAATTGCACCAGTTCGGCACATTTTGCATCGACTTTTGTGCGGTGACGAAACAGTCTGAAACATAACAAAAGATGAGTTTAGGGTCCAATGGGGTGGATCGGGTGTGTTCGTTGCGAAAAATTCCATCACGACTTCGTTACACGAATTCGAGCACTAATTGCACCAGTTCGGCCCGTTTCGCATCGATTTTCTTGCGGTGACGAAACGGTTCGAAACGCATCAAAACAAGAGTTTAGGGTCCAATGGGGTGGAACGGGTGCGTTTGTTGCGAAACTTTCGACATGACTTCATTGCACGAACTTGAGCACTAATTTCACCAATTCGGCACATTTTGCATCGATTTCCGTGTAGTGATGAAATGGTTCGAAATGCACCAACACATGATGTTAGGGTCCAATGGGGTGGATCGGTTGTGTTCGTTGCGAAAAATTGCGACGCGACATCTTTGCACGAGCTTGTGCACTAATTGCACCAGTTTGGCCCGTTTTGCTTTGATTTTCGTGCGGTGACGAAACTGTGCGACACGCACCAAAACATGAGTTTACGGTCCAATGCGGTGGATCGAGTGCGTTCGTTGCGAAAAATTCGACATGACTTCGTTGCACAAACTTGTGCACTAATTCCACCAGTTCGACGCATTTTGCATCAATTTCCTTGCGGTGATGAAACGGTCCGAAACGCACCAAAACATAAGTTTAGGGTCTAATACGGTGAATTGGGTGTGTCCTTTGTGAAAAATTCTGACGCGACTTCATTGCACGAACTACTGCACTAATTGCACCAATTCGGCCCGTTTTGCATCGATTTTCGTACGGTGACGAAACAGTCCTCAACGCACCAAAACATGAGTTCAGCGTCCAATGGGGTGGATCGGGTGCGATCGTTGCAAAAATTTCGACATGCTTCGTTGCACGAACTTGAGCACTAATTGCACCACTTCGGCGCATTTTGCATCGACTTTTGTGCGGTGACAAAACGGTCCAAAACGCAACAAAAGATGAGTTTAGGGTCCAATGGGGTGGATCGGGTGTGTTCGTTGTGAAAAATTCCATCACGACTTCGTTACACGAATTCGAGCACTAATTGTACCAGTTCGGCCCGTTTTGCATCGATTTTCTTGCGGTGACGAAACGGTTCGAAATGCACCAAAACAAGAGTTTAGGGTCCAATGGGATGGATCGGGTGCGTTTGTTGCGAAAGTTACGACATGACTTCATTGCACGAACTTGTACACTAATTTCATCAATTCGGCACATTTTGCATCGATTTCCGTGTAGTGATGAAATGGTTCGAAATGCACCAACTCATGATTTTAGGGTTCAATGGGGTGGATCGGTCGTGTTCGTTGCGAAAAATTCCGACGCGACGTTGTTGCACGAGCTTGTGCACTAATTGCACCAGTTTGGCCCGTTATGCTTTGATTTTTTTGCGGTGACGAAACGGTCCGAAATGCACCAAAACATGAGTTTACGGTCCAATGCGGTGGATCGAGTGCGTTCGTTGCGAAAAATTCGACATGACTTCGTCGCACAAACTTGTGCACTAATTCCACCAGTTCGACGCATTTTGCATCAATTTCCTTGCGGTGACGAAACGGTCCGAAACGCACCGAAACATGAGTTTATGGTCCAATGGGGTGGATCGGTTGTGTTCATTGCGAAAAATTCTGACGCGACTTCGTTGCACGAGCTTGGGCACTAATTGCACCAGTTTGACCCATTTTTCTTTGATTTTCGCGCGGTGACGAAATAGTCCGAAACGCACGAAAACATGAGTTTAGGTTCCAATGCGGTGGATCGGGTGCGTTCGTTGAGAAAAACAATCCAACGCGGCTTCTGTTCCGGGCTAGCGAAAAATACCGAAGTGACTCCATTGCACGAACTTGTGCACTAATTGTATCAGTTCGACTCATTTTCATCGATTTTCGTGCGGTGACGAAACAATCCGAAACACACCAAAACATGAGTTTAGGGTCCAATACGATGGATCGGGTGCGTTCGTTGCGAAAACTTCCGACTCGACTTCGTTGCACGAACTACTACACTAATTACACCACTTCAGCACGTTTTGGATCGATTTTTATACCGTGACGAAACGGTCCGAAACGCATCAAAAGATGAGTTTAGGGTCCAATACGGTGAATTGGGTGTGTCCTTTGTGAAAAATTCCGACGCGACTTCTTTGCATCAACTCCTGCACTAATTGCACCAATTCGGACCGTTTTGCATCGATTTTCGTACGGTGATGAAACGGTCCGAAATGCAGCAAAACATGAGTTTAGGGTCCAATATGGTGAATTGGGTGTGTCCTTTGTGAAAAATTACGACGCGACTTCGTTGCATGAACTACTGCAATAATTGCACCAGTTCGGCACATTTTGCATCGACTTTTGTGCGGTGACGAAACAGTCTGAAACATAACAAAAGATGAGTTTAGGGTCCAATGGGGTGGATCGGGTGTGTTCGTTGCGAAAAATTCCATCACGACTTCGTTACACGAATTCGAGCACTAATTGCACCAGTTCGGCCCGTTTCGCATCGATTTTCTTGCGGTGACGAAACGGTTCGAAACGCATCAAAACAAGAGTTTAGGGTCCAATGGGGTGGAACGGGTGCGTTTGTTGCGAAACTTTCGACATGACTTCATTGCACGAACTTGAGCACTAATTTCACCAATTCGGCACATTTTGCATCGATTTCCGTGTAGTGATGAAATGGTTCGAAATGCACCAACACATGATGTTAGGGTCCAATGGGGTGGATCGGTTGTGTTCGTTGCGAAAAATTGCGACGCGACATCTTTGCACGAGCTTGTGCACTAATTGCACCAGTTTGGCCCGTTTTGCTTTGATTTTCGTGCGGTGACGAAACTGTGCGAAACGCACCAAAACATGAGTTTACGGTCCAATGCGGTGGATCGAGTGCGTTCGTTGCGAAAAATTCGACATGACTTCGTTGCACAAACTTGTGCACTAATTCCACCAGTTCGACGCATTTTGCATCAATTTCCTTGCGGTGATGAAACGGTCCGAAACGCACCAAAACATAAGTTTAGGGTCTAATACGGTGAATTGGGTGTGTCCTTTGTGAAAAATTCTGACGCGACTTCATTGCACGAACTACTGCACTAATTGCACCAATTCGGCCCGTTTTGCATCGATTTTCGTACGGTGACGAAACAGTCCTCAACGCACCAAAACATGAGTTCAGCGTCCAATGGGGTGGATCGGGTGCGATCATTGCAAAAATTTCGACATGCTTCGTTGCACGAACTTGAGCACTAATTGCACCACTTCGGCGCATTTTGCATCGACTTTTGTGCGGTGACAAAACGGTCCAAAACGCAACAAAAGATGAGTTTAGGGTCCAATGGGGTGGATCGGGTGTGTTCGTTGTGAAAAATTCCATCACGACTTCGTTACACGAATTCGAGCACTAATTGTACCAGTTCGGCCCGTTTTGCATCGATTTTCTTGCGGTGACGAAACGGTTCGAAATGCACCAAAACAAGAGTTTAGGGTCCAATGGGATGGATCGGGTGCGTTTGTTGCGAAAGTTACGACATGACTTCATTGCACGAACTTGTACACTAATTTCATCAATTCGGCACATTTTGCATCGATTTCCGTGTAGTGATGAAATGGTTCGAAATGCACCAACTCATGATTTTAGGGTTCAATGGGGTGGATCGGTCGTGTTCGTTGCGAAAAATTCCGACGCGACGTTGTTGCACGAGCTTGTGCACTAATTGCACCAGTTTGGCCCGTTATGCTTTGATTTTTTTGCGGTGACGAAACGGTCCGAAATGCACCAAAACATGAGTTTACGGTCCAATGCGGTGGATCGAGTGCGTTCGTTGCGAAAAATTCGACATGACTTCGTCGCACAAACTTGTGCACTAATTCCACCAGTTCGACGCATTTTGCATCAATTTCCTTGCGGTGACGAAACGGTCCGAAACGCACCAAAACATGAGTTTATGGTCCAATGGGGTGGATCGGTTGTGTTCATTGCGAAAAATTCTGATGCGACTTCGTTGCACGAGCTTGGGCACTAATTGCACCAGTTTGACCCATTTTTCTTTGATTTTCACGTGGAGACGAAATAGTCCGAAACGCACCAAAACATGAGTTTAGGTTCCAATGCGGTGGATCGGGTGCGTTCGTTGAGAAAAGCAATCCAACGCGGCTTCGGTTCCGGGCTAGCGAAAAATACCGAAGTGACTTCATTGCACGAACTTGTGCACTAATTGTATCAGTTCGACTCATTTTCATCGATTTTCGTGCGGTGACGAAACAATCCGAAACACACCTAAACATGAGTTTAGGGTCCAATACGGTGGATCGGGTGCGTTCGTTGCGAAAAATTCTGACTCGACTTCGTTGCACGAACTACTACACTAATTACACCACTTCAGCACGTTTTGGATCGATTTTTATACGGTGACGAAACGGTCCGAAACGCATCAAAAGATGAGTTTAGGGTCCAATACGGTGAATTGGGTGTGTCCTTTGTGAAAAATTCCGACGCGACTTCTTTGCATCAACTGCTGCACTAATTGCACCAATTCGGACCGTTTTGCATCGATTTTCGTACGGTGATGAAACGGTCCGAAACGCACCAAAACATGAGTTTAGAGTCCAATATGGTGAATTGGGTGTGTCCTTTGTGAAAAATTACGACGCGACTTCGTTGCATGAACTACTGCACTAAATGCACCAGTTCGGCGCATTTTGCATCGACTTTTGTGCGGTGACGAAACAGTCCGAAACATAACAAAAGATGAGTTTAGGGTCCAATGGGGTGGATCGGGTGTGTTCGTTGCGAAAAATTCCATCACGACTTCGTTACACGAATTCGAGCACTAATTGCACCAGTTCGGCCCGTTTCGCATCGATTTTCTTGCGGTGACGAAACGGTTCGAAACAAATCAAAACAAGAGTTTAGGGTCCAATGGGGTGGAACAGGTGCGTTTGTTGCGAAACTTTCGACATGACTTCATTGCACGAACTTGAGCACTAATTTCACCAATTCGGCACATTTTGCATCGATTTCCGTGTAGTGATGAAATGGTTCGAAATGCACCAACACATGATGTTAGGGTCCAATGGGGTGGATCGGTTGTGTTCGTTGCGAAAAATTGCGACGCGACATCTTTGCACGAGCTTGTGCACTAATTGCACCAGTTTGGCCCGTTTTGCTTTGATTTTCATGCGGTGACGAAACTGTGCGAAACGCACCAAAACATGAGTTTAGGATCCAATGCGGTGGATCGAGTGCGTTCGTTGCGAAAAATTCGACATGACTTCGTTGCACAAACTTGTGCACTAATTCCACCAGTTCGACGCATTTTGCATCAATTTCCTTGCGGTGATGAAACGGTCCGAAACGCACCAAAACATAAGTTTAGGGTCTAATACGGTGAATTGGGTGTGTCCTTTGTGAAAAATTCTGACGCGACTTCATTGCACGAACTACTGCACTAATTGCACCAATTCGGCCCGTTTTACATCGATTTTCGTACGGTGACGAAACAGTCCTCAACGCACCAAAACATGAGTTCAGCGTCCAATGGGGTGGATCGGGTGCGATCGTTGCAAAAATTTCGACATGCTTCGTTGCACGAACTTGAGCACTAATTGCACCACTTCGGCGCATTTTGCATCGACTTTTGTGCGGTGACGAAACGGTCCAAAACGCAACAAAAGATGAGTTTAGGGTCCAATGGGGTGGATCGGGTGTGTTCGTTGCGAAAAATTCCATCATGACTTCGTTACACGAATTCGAGCACTAATTGTACCAGTTCGGCCCGTTTTGCATCGATTTTCTTGCGGTGACGAAACGGTTCGAAATGCACCAAAACAAGAGTTTAGGGTCCAATGGGATGGATCGGGTGCGTTTGTTGCGAAAGTTACGACATGACTTCATTGCACGAACTTGTACACTAATTTCATCAATTCGGCACATTTTGCATCGATTTCCGTGTTGTGATGAAATGGTTCGAAATGCACCAACTCATGATTTTAGGGTCCAATGGGGTGGATCGGTTGTGTTCGTTGCGAAAAATTCCGACGCGATGTTGTTGCACGAGCTTGTGCACTAATTGCACCAGTTTGGCCCGTTTTGCTTTGATTTTTTTGCGGTGACGAAACGGTCCGAAATGCACCAAAACATGAGTTTACGGTCCAATGCGGTGGATCGAGTGCGTTCGTTGCGAAAAATTCGACATGACTTCGTCGCACAAACTTGTGCACTAATTCCACCAGTTCGACGCATTTTGCATCAATTTCCTTGCGGTGACGAAACGGTCCGAAACGCACCAAAACATGAGTTTATGGTCCAATGGGGTGGATCGGTTGTGTTCATTGCGAAAAATTCTGATGCGACTTTGTTGCACGAGCTTGGGCACTAATTGCACCAGTTTGACCCGTTTTTCTTCGATTTTCGCGCGGTGATGAAACAGTCCGAAACGCACCAAAACATGAGTTTAGGTTCCAATGCGGTCGATCGGGTGCCTTCATTGAGAAAAACAATCCAACGCGGCTTCGGTTCCGGGCTAGCGAAAAATACCGAAGTGACTTCATTGCACGAACTTGTGCACTAATTGCATCAGTTCGACTCATTTTCATCGATTTTCGTGCGGTGACGAAACAATCCGAAACACACCAAAACATGAGTTTAGGGTCCAATACGGTGGATCGGGTGCCTTCGTTGCGAAAAATTCCGACGCGACTTCGTTGCACGAACTAGTGCACTAATTACACCAGTTCAGCACGTTTTGGATCAATTTTTGTACGGTGACGAAATGGTCCGAAACGCATGAAAACATTAGTTAAGGGTCCAATGGAGTGGATCGAGTCGATTCATTGCGAAAATTCCGATGTGTCTTCGTAGCACGAGCTTGTGCACAAATTGCACCAGTTCGGCAATTTTGCATCGATTTTCGAGCGGAGACCAAACGATCTGAAACGCACCAAAACATGAGTTTAGGGTCCAATGGGGTGGATCGGGTCGTTCGTTGCAAAAATTTCGACTTGACTTCGTCGCACGAGTTCGGCGCATTTTGCATCGATTTTCTTGCAGTAACGAAACGGTCCGAAACGCACCAAAACATGAGTTTAGGTTCCAATGCGGTGGATCAGGTGCGTTGTTGAGAAAAAGAATCCAACGCGGCTTCGTTGTCGGGCTAGCGAAAAATACCGAAGTGACTTCATTGCACGAACTTGTGCAATAATTGCATCAGTTCGACTCATTTTCATCGATATTCGTGCGGTGACGAAACAATCCGAAACACACCAAAACATGAGTTTAGGGTCCAATACGGTGGATCGGGTGCGTTCGTTGCGAAAAATTCCGACGCGACTTCATTGCACGAACTACTGCACTAATTACACCAGTTTAGCATGTTTGGCATTGATTTTTATACGGTGACGAAACGGTCCGAAACGCACCAAAACATTAGTTTAGGGTCCAATGGAGTGGATCGAGTGCATTCGTTGCGAAAATTCCGATGCGTCTTCGTTGAACGAGTTTGTGCACAAATTGCACCAGTTCGGCCCATTTTGCATCGATTTTCGTGTGGAGACCAAACGGTCCGAAACGCACAAAAATATGAGTTTAGGATCCAATAGGGTGGATTGGGTGCGTGCGTTGCGAAAAATACCAATGTGACTTCATGGCACGAACTTGTGCACTAATTGCACCACTTCGACTCGTTTTCATCGATTTTCGTGCGATGACGTAACGATCCGAAACGCACCAAAACATGCGTTTAGGGTCCAATACGGTGAATCGGGTGTGTCCTTTGAAAAAAATTCCGACGCGACTTCGTTGCACGAACTACTGCACTAATTGCACCAATTCGGACCGTTTTGCATCGATTTTCGTACGGCGACGAAACGGTCCGAAACGCACCAAAACATGAGTTTAGGGTCCAATGGGGTGGATCGGGTCGTTCGTTGCAAAAATTTCAACATGACTTCGTTGCACGAACTTGCGCACTAATTGCACCAGTTCAGCGCAATTTGCATCGATTTCCGTGCGGTGACGAAACGGTCCGAAACGCACCAAAACATGAGTTTAGGGTCCAATGGGGTGGATCGGGTACGTTCGTTGCAAAAATTTCGACATGACCTCGTTGCGCGAACTTGAGAGCTAATTGCCCCAGTTCGGCGCATTTTGCATCGATTTTTGTGCGGTGACGAAACGGTACGAAATGCAACAAAAGATGAGTTTAGGGTCCAATGGGGTGGATCGGGTGTGTTCGTTGCGAAAAATTCCATCACGACTTCGTTACACGAACTTGAGCACAAATTGCACCAGTTCGGCCCGTTTTGCATCGATTTTCTTGCGGTGATGAAACGGTTCGAAACGCACCAAAACAAGAGTTTAGGGTCCAGTGGGGTGGATCGGTTGTGTTCATTGCGAAAAACTCTGACGCGACGTCGTTGCACGAGCTTTTGCACTAATTGCACCAGTTTGGCCCGTTTTGCTTCAATTTTCGCGCGATGACGAAACGGTCCGGAACGCACCATAACATGAGTTTAGGTTCCAATGCGGTGGATCGGGTGCGTTCGTTGAGATAAAAAACCAACACGGCTTCGTTGCACGAGCTTGCAAAAAATACCGAAGTGACTTCATTGCACGAACTTGTGCACTAATTGCATCAGTTCGACTCGTTTTCATCGATTTTCGTGCGGTGACGAAACAATCCGAAACACACAAAAACATGAGTTTAGGGTCCAATACGGTTGATCGGGTGCGTTCGTTGCAAAAAATTCCGACGCGACTTCGTTGCACGAACTACTACACTAATTACACCAGTTCAGCATGTTTTGCATCAATTTTTGTACAGTGACGAAACGGTCCGAAACGCACCAAAACTTTAGTTTAGGGTCCAATAGAGTGGATCAAGTGCATTCGTTGCGAAAATTCTGATGCGTCTTCGTTGCACGAGCTTGTGCACAAATTGCACCAGTTCGGCCCATTTTGCATCGATTTTCGTGCGGAGACGAAACGGTCCGAAACGCACCAAAGTATGAGTTTAGGATCCAATAGAGTGGGTAGGGTTAGTGCATTGCGAAAAATATCGATGTGACTTCATTGCACGAACTTGTGCACTAATTCCACCACTTCGACATGTTTTCATCGATTTTCGTGCGATGACGTAACTTGTGCACTAATTCCACCAATTCGACGCATTTTCCATCGATTTCTTTGCGGTGACGAAACTGTCCGAAACGCACCAAAACATGAGTTTAGGTTCCAATGCGGTGGATCGGGTGCGTTCGTTGAGAAAAAGAATCCAACGCGGCTTCGTTGCACGAGCTAGCAAAAAATACCGAAGTGCCTTCATTGCACGAACTTGTGTACTAATTGCATCAGTTCAACTCGTTTTCATTGATTTTCGTGCGATGACGTAACGATCCGAAACGCATCAAAATATGAGTTTAGGGTCCAATACACTGAATCGGGTGCGTCCTTTGGGAAAAATTCCGACGCGACTTCGTTGCACGAACTACTGCACTAATTGCACCAATTCGGCCTGTTTTGTATCGATTTTCGTACGGTGACGAAACGGTCCGAAACGCACCAAAACATGAGTTTAGGGTCCAATGGGGTGGATCGTGTCGTTCGTTTAAAAAATTTCGACATGACTTCGTTGCACGATCTTGAGCCCTAATTGCACCAGTTCGGCACATTTTGCATCGATTTTCGCGCGATGACGAAACGGTCCGAAACGCACCAACACATGAGTTTAGGGTCCAATGGGCTGGATCGGGTGTGTTCGTTGCGAAAAATTCTGAAGCGACCTCGTTGCATGAGCTTGTGCACTAATTGCACCAGTTTGGCCCGTTTTGCTTCGATTTTCGCGCGATGACGAAACGGTCCGAAACGCACCAACACATGATTTTAGGATCCAATGGGGTGGATCAGTTGTGTTCGTTGCGAAAAATTCCGACGCGACTTTATTGCACGAGCTTGTGCACTAATTGCACAAGTTTGGTCCGTTTTGCTTTGATTTTCGCGCGATGACGAAACGGTCCGAAACGCACCAAAACATGAGTTTAGGGTCTAATGGGGTGGATCGGGTGTGTTCGTTGCGAAAAATTCCATCACGACTTCATTACACGAACATGAGCACTAATTGCACCAGTTCGGCCCGTTTTGCATCGATTTTCTTGCGGTGACGAAACGGTCCCAAACGCACCAAAACAAGAGTTTAGGGTCCAATGGGGTGGATCGGGTGCGTTTGTTGCGAAAGTTTCGACATGACTTCGTTGCACGAACTTGTGCACTAATTTCACCAATTCGGCACATTTTGCATCGATTTCCGTGCAGTGATGAAATGTTTCGAAACGCACCAACACATGAGTTTGGGGTCCAATGGGGTGGATCGGTTGTGTTCGTTGCAAAAAATTCCGACGCGACCTCGTTGCACGAGCTTGTGCACTAATTGCATCAGTTTGGCCTGTTTTGCTTCGATTTTCGCGCAATGACGAAACGGTCCGAAACGCACCAACACATGATTTTAGGGTCCAAAGGGGTGGATCAGTTGTGTTCGTTGCGAAAAATTCCGACGCGACTTCATTGCACGAGCTTGTGCACTAATTCCACCAGTTTGGCCCGTTTTGCTTCGATTTTCGCGCGATGACTCCGAAACGAACCAAAACATGAGTTTAGGGTCTAATGGGGTGCATCAGGTGTGTTCGTTGCGAAAAATTCCATCACGACTTCATTGCACGAACTTGTGCACTAATTCCACCACTTCGACTCGTTTTCATCGATTTTCGTGCGATGACGTAACTTGTGCACTAATTCCACCAATTCGACGCATTTTCCATCGATTTCCTTGCGGTAACGAAATGGTCCGAAACGCACGAAAACATGAGTTTATGGTCCAATGGGGTGGATCAGTAGTGTTCTTTGCGAAAAATTCTGACGCACCAAAAAATGAGTTTGGGTTCCAATGCGGTGGATCGGGTGCGTTCGTTGAGAAAAAGAATCCAACGCGGCTTCGTTGCACGGGCTAGCGAAAAATACCGAAGTGACTTCATTGCACGAACTTGTGCACTAATTACATCAGTTCGACTCATTTTCATCGATTTTCGTGCGATAACGTAACGATCCGAAATGCATCAAAACATGAGTTTAGGGTCCAAAACACTGAATCGGGGGCGTCCTTTGGGAAAAATTCCGACGCGACTTCGTTGGAGGAACTACTGCACTAATTGCACCAATTCGGCCCGTTTCGCATCATTTTTCGTACGGTGACGAAACGGTCTGAAATGCACCAAAACATGAGTTTAGGGTCCAATGGGGTGGATCGGGTCGTTCGTTGCAAAAATTTCGACATGACTTCGTTGCACGAACTTGAGCACTAATTGCACCAGTTCGGCGCATTTTGCATCGATTTTTGTGCGGTGACGAAACAGTCCAAAACGCAACAAAACAAGAGTTTAGGGTCCAATGGGGTGGATCGGGTGTGTTCGTTGCGAAAAATTCCATCACGACTTCATTACACGAACTCGAGCACCAATTGTACCAATTCGGCCCGTTTTGCATCGATTTTCTTGCGGTGACGAAACGGTCCGAAACGCACCAAAACAAGAGTTTAGGGACCAATGGGGTGGATCGGGTGCGTTTGTTGCGAAAGTTTCGACATGACTTCGTTGGATGAACTTGTGCACTAATTTCACCAATTCGGCACATTTTGCATTGATTTCCGTGCAGTGATGAAATCGTCCGAAACGCACCAACACATGATTTTAGGGTCCAATGGGGTGGATCGGTTGTGTTCGTTGCAAAAAATTCCGACGCGACTTCATTGCACGAGCTTGTGCACTAGTTGCACCAGTTTGGCTCGTTTTGCTTCAATTTTCGCGCGATGATGAAACGGTCCAAAACGCACCAATACATGAGTTTAGGGTCTAATGGGGTGGATCAGGTGTGTTCGTTGCGAAAAATTCCATCATGACTTCATTACATGAACTCGAGCGCTAATTGCACTAGTTCGGCCCGTTTTGCATCGATCTTCTTGCGGTGACGAAACGGTACGGAACGCACCAAAACAAGAGTTTAGGGTCCAATGGGGTGGATCGGGTGCGTTTGTTGCGAAAGTTTCGAGATGACTTCGTTGCACGAACTTGTGCACTAATTTCACCAATTCGGCACATTTTGCATCGATTTCCGTGCAGTGATGAAATGTTCCGAAACGCACCAACGCATGAGTTTAGGGTCCAATGGGGTGGATCGGTTGTGTTCGTTGCAAAAAATTCCGACGCGACCTCGTTGCACGAGCTTGTGCACTAATTGCACCAGTTTGTCCCGTTTTGCTTCGATTTTCGCGCAATGACGAAACGGTCCGAAACGCACCAACACATGATTTTAGGGTCCAAAGGGGTGGATCAGTTGTGTTCGTTGCGAAAAATTCCGACACGACTTCATTGCACGAGCTTGTGCACTAATTGCACCAGTTTGGCCTGTTTTGCTTCGATTTTCGCGCGATGACGAAACGGTCCGAAACGCATCAAAACATGAGTTTAGGGTCTAATGGGGTGGATCGGGTGTGTTCGTTGCGAAAAATTCCATCACGACTTCATTACACGAACTTGAGCACTAATTGCACCAGTTCGGCCCGTTTTGCATCGATTTTCTTGCGGTGACGAAACAGTCCGAAACGCACCAAAACAAGAGTTTAGGGTCCAATGGGGTGGATCGGGTGCGTTTGTTACGAAAGTTTCGACATGACTTCGTTGCACGAACTTGTGCACTAATTTCACCAATTCGGCACATTTTGCATCGATTTCCGTGCAGTGATGAAATCGTCCGAAACGCACCAACAGATGATTTTAGGGTCCAATGGGGTGGATCGGTTGTGTTCATTGCAAAAAATTCCGACGCGACTTCATTGCACGAGCTTGTGCACTAATTGCACCAGTTTGGCTCGTTTTGCTTCGATTTTCGCGCGATGACGAAACGGTCCGAAACGCACCAATACATGAGTTTCGGGTCTAATGGGGTGGATCAGGTGTGTTCGTTGCGAAAAATTCCATCATGACTTCATTACACGAACTCGAGCACTAATTGCACTAGTTCGGCCCGTTTTGCATCGATTTTCTTGCGGTGACGAAACGGTCCGGAACGCACCAAAACAAGAGTTTAGGGTCCAATGGGGTGGATCGGGTGCGTTTGTTGCGAAAGTTTCGACATGACTTCGTTGCACAAACTTGTGCACTAATTTCACCAATTCGGCACATTTTGCATCGATTTCTGTGCAGTCATGAAATGGTTCGAAACGCATCAACACATGAGTTTAGGGTCCAATGGGGTGGATCCGTTGTGTTCGTTGCGAAAAATTCCGACGCGACCTCGTTGCACGAGCTTGTGCACTAATTGCACCAGTTTGGCCCGTTTTGCTTCGATTTTCGCGCAATGACGAAACAGTCCGAAACGCACCAACACATGATTTTAGGGTCCAAAGGGGTGAATCGGGTGTGTTCGTTGCGAAAAATTCTGAAGCGACCTCGTTGCACGAGCTTGTGCACTAATTGCACCAGTTTGGCCCGTTTTGCTTCGATTTTCGCGCGATGACGAAACGGTCCGAAACGCACCAACACATGATTTTAGGATCCAGTGGAGTGGATCCGTTGTGTTCGTTGCGAAAAATTCCGACGCGACTTTATTGCACGAGCTTGTGCACTAATTGCACAAGTTTGGCCCGTTTTGCTTCGATTTTCGCGCGATGACGAAACGGTCCGAAACGCACCAAAACATGAGTTTAGGGTCTAATGGGGTGGATCGGGTGTGTTCGTTGCGAAAAATTCCATCACGACTTCATTACACGAACTCGAGCACTAATTGCACCAGTTCGGCCCGTTTTGCATCGATTTTCTTGCGGTGACGAAACGGTCCGAAACGCACCAAAACAAGAGTTTAGGGTCCAATGGGGTGGATCGGGTGCGTTTGTTACGAAAGTTTCGACATGACTTCGTTGCACGAACTTGTGCACTAATTTCACCAATTCGGCACATTTTGCATCGATTTCCGTGCAGTGATGAAATCGTCCGAAATGCACCAACACATGATTTTAGGGTCCAATAGGGTGGATCGGTTGTGTTCGTCGCAAAAAATTCCGACGCGACTTCATTGCACGAGCTTGTGCACTAATTGCACCAGTTTGGCTCGTTTTGCTTCGATTTTCGCGCGATGATGAAACGGTCCGAAACGCACCAATACATGAGTTTAGGGTCTAATGGGGTGGATCAGGTGTGTTCGTTGCGAAAAATTCCATCATGACTTCATTACACTTACTCGAGCACTAATTGCACTAGTTCGGCCCGTTTTGCATCGATTTTCTTGCGGTGACGAAACGGTCCGGAACGCACCAAAACAAGAGTTTAGGGTCCAATGGGGTGGATCGGGTGCGTTTGCTGCGAAACTTTCGACATGACTTCGTTGCACGAACTTGTGCACTAATTTCACCAATTCGGCACATTTTGCATCGATTTCCGTGCAGTCATGAAATGGTTCGAAACGCATCAACACATGAGTTTAGGGTCCAATGGGGTGGATCCGTTGTTTTCGTTGTGAAAAATTCCGACGCGACCTCGTTGCACGAGCTTGTGCACTAATTGCACCAGTTTGGCCCGTTTTGCTTCGATTTTCGCGCAATGACGAAACAGTCCGAAACGCACCAACACATGATTTTAGGGTCCAATGAGGTGGATCGGTTGTGTTCGTTGCGAAAAATTCCGAAGCGACCTCGTTGCACGAGCTTGTGCACTAATTGCACCAGTTTGGCCCGTTTTGCTTCGATTTTCGCGCGATGATGAAACGGTTCGAAACGCACCAACACATGATTTTAGGGTCCAATGGGGTGGATCAGTTGTGTTCGTTGCGAAAAATTCCAACGCGACTTTATTGCACGAGCTTGTGCACTAATTGCACAAGTTTGGCCTGTTTTGCTTCGATTTTCGCGCGATGACGAAACGGTTTGAAACGCACGAAAACATGAGTTCAGGGTCTAATGGGGTGGATCGGTTGTGTTCGTTGCGAAAAATTCCACCACGACTTCATTACACGAACTCGAGCACTAATTGCACCAGTTCGGCCCGTTTTGCATCGATTTTCTTGCGGTGACGAAACGGTCCGAAACGCACCAAAACAAGAGTTTAGGGTCCAATGGGGTGGATCGGGTGCGTTTGATGCGATAGTTTCGACATGACTTCGTTGCACGAACTTGTGCACTAATTTGACCAATTCGGCACATTTTGCATCGATTTCCGTGTAGTGATGAAATGGTCCGAAATGCACCAACACATGAGTTTATGGTCCAATGGGGTGGATCGGTTGTGTTCATTGCGAAAAATTCCGACGCGACTTCATTGCACGAGCTTGTGCACTAATTGCACCAGTTTAGCCCGTTTTGCTTCGATTTTCGGGCGATGACTCCGAAACGCACCAAAACATGAGTTTAGGTTCCAATGCGGCGGATCGGGTGCGTTCGTTGAGATAAAAAACCAACGCGGCTTCGTTGCACGAGCTTGCCAAAAATACCGAAGTGACTTCATTGCACGAGCTTGTGCACTAATTGCACCAGTTTGGCCCGTTTTGCTTCGATTTTCGCGCGATGACGAAACGGTCCGAAACGCACCAATACATGAGTTTAAGGTCTAATGGGGTGGATCGGGTGTGTTCGTTGCGAAAAATTCCATCACGACTTCATTACACGAACTCGAGCACTAATTGCACCAGTTCGGCCCGTTTTGCATCGATTTTCTTGCGGTGACGAAACGGTCCGAAACGCACCAAAACAAGAGTTTAGGGTCCAATGGGGTGGATCGGGTGCGTTTGTTGCGAAAGTTTCGACATGACTTCGTTGCACGAACTTGTGCACTAATTTGACGAATTCGGCACATTTTGCATCGATTTCCGTGCAGTGATGAAATGGTCCAAAACGCACCAACACATGAGTTTAGGGTCCAATGGGGTGGATCGGTTGTGTTCGTTGCGAAAAATTCCAGAGCGACCTCGTTGCACGAGCGTGTGCACTAATTGCACCAGTTTAGCCCGTTTTGCTTCGATTTTCGCGCGATGACTCCGAAACGCACTAAAAACATGAGTTTAGGTTCCAATGCGGCGGATCGGGTGCGTTCGTTGAGATAAAAAACCAACGCGGCTTCGTTGCACGAGCTTGCGAAAAATACCGAAGTGACTTCATTGCACGAACTTGTGCACTAATTGCATCAGTTCGACTTGTTTTCATCGATTTTCGTGCGGTGACGAAACAATCCAAAACACACCAAAACATGAGTTTAGGGTCCAATATGGTGGATCGGGTGCGTTCGTTGCGAAAAATTCCGACGCGACTTCGTTGCACGAACTAATGCACTAATTACACTCGTTGCATCGATTTTTGTACGGTGACAAAACGGTCCGACACGCACCAAAACTTTAATTTACGGTCCAATAGAGTGGATCGAGTGCATTCGTTGCGAAAATTACGATGCGTCTTCTGTTGACGCCAGATTTTGACACGTGTTGAATCGGCGTCATGAGGAGAAGATTGGCCGATGTGGCAGATCTGAAGGCTACAGAAAGGAATCGGCCGATTGAAGTAATAGTTGGAAATCGGCCGATTGGTGGCACAGCCTATGCCAACAGGATGGGATTATTCCAGAGGATCCTTGTCAAAAGCTGGTCAAAGGGAGCAATTGAAGGAAATCTTGATTGGATTAGGGAACGGCGGCAGAAGATTCTGCGGGAGTCCATTTCCTTTTTAAAGTCCGTATAGATATAGTAATTTAAATAAGGTTGTAACAAGTCGTGATCGACCAGGAGTCCTAGCTTTAGGGTATAAATAGGAGTCGTCAGGGTCTTGAAAAAAAAATACATCAATCAACAACAGTACTTCTACTTTTCCAGCAATTTACTTTCAAGTCGGCGACTTCGCCAATATTTTCTTCTTCCACGAGTTCGTACGGATTGGCAGGGCTGCATCAACTTGATCTCCGGCCAATTGGTAGGTTCCGCTTACCGAGTAATATCCGAGCTTTAACTACGGGCGCATCGCTGTGGTTTCGTTTGGATTTATTCACCAGTTATCGATATTTACTAGAATTGCAAGTTTCACCTGTTATTCTAGTACTATCACCAGTTATCCAGCTTGAGATCAGAGTAATCGGCTCTGTCATTGTTTTTCTTCGATTTATCATCTTACAGCCGATTAGATCTATTTCAAGTGTTGCTTCTGTAGTAATTGTTTAGATCGCTCCAGTAGTTTTCTTTACGATTACTATACGATCATCGGCTGATCCATAGCCGATCATCTCTACAGCAAATCGGCCGATTCGTCGCCGACGCGCTCCTCAGGACAGATCGGAACTCCAGCCGATCGACGCGCCTGGAATTTAATACTCTATTTCCTTGTCAATCAACAGGTCAGATTGACTGGCACGCCGCGCGAACTGCACCAGGGCGATAACCCGAACAGGAGCTAAGCAGATTCTCCTGGGTCGTGTGTCCGACGCTGAAGACCCATCGGCCGATTCCTATCCGGCCGATTTTAGTGCCAACACACTTTTGGCACGCCCGGTGGGACGATCCAAGATCTAATATGTCGAAAAATGCAGAAATCTCTGACAACAACATCATTGAGGTCGCAGAAGCTGATCTCAAGGACGACCAGAGGGAAGAATTTGCCAAGCATCTAGAAGATTACAAGAAAATGTACCTCCAGTCGTTCAGTCGTACCAGAAGCGGGGAGGCTGTCAAGAAGACTCCTATTCTAGCGCCTCGCCACATCACCATCGCTGAGGACTCGGGCAAGATGTCAGAGATGATTCAACAGTCCGTGTATCAGGCGTTCATCGACCAATCCTTAGTGATGACCAACACGGTGTACAACGCCGTCGTCAACTCTCTGGCCAGCGGAGCAGTCCAAGGCTATCAGGGACTGGCATATGCCCCTCCAACCACTCTGCCAGCCAGAAGCCTACCATACGCGTCCCAATCGGCTCCTAAGCCGATATTGACGCAACGCGAGGGATACAACTCTCCATTGCCCCCGGCGTCTCCAAGATACAGCGGGGCACCATGTCTCCCATCACAGACACTGCTTCAACCCGTTCAGATTGCTTCTGTGCAGTCACTGCCTACAAGCTCAGCACCTTGGGGAACATCAACGACAGCGTATTTTCCCGAGCCAGCGAACGGGTATGGAGGTTATTCAACCCAGGCGCCATGCCAATCGGCCGCCCGGCCGACGGTTCCCCAGTATCAGCCGATCTTATCAGAAATCGGTAGGGGGGCACATACTGTAGAAGCATTCAGAGGCACGACGCCAGCAGTGACGTACGAAGGGGGTGCGGACTCATTTCGCCATCAACTATCGGCCGCTCAGCAAAATTCGCCGATTCATCACCCGGCCGTACCAGCCCTTCAGCACATGCCCGCGCCGCGAACAGCTGTTCATCAGCAGCAGGTGGACTGGACGGCAAGAATAGCAGAAGTAATCCAGGATCAGTTTGGACTGAAGCCGAAAGTTCAAACTTATACTTACAAGACGCCGTATCCATCGGCCTATGACTCGCTGCCATTCCCACACCGCTACAAAGTTCCTGATTTCACCAAGTTCTCTGGGACGGACGATACATCCACTGTGGAGCATATCAACCGATTCATCATCCAGTGCGGAGAAGCTGCCACGCAAGATGCTCTGAGGGTGCGTTTATTTTCATCGTCTCTATCCGGATCGGCCTTCCAGTGGTTCACCACCTTACCGCCAAATTTTATCGTTACTTGGGCTGATCTGGAGAAACAATTCCACAAGTACTTCTATGCAGGAGTACACGAGATGAAGATCTCGGATTTGACCAGTCTCAGGCAGAGGAGCGATGAACCAGTAACGGGGTATATACAGAGGTTCAGAGAAGTCAGGAACAAATGCTATAGTCTGGCTCTGACCGATGCACAGTTGGCCGATATCGCTTTCCAAGGCCTCTTGCCACAGATTAAAGAAAGATATGCTGCCCAAGAGTTTGAAAGCCTGAGCCAAATCGTCCACCGATTATCAGGACAAGAGGTCCTACCGTTTGAACAGCGGAGGAACTTCCAGAAGAAGGTGGTATACTTGGAGGGATCTGAATCCGATGCGGAAGAAGAAATCGGCCTGGCAGAGTGGGTAAAAGGGAAAAAACCAATATCTTGCCCCTTTGGCAAGAAGGAGCCAGAGACATTCGGCTTTGACACATCAAAAGCCGATAAAATTTTTGATCTACTGCTTCAGGAAGGACAGATTAAGCTGTCTCAACATCACACCATCCCTACAGCCGATCAACTTAAGAAGATAAAATACTGCAAGTGGCACAACGCTACTTCTCATGACACAAATGAATGTAAAGTCTTCCGCTAGCAGATACAATCGGCCATTGAACAGGGGCGGCTCAAATTTGAAACTCCAACCAAATCGGCAAAGCCGATGAAGATAGATCAGCATCCCTTCCCGGCCAACACGGTTAACGCTGGAGGAGACTCAAGTCAAACCAAGGTGCTGACGTCAGAATCGGCGAGAAGAGGCGGCGTTGTCGACCCCAGGAGGCAGATCATGATGGAAGAAATCAGAAGGAACAGGCGAGGGCCAGAACGACCACGCAGGCCCGTCACCTCCCAATTCTTACTCAGTAAATATCGGCAGCAGCAAGAACAAGCACAATACCAGGAAGAGATGATACGTTGGCATGAAGATCACTGGCAATGTCCGTTCTTCATCCACTGCTGGGAGAACGATATCAGGTTGCCGTCTGCCGATAACTGTCCGGAGTGTAACGGATTAAGCCGCAGCGATCGCCCGAGGCCACACTCTAGGGACAGAGGGTCAGAGCCGATCAGCAGAAATCGGCGCGAGGAACGGCGCATTTCGGGCCATGATCGGCTGGGGGGCAGAGTTGACCAGTACAGCAGGTCAAAAAGCAAGATCGACCAGCGAGATGGACTGGGGGGCAGGATCAGCGCACACGATCGGCTGGAAGAGATGGCCGATGACAGGGTATCAGACGAAGATCCCCTAGGGAGGGAACCAGATTGGGAACACGCCAGATCATCGTCCAAACCAGTGAATCCCAGGTGGTGTCCCGATGGCCTATCCAGATCCCAGAAGCGAAGGATCCAACGCCTACGCCAGTGGGAGCATCAAGAAGAAGAACAAAGACATGTGCCAGAGAGAAGGAATGTTAAATCTCGAGTTTGGCGCCCAAAGAAAAACGATCAGGAAACGAACAACCAAGAATCGGCAGCCGAAATTGATATGGTATTCATACTGCCGATGGAGTTCATGGCGCCCAACGATCGAGATAAAGTAACAAGAACAGAAGAAGAACAAATGGCACGACTGGTATTAGAGCCGATGACGGCTACGTTTGAGAAATCAGAAGAAGAAAAACGGCAGCATCTCAAAGCGTTGTTTCTCAAGGGCTATGTCAATGGGAGACCCGTCACCAGATTACTGGTAGATGGAGGCGCGGCAGTTAACATCATGCCATACGCCATGTTCCGCAAGCTGGGCAAGGGCGATAATGACCTCACCAAGACGGACATGATGCTAAAGGATTTCGAAGGCAACGTGTCACCCGCCCGCGGAGCGCTCTACGTCGACCTCACCATCGGCAGTAAGACCCTCCCTACTACTTTCTTCGTTATTAATGGGAAGGGGTCCTATAATATGCTGCTTGGTCACGACTGGATACACGCAAACTGTTGTGTCCCATCTACTATGCATCAATGCCTTGTGCAATGGGTCGGCGACAGTACAGAGATAGTCGCTGCCGATTCCGTCTACAGCGTTGCAGCGGCTGACGCGCAACAGTGGAGCTGCGAGCACGTCAAGTGTATATCTGGCAGAACTTGGGACACTGACTTCCTGAGAGTGTCCGATTTCGGTCTACAGCCGATCCAAGCAGTCGGCTCTGAAGATTCAGATCAAATGGATCAGCTCGTCCGAGAAGATGGGAAGCTTGGGTATGGGTTTACGTCGGCCGATTTATTAGAGATGGTAGATTTGGGAGATAGCAGCAAATCAAGGCCGACGTACATTAGTGCCAATTTGGATTCTGAGTACAAATGTAAATTGATAAGTTTATTAAAAGAGTTCAAGGATTGCTTTGCTTGGGAATACCATGTGATGCCAGGACTAGACCGGTCTATTGTTGGACACCGGTTACCTATAAAATGAGGATATCGGCCATATCAGCAACCTGCACGACGGTGTAACCCCAAGATTCTATCTGACATAAAGGCCGAGATTACAAAGTTGATTGAGGTAGGATTTATTCGGCAGTGCCGCTACACCGAATGGATTTCTAACATTGTGCCTGTATACAAAAAGAATGGAAAATTGCGTGTGTGCATCGATTTCAGGAACTTAAATCAGGCTACGCCGATGGATGGATATCCGATGCCAACGGCCGATATCTTGGTGGATGCTGCCGCAGGCCACAAAGTCATAAGCTTCATGGATGGGAATGCCGGGTACAATCAGATATTAATGGCCGAGGAAGATATTTCGAAAACGGCTTTTAGGTGCCCAGGCCATCTTGGTTTATTTGAATGGGTGGTTATGACTTTCGGCTTGAAGAACGCCGGCGCTACATACCAACGGGCCATGAACTACATCTTCCACAAGCTCATTGGTTCATCGGTGGAAATTTATATAGATGACGTCGTGGTCAAGTCAAAAGGTCACCAAGATCATCTGGCCGATTTACAGGAAGTGCTGGATTGCACAAGGAAACATGGGCTGAAGATGAACCTAAACAAGTGTGCATTTGGTGTATCGGCCGGGCAATTCTTAGGATTTATGGTCCATGAGCGCGGGATAGAAGTCAACCGCAAGACCATAGACGCCATCAACAAAGTGGTGGCCCCACAAAATAAAACTGAACTACAGTCCCTCATCGGCAAAGTCAATTTCATCAGAAGATTCATATCCAATTTGTCAGGACGTATTCAGGCTTTTACCCCTCTGTTGAAATTAAAGCCTGACCAGGAATTCATATGGGGAGAAGGACAGTGCAAGGCACTGGAAAATATCAAGCAGTATCTTGTTTCACCTCCAATATTAGCTCCACCACAGCCTGGTAAGCCGTTCAAGTTATATTTATCGGCTGATGAACAGGCTATTGGATCGGCGTTGGTACAGGGGTTTGAGGGGAAAGAACGAGTGGTATACTACGTCAGCAGAAGACTTTTAGACGCCGAAACAAGATATTCCTCGGTGGAGCGACTATGCTTGTGCTTGTACTTTTCATGTACTAAGCTCAGGCACTATTTGCTGTCGGCAGAATGCACAGTCGTGTGCAAGGACGATGTGGTGAAGTATATGCTATCATTGCCGATTTTGAAAGGGCGGATTGGAAAATGGATCCTGGCCTTGTCAGAATTTGATTTAAGGTACGAATCGGCCAAAGCCGTCAAAGGTCAAGTGATGGCCGATTTCGTAGTTCAGCATTGTGGACCAGAAATTGTCACCGTCGATCCAATTCCATGGACTCTATATTTTGATGGTTCTTCGTGTCGGGTCGGATCAGGAATCGGCATTGTTCTTGTGTCGCCACGGGGGACAACTTATGATTTCTCTCTGCCGATAGAAGCCTCTGCAACTAATAACCAGGCGGAATATCGAGCTATACTAAAAGGCATCCAATTATTAAGGGAAGTTAGAGCTGACGCATTCGAAATCTTTGGGGATTCCATGCTCATTGTGGATCAGTTGACGGGGCGATCTGAGTGCAAGGATGATATCTTGAGAATTTATTATGAGAATTGTCTTCAACTTTTAAAAGAGTTCAAGTCTGCAATAATTGAGCATATCCCCAGGAATTATAATGAAGAAGCCAACAGACTGGCCCAACATGCTTCGGGGTATCGGCCGATTCAGGGAGCGATGACGCTAGAGCTCGCGGCCGATGATTGGCGAAAGGAGATCGCCGTTTACTTGAAAAATCCATCCCAAAAGGTGGATCGGCGAACACGTTTTCAGGCTACAAAGTATGTGTTGCTTGAGGATGATTTATTTTATCGGACGATTGATGGAGTTCTTCTCAAATGCCTGGGAACAGAAGAAGCAAAGGTTCTGATGGGAGAAATCCATGAAGGCGTGTGTGGAGCTCATCAATCGGCTCACAAAATGAAATGGATGATCAGGAACAATGGATATTATTGGCCGACCATTCTTGAAGATTGTTTCAGGTACTACAAAGGATGCCAAGACTGTCAGAGGTTTGGCAATGTGCAGAGCGCACCAGCATCGGCTATAAATCCGATAATTAAGCCATGGCCGTTCAGAGGTTGGGGAATAGATCTCATCGGACAGATTCATCCTCCATCTAGCAAAGGGCATAAGTTCATATTGGTGGCTACAGATTATTTTACTAAGTGGGTGGAAGCAGTTCCTTTAAGGAACGTGACATCGGCCGATATGATTGAATTTGTTAAAAGCCATATTATATATCGATTTGGTATTCCTCAAACCATCACAACTGATCAAGGGACAGTGTTCACTTCTGGAGAGTTCGGAGAGTTCGCTGCCGATATGGGAATTAAATTATTAAATTCTTCTCCATACTATGCTCAAGCCAATGGCCAAGCAGAATCGTCTAACAAGGGGATAATCAAGCTAATCAAGAGGAAGGTAGAAGAGCAACCCAAGAAGTGGCATATGTCTTTGGCTGAATCTTTATGGGCATACAGGATGGCTTGTCATGGAGCCACTAAAATATCCCCTTATCATTTGGTTTATGGTCATGAGGCGGTCTTGCCATGGGAAATAAGGACAGGGTCAAGACGTATATCGTTACAGGATCAGTTAACGGCCGATGACTATTCCTTTCTCATGAAAGATGAACTTGACGATTCGGTGAGTTTACGGTTGAGAGCCCTGATTAGTATAGAAGAAAACAAGAAAAGGGTAGCCAGATGGTATGACAAAAAGGTCAAGGTTAAACAGTTCTCTCAAGGGGATTCGGTAAATGGTCACCCACTTGGGAAGGGCCGTATAGAATCGGCCGATGTGCCCCTGGAAATGCATATATTCTGGAGACAGTCGAAGGGGAGGAATTCCCAAGAGCTTTAAATGGACGATATCTGAAGAGGTACTATCCAAGCATTTGGGTAGACGCATAACTTACAGCAAAATATGTCAAGGTGACATGGCCGATTTCTCATCGGTTTTCTTGCTACACATCTGGTGAAAGAAACATTGGGATTCATTGTTGAATGGAAATTACAGATTACATGGCCGACATGGTATAAGTCGCCCTTAGAATAAAAATACTGGTGTGTCTACTGACTACGCCTACGCTGGATTTCACTCTCGATGCGACCCAGTTTTATCATAAGGGTGAGCCTTTTCTCTTTCAAGTCCTCTGCAGTAGCTCCAGTTTCAGCTTGGTTGCAGAGTTCTTTCAGCAGGCGGGTCTTCTCCTCTTCCAGATCTTCCATGGCGACTTCAGTTTTGGCTTTACAAGGAAGTGAAGAACCTTTTTCGGAAGATGGTCGCTTGCGGACCAAAAGATGAGCATTTATGAGGTCCAAATATTCCTGGACAGCGGCAGGGATATGATCTCTGAGTTCCTCAACATGAGTTCTTATCAGATTTCTGTCTGCTTGTGATAATGGCTCTTCTGAATGCATGATTTCTATCGCTCGTTCTAGATCAGAGCTGAGACGGTTTGGCTAAACAGAGATAAAAGGAGTTACCCAGTATCGGAGCGATTGAAATGCTTAAGAAAAAGGTAGAGGGGGAGTTCATACCTGGTTGACAGAGGAAGAGGATGAAGAGGACGAACAAGACATCTTGCCGTTCAGTTGGGACAGTAAAGGAAGGAGAGGAGATAAGTAATGCGTGTGCCTCTAGAGATGTTGAACGGTCTGCGTATAAATGAAGAGGAGGTAGATGGATGGTGAGACACGTCCTATCAGAGTAAATACATACATAAATGCCAGGCAGACTGAAGGAGCAGTTCAAAACCAAATCGGCGCAGTAACATTAAAGGAGCAGTAATGTTTAACATATTTTTTACAGCCCAAGGAAAGCATCTATGGCTACAATCGCTCGTCGTCTAATTTGATCGGCCGAGTCTACTATTCTCTGATCATTGTCGGCCGATCCTGGTACTTCTGACACACGGCGATGGAGCCTTATTGTTTCACGGGCCAGATGTTGTCTTTCTTGCTTCAGCTCGCCGATGATGGTTGGGTGTTCTTGGAGCTTCTTCTCTTCAGCGGCTATCTCTTTGGTTATCTGTTCCATCTCCTTGGCTAGTTCTGCTCTCCTCCGTTTCAGCCGATCTATTGCGCCGACGATGTCCGGATGGCAGTTCTCGAGGAAATTGATCCTGTGGTGTACTTCCTAAGTCCGATGCTTGTACGAGTCGACCTCCTCCTGAGTTTTGGCCATCTGAGCACGATCGGCCATACGTTGCAGCGCCCTGGAAACCGAAATGTGCATGCCCTCTATATAGGCAGCATACCCCAAGTTTTCCGACACTTCATCCGGGATGTGATCTTTGACCTCGTTGAAAAGTCGTCGGATCAGCGATGCATCTTCCACCAATCGGCCGATGTCACCTTGGAGGAGAGTACGAATGCTTTCGAGTTTGGAGCGGACATCGTCGGAGGTAGAGCTCGATGGAACTGCGTGTGAGGTGATTTCTTCTTCATCGGCCAAGGAGACAGCAAAGGAAAAGATGCTATTGTTGGGGGTATCTTGCTCCTTTAAGGAAACAAAGTAAAGGGTAAGCAAGCGGTGAAGGGAAATCGGCCGATTCTAAAGGTAAGATTGTTACCTCTTTGAAACGAATCTCTCTTGCCTGCGCCGGTGGAAGTGTTTCCATTGTTTCAGGGACTGGTGCACTCGGTTCGCCGGAAGAAGAAGATTCAATCGTTATTAATGCTCCGCTTGGGCCAGCTTCCTTAGAAAGACATAAATTCCCGTGAGAATACTATGGGGAATTGAAATAAGATGGTAATAGAAATTTGCCATGCCTCTGTGGGTCTTCCGGCCGATGCCTGTTGTGGAGTTATAATCGGCGTACCCAAATCGACCTGCATCAAAATTGGTTAAGTTTCCTAAATATTAAGGATGCAGGGTAAGAGATCATGTACCTCGGCAACAGGAGCTGCTGTAGTCTCAGTCCCCACTTGAGATGTGGCCGATAGTTGCGGGGACTGCGGTGGGACAACTTGTGCAGCCTGGCAAAGTTTTCTGAATATTAAGGATTCAGGGTAAGAGATCATGTACCTCGGCAACAGGAGCTACTGGAATCTCAGTCCCCACTTGAGATGTGGCCGATAGTTGCGGGGACTGCGGTGGGACAACTTGTGCAGCCTAGCAAAGGAGTAGAATTGATTTCAGTAGAGGATTTGGAGAATATATGAGATAAATAAGAGTACCTGAACAGCTTCTACTAATAGTGATGCTGCAGCAGCCCCGACTTCGGCGGTGACTTGGGGATTGGCCATCTCGTCAACCGGTAAGGGTAAAGGACCCGAGGTTTCGGCGGGTGTCACCTCTACTTGATCGGCCGATCCAACGCGGGGAGTCTTGGCCGATACCACTGCCATCTGGCTGGCCGATCTGATGCGGGAGACTTCAGCCGATGCTATTACCGCCTGATCGGCCGATCCAATGCGAGCTCGCACCCGACGGCTGGTTATCTTTGATGTTGGCCTTTTTGGTGCTCGCCTTGATCGGCCGGTGGAGATATCTCTGACAGTTGGAGCATGGAAGCCGATGAGTGGATACGGCGTGTATTGGTGATGGCTATCAATCGGCCGGCCGCTTCGGCTCCGCATCGGGGGAACATGGCTTTCAGACTGAAGGGATAAACATAAGTTAGCAACAAGATGATAATGCAATATTGGAATCGGCTAACGAAAAAGGACATACCGCTGCATTTGGGTCGATGTTCTCTGGGTCCAGAATGTTGCAGTAAGATGATGGAGATTTACAGAAAAGATGCTGCTTCCATTCTGCCCGCCATAATTTATACTGCTGGGTGGCGAAAGAGGCAACTGACCAGCCATTCAAGTCAATGGTGCTGGAGTCGGGTACTAGATCACACAACCGGCTGTAATCAAGACTTGAAGTTAGTCCATCTCTGAATTTTGCCTGGCCGGCGAAATAGACTCGAATCGGCAGTTGGCCAAAACCCAGTTGCCTTGCCGCAGCCGATGGACAGTAGAACTCATAGGTGGGTGAGTCCTTTCCTGAGAAGAAGTTGGCCGGCAGAATTCCCGGCTTGATCAAGACGTCCATTAATTCTCTGTCAAATTTATGAGTGGAGAAATCAAAGCATACGGGCAATTCAAAAATCAGCTCTGTGGTCTGATATGGATGCCAGATGATCATCTCTTCACTAAGGCCATTGTAGAAACATCTGAAATATTCAGCTGTGCGGGTGGCAGTGAATTGGCAGCCGGGAAAGGCCGATACCGCTTCTCCAAAAGATCTGCAGCGGTGACGGACCAATGGATTCTCTTCTGACTCGATGTTGGGAAAGGTCTTTGTCTCTATCCGCTGCTGGGTAACCTTGCTCATGTGTAAGTTGAGCCAGAGGGTGATGAACCACCAAGGACGCCGATTTGGTGCATCAGATGGTACGCCGATCCCAGCAAATGTTTACCAAGGGGGATGGCCGATCCTTGTGAAAGAGCTTCTGCCAAAGCTTGAGTGTTGGAAGAGGGGCCGACTGCTCTGCCCCAGAAGAAATGTTTCTCCAGCCACATCGTCAAGAAGGCAGTATGCTCCCTCTGCGAAACTGTCCCGGTCTTCATGTTTTTACTGATGTATCCTTTCCACCCACCGATTCCTTTGGTCTCCAGCCAATGAGATGGCTTGAACAGATAATTGAAAGGGGTATCGGCGGAGGAAACATCTAGGCCGGTCAGCAGCAGGACATCGGCCAAGGTCGGGGTCATGGGTCCGTGTCCAAAAAGGAATGCGTTAAGTGCATCGGACCAGAAGTAAGAGGCTGCCATAACCAAAGGTTCGTTCCTTTCCATCTGAGACAGGGATAATTCTATGCATTGGCCGATTTTGAGTTCTTCCCATTGAACCTTCCAAGACCCGGCTACCCTCTGGTACCATTCTCTCCACCCGGGTGTTTCATTCGGCCAGGATCTGAAAGTGCCTACCCAATGGTCTAAATCCATGGATGACTGCTTAAAGGGGATCCTATGGGTTTCTAAACTAATCAGATCCGTTGGATCAGGGCTCCCCATAGGGCCCAGACAGATGAGATCAGGGGATTCTGAAAGAGGAATGGTGATTCGATGCCTAAGTGCCTAAAAAAGGGAAAAAAGGAAGAAACTGAAAAAGAGTCCGATAAATACTGAGGCAGTAAAAAGGCAAAAAGGAAAAAATTTCGAGGGTTTACCTCTGGGATGGAAGCCATCGTCGCCGATGACGCCGCTGGGGAAGCCGCCGATTGGGCCGCCGCCGCCAAAGGAGTAGCCGATGGAGCCTCTGTAGATGGGGTGGTCGCCGATGGAGACGCCATTGGGGATTGGAGCAGGCTGCGGATGAGATCGCCGGAAAAGGGGAAGCACTTGGAAATCGAAAGAGCTTGGAGGAAGACGAACAGTGACGCAACGGGGAGAATGCTAGATTCGTGGGGAAGGATGGGCGGAGAAAGCCAGTACTTAAGAGAGATCAGGGAAGCGAGGGCAAGGATGGTATTTTTACCGCGCCGTCTACACGAGTTTCAGAGGAGCGGTCGTTTCGCGCGCCCGGTTCGAGGAAATTGCAATCATTGTGCCACGGAACGGAAGGAGATTTTTACTGCGCCCGTTTCGGAGGAGAGGATTAAAGAAAAGAGTTTCGAAGGAAAAGTTATATTTTACTCCGAAACTGGGGGGCATGTGTTGACGCCAGATTTTGACACGTGTTGAATCGGCGTCAGGAGGAGAAGATTGGCCAATGCGGCAGATCTGAAGGCTACAGAAAGGAATCGGCCGATTGAAGTAACAGTTGGAAATCGGCCGATTGGTGGCACAGCCTATGCCAACAGGATGGGATTATTCCAGAGGATCCTGGTCAAAAGCTGGTCAAAGGGAGCACGATAAGTCGGTCGAGGAGCAATTGAAGGAAATCTTGATTGGATTAGGGAACGGCGGCGGAAGATTCTACGGGAGTCCGTTTCCTTTTTAAAGTCCGTATAGATATAGTAATTTAAATAAGGTTGTAACAAGTCGTGATCGACCAGGAGTCCTAGCTTTAGGGTATAAATAGGAGTCGTCAGGGTCTTGAAAAAAAAATACATCAATCAACAACAGTACTTCTACTTTTCCAACAATTTACTTTCAAGTCGGCGACTTCGCCAATATTTTCTTCTTCCACGAGTTCGTACGGATTGGCAGGGCTGCATCAACTTGATCTTCGGCCAATTGGTAGGTTCCGCTTACCGAGTAATATCCGAGCTTTAACTACGGGCGCATCGCTGTGGTTTCATTTGGATTTATTCACCAGTTATCGATATTTACTAGAATTGCAAGTTTCACCTGTTATTCTAGTATTATCACCAGTTATCCAGCTTGAGATCAGAGTAATCGGCTCCGTCGTTGTTTTTCTTCGATTTATCATCTTACAGCCGATTAGATCTATTTCAAGTGTTGCTTCTGTAGTAATTGTTTAGATCGCTCCAGCAGTTTTCTTTACGATTACTATACGATCATCGGCTGATCCATAGCCGATCATCTCTACAGCAAATCGGTCGATTCGCCGCCGACGCGCTCCTCAGGACAGATCGGAACTCCAGCCGATCGACGCGCCTGGAATTTAATACTCTATTTCCTTGTCAATCAAAAGGTCAGATTGACTGGCACGCCGCGCGAACTGCACCAGGGCGATAACCCGAACAGGAGCTAAGCAGATTCTCCCGGGTCGTGTGTCCGACGCTGAAGACCCATCGGCCGATTCCTATCCGGCCGATTTTAGCGCCAACATCTTCATTGCACGAGCTTGTGCACAAATTGCACTAGTTCGGCCCATTTTGCATCGATTTTCGTGCGGAGATGAAACGGTCCGAAACGCACCAAAGTATGAGTTTAGGATCCAATAGAGTGGATCGGGTTGGTGCACTAATTGCACGAACTTGTGCACTAATTCCACCACTTCGACTCGTTTTCATCTATTTTTGTGCGTTGACGTAACTTGTGCACTAATTCCACCAGTTCGACGCATTTTGCATCGATTTCCTTGCGGTGACGAAACGGTCCGAAACGCACCGAAACATGAGTTTATGGTCCAATGGGGTGGATCGGGTGCGTTTGTTGCGAAAGTTACGACATGACTTCATTGCACGAACTTGTGCACTAATTTCACCAATTCAGCACATTTTGCATCAATTTCCGTGTAGTGATGAAATGGTTCGAAACGCACCAACACATGATTTTAGGGTCCAATGGGGTGGATCGGTTGTGTTCGTTGCGAAAAATTCCAACGCGACGTTGTTGCACGAGCTTGTGCACTAATTGCACCAGTTTGGCCCGTTTTGCTATGATTTTCGTGCGGTGACGAAACGGTCCGAAACGCACCAAAACATGAGTTTAGGGTCCAATGCGGTGGATCGAGTGCGTTCGTTGCGAAAAATTCAACATGACTTCGTTGCACAAACTTGTGCACCAATTCCACCAGTTCGACGCATTTTGCATCAATTTCCTTGCGGGGACGAAACGGTCCGAAACGCACCAAAACATGAGTTTATGGTCCAATGGGGTGGATCAGTAGTGTTCTTTGAGAAAAATTCTGACTCGACTTCGTTGCAGGAGCTTGGGCACTAATTGCACCAGTTTGGCCCGTTTTGCTTTGATTTTCGCGCGGTGACGAAACAGACCGAAACGCACCAAAACATGAGTTTAGGTTCCAATGCGTTGGATCGGGTGCGTTCGTTGAAAAAAAGAATCCAACGCGGTTTCGTTGCACGGGCTAGCAAAAAATACCGAACTGACTTCATTACACGAACTTGAGCACTAATTGCACCAGTTCGGCCCGTTTTGCATCGATTTTGTTGCGGTGACGAAACGGTCCGAAACGCACCAAAACAAGAGTTTAGGGTCCAATGGGGTGGATCGGGTGCGTTTGTTGCGAAAGTTTCGACATGACTTCGTTGCACGAACTTGTGCACTAAATTCACCAATTCGGCACATTTTGCATCGATTTCCGTGCAGTGATGAAATCGTCCGAAACGCACCAACACATGATTTTAGGGTCCAATGGGGTGGATCGGTTGTGTTTGTTGCGAAAAATTCCGACGCGACTTCATTGCACGAGCTTGTGCACTAGTTGCACCAGTTTGGCCCGTTTTGCTTCGATTTTCACGCGATGACGAAACGGTCCGAAACGCACCAATACATGAATTTTAGGGTCTAATGGGGTGGATCGGGTGTGTTCGTTGCGAAAAATTCCATCACGACTTCATTACACGAACTCGAGCACTAATTGCACCAGTTCGGCCCGTTTTGCATCGATTTTCTTGCGGTGACGAAACGGTCCGAAACGCACCAAAACAAGAATTTAGGGTCCAATGGGGTGGATCGGGTGCGTTTGTTGCGAAAGTTTCAACATAAGTTCGTTGCACGAACTTGTGCACTAATTTCACCAATTCGGCACATTTTGCATCGATTTCCGTGCAGTGATGAAATGGTCCGAAATGCACCAACACATGAGTTTATGGTCCAATGGGGTGGATCGGTTGTGTTCATTGCGAAAAATTCCAACGCGACTTCATTGCACGAGCTTGTGCACTAATTGCACCAGTTTGGCCCGTTTTGCTTCGATTTTTGCGCGATGACGAAACGGTCCGAAACGCACCAAAACATGAGTTTAGGTTCCAATGCGGCGGATCGGGTGCGTTCGTTGAGATAGAAAACCAACGCGGCTTCGTTGCACGAGCTTGCGAAAAATACCGAAGTGACTTCATTGCACGAACTTGTGCACTAATTGCATCAGTTCGACTTGTTTTCATCGATATTCGTGCGGTGATGAAACAATCCGAAACACACCAAAACATGAGTTTAGGGTCCAATACGGCAGATAAGGTGCGTTCGTTGCGAAAAATTCCGACGCAACTTCGTTGCACGAACTACTGCACTAATTACGCCAGTTCAGGATGTTTTGCATCGATTTTTGTACGGTGACGAAACGGTCCGAAACGCACCACAACTTTAGTTTAGGGTCCAATAGAGTGGATCGAGTGCATTCGTTGCGAAAATTCCAATGCGTCTTCGTTGCACGAGATTGTGCACAAATTGCACTAGTTCGGCCCATTTTGCATCGATTTTTGTGCGGAGATGAAACGGTCCGAAACGCACCAAAGTATGAGTTTAGGATCCAATAGAGTGGATCGGGTTGGTACGTTGCGAAAAATACCGATGTGACTTCATTGCACGAACTTGTGCACTAATTCCACCACTTCGACTCGTTTCCATCGATTTTTGTGCGTTGACGTAACTTGTGCACTAATTCCACCAGTTCGACGCATTTTGCATCGATTTCCTTGCGGTGACGAAACGGTCCGAAACGCACCGAAACATGAGTTTATGGTCCAATGGGGTGGATCAGTAGTGTTCTTTGAGAAAAATTCTGACGCGACTTCGTTGCAGGAGCTTGGGCACTAACATCACCAGTTTGGCCCGTTTTGCTTTGATTTTCGCGCGGTGACGAAACAGACCGAAACGCACCAAAACATGAGTTTAGGTTCCATTGCGTTGGATCGGGTGCGTTCGTTGAAAAAAAGAATCCAACGCGGCTTCGTTGCACGAGCTAGCAAAAAATACCGAAGTGACTTCATTACACGAACTTGAGCACTAATTGCACCAGTTCGGCCCGTTTTGCATCGATTTTCTTGCGGTGACGAAACGGTCCGAAACGCACCAAAACAAGAGTTTAGGGTCCAATGGGGTGGATCGGGTGCGTTTGTTGTGAAAGTTTCGACATGACTTCGTTGCACGAACTTGTGCACTAATTTCACCAATTCGGCACATTTTGCATCGATTTCCGTGCAGTGATGAAATCGTCCGAAACGCACCAACACATGATTTTAGGGTCCAATGGGGTGGATCGGTTGTGTTCGTTGCGAAAAATTCCGACGCGACTTCATTGCACGAGCTTGTGCACTAGTTGCACCAGTTTGGCCCATTTTGCTTCAATTTTCGCGCGGTGACGAAACGGTCCAAAACGCAACAAAACATGAGTTTAGGGTCCAATGGGGTGGATCGGGTGTGTTCGTTGCGAAAAATTCCATCACGACTTCATTACACGAACACGAGCACTAATTGCTCCAGTTCGGCCCGTTTTGCATCGATTTTCTTGCGGTGACGAAACGGTCCGAAACGCACCAAAACAAGAGTTTAGGGTCCAATGGGGTGGATCGGGTGCGTTTGTTGCGATAGTTTCAACATGAGTTCGTTGCACGAACTTGTGCACTACTTCCACCAATTCGGCACATTTTGCATCGATTTCCGTGCAGTGATGAAATGGTCCGAAACGCACCAACACATGAGTTTATGGTCCAATGGGGTGGATCGGTTGTGTTCATTGCGAAAAATTCCGACCCGACTTCGTTGCACGAGCTTGTGCACTAATTGCACCAGTTTGGCCCGTTTTGCTTCGATTTTCGCGTGATGACGAAACGGTCCGAAACGCACCAAAACATGAGTTTAGGTTCCAATGCGGCGGATCAGGTGCGTTCGTTGAGATAAAAACCAACGCGGCTTCGTTGCACGAGCTTGCGAAAAATACCGAAGTGACTTCATTGCACGAACTTGTGCACTAATTGCATCAGTTCGACTCGTTTTCATCGATTTTCGTGCGGTGACAAAACAATCCGAAACACACCAAAACATGAGTTTAGGGTCCAATACGGTGGATCGGGTGCGTTCGTTGCGAAAAATTCCAACGCAACTTTGTTGCACGAACTACTGCACTAATTACACCAGTTCAGCATGTTTTGCATCGATTTTTGTACGGTGACGAAACGGTCCGAAACGCACCAAAACTTTAGTTTAGGGTCCAATAGAGTGGATTGAGTGCATTCGTTGCGAAAATTCCGATGCGTCTTCGTTGAACGAGTTTGTGCACAAATTGCACCAGTTCGGCCCATTTTGCATCGATTTTCGTGCGGAGACGAAACGGTGCGAAACGCACCAAAGTATGAGTTTAGAATCCAATAGAGTGGATCGGGGTTTTGCGTTGCGAAAAATACCGATGTGACTTCATTGCATGAACTTGTGCACTAATTCCACAATTTTGACTCATTTTCATCGATTTTCGTGTGATGACGTAACTTGTGCACTAATTCCACCAGTTCGACACATTTTGCATCGATTTCCTTGCGGTGACGAAACGGTCCGAAACGCACCAAAACATGAGTTTATGGTCCAATGGGGTGGATCGGTAGTGTTCTTTGCAAAATATTCTGACGCGACTTCGTTGCACGAGCTTGGGCAGTAATTGCACCAGTTTGGCCCGTTTTGTTTCGATTTTGGCGCGGTGATGAAACGGTCCGAAACGCACCAAAACATGAGTTTAGGTTTCAATGCGGTGGATCGGGTGCGTTCGTTGAGATAAAAAACCAACGCGGCTTCATTGCACGGGCTAGCGAAAAATACCGAAGTGACTTCATTGCACGAACTTGTGCACTAATTGCATCTGTTCGACTCGTTTTCATCGATTTTCGTGCGGTGACAAAACAATCCGAAACACACCAAAACATGAGTTTAGGGTCCAATACCGTGGATCAGGTGCGTTCGTTGCGAAAAATTCCGACGCGACTTCGTTGCACGAACTACTGCACTAATTACACCAGTTCAGCATGTTTTGCATCGATTTTTGTACGGTGACGAAACAGTCCGAAACGCACCAAAACATGAGTTTAGGGTCCAATGGGGTGCATCGGGTCGTTCGTTGCAAAAATTTCGACATGACTTCGTTGCACGAACTTGAGCACTAATTGCACCAGTTCGGCGCATTTTGCATCGATTTTTGTGCGGTGAGCGACACGGTCCAAAACGCAAAAAAACATGAGTTTAGGGTCCAATGGTGTCGATCGGGTGTGTTCGTTGCGAAAAATTGCATTACGACTTCATTACATGAACTCGAGCACTAATTGCACCAGTTCAGCCCGTTTTGCATCAATTTTCTTGCGGTGACGAAACGGTCCGAAACGCACCAAAACAAGAGTTTAGGGTCCAATGGGGTGGATCGGGTGCGTTTGTTGCGAAAGTTTCGACATGAGTTCGTTGCACGAATTTGTGCACTAATTTCACTAATTCGGCACATTTTGCATCGATTTCCGTGCAGTGATGAAATTGTCCCAAACGCACCAACGCATGAGTTTATGGTCCAATGGGGTGGATCGGTTGTGTTCATTGCGAAAAATTCCGATGCGACTTCGTTGCACGAGCTTGTGCACTAATTGCACCAGTTTGGCCCATTTTGCTTCGATTTTCGCGCGATGACGAAACGGTCCGAAACGCACCAAAACATGAGTTTAGGTTCCAATGCGATTGATCGGGTGCGTTCGTTGAGATAAAAAACCAACGCGGCTTCGTTGCACGAGCTTGCGAAAAATACCGAAGTGACTTCATTGCACGAACTTGTGCACTAATTGCATCAGTTCGACTCGTTTTCATCGATTTTCGTGCGGTGACGAAACAATCCGATACACACAAAAACATGAGTTTAGGGTCCAATACGGTGGATCGGGTGCGTTTGTTGCGAAAAATTCCAACGCAACTTCGTTGCACGAACTACTGCACTAATTACACCAGTTCAGCATGTTTTTCATCGATTTTTGTACGGTGACGAAACGGTCCGAAACGCACCAAAACATGAGTTTAGGGTCCAATGGGGTGGATCGGGTCGTTCGTTGCAAAAATTTCAACATGACTTCGTTGCACGAACTTGAGCACTAATTGCACCAGTTCGGCGCATTTTGCACCGATTTTTGTGCGGTGACGAAACGGTCAAAAATGCAACAATACAAGAGTTCACGGTCCAATGGGGTGGATCGGGTGTGTTCGTTGCGAAAAATTCCATCACGACTTCATTACACGAACTCGAGCAATAATTGCACCAGTTCGGCCGTTTTGCATCGATTTTCTTGCGGTGACGAAACGGTCCGAAACGCACCAAAACAAGAGTTTAGGATCCAATGGGGTGGATCGGGTGCGTTTGTTGTGAAAGTTTCGACATGAGTTCGGTGCACGAACTTGTGCACTAATTTCACCAATTCGGCAAATTTTGCATCGATTTCCGTGCAGTGATGAAATGGTCCGAAACGCACCAACACATGAGTTTATGGTCCAATGGGGTGGATCGGTTGTGTTCATTGCGAAAAATTCCGACCCGACTTCGTTGCACGAGCTTGTGCACTAATTGCAACAGTTTGGCCCGTTTTGCTTCAATTTTCGCGTGATGACGAAACGGTCCGAAACGCACCAAAACATGAGTTTAGGTTCCAATGCGGTGGATCGGGTGCGCTCGTTGAGATAAAAAAACCAGCGCGGCTTCGTTGCACGAGCTTGTGCACAAATTGCACCAGTTCGGCCCATTTTGCATCCATTTTCGTGCGGAGACGAAACGGTCCGAAACGCACCAAAGTATGAGTTTAGAATCCAATAGAGTGGATCGGGGTTTTGCATTGCGAAAAATACCGATGTGACTTCAGTGCATGAACTTGTGCACTAATTCCACAATTTCGACTCGTTTTCATCGATTTTCGTGCAATGACGTAACTTGTGCACTAATTCCACCAGTTCGACACATTTTGCATCGATTTCCTTGCGGTGACGAAACGGTCCGAAACGCACGAAAACATGAGTTTATGGTCAAATGGGGTTGATCGGTAGTGTTCTTTGCGAAAAATTCTGACGCGACTTCGTTGCACGAGCTTGGGCACTAATTGCACCAGTTTGGCCCGTTTTGCTTCAATTTTCACACGGTGACGAAACGGTCCGAAACGCACCAAAACATGAGTTTAGGTTCCAATGCGGTGGATCGGGTGCGTTCGTTGAGAAAAAGAATCCAATGCGGCTTCGTTGCACGGGCTAGCGAAAAATACCGAAGTGACTTCATTGCACGAACTTGTGCACTAATTGCATCATTTCAACTCGTTTTCATCGATTTTCGTGCGATAACGTAACGATCCGAAACGCATCAAAACATGAGTTTAGGGTCCAATACACTGAATCGGGTGTGTCCTTTGGGAAAAATTCCGACGCGAGTTCGTTGCACGAACTGCTGCACTAATTGCACCAATTCGGCCCGTTTCACATCGATTTTCGTACGGTGACGAAACGGTCCGAAACGCACCAAAACATGAGTTTAGGGTCCAATGGGGTGGATCGGGTCGTTCGTTGCAAAAATTTCAACATGACTTCGTTGCACGAACTTGAGCACTAATTGCACCAGTTCGGCGCATTTTGCACCGATTTTTGTGCGGTGACGAAACGGTCAAAAATGCAACAATACAAGAGTTCACGGTCCAATGGGGTGGATCGGGTGTGTTCGTTGCGAAAAATTCCATCACGACTTCATTACACGAACTCGAGCAATAATTGCACCAGTTCGGCCGTTTTGCATCGATTTTCTTGCGGTGACGAAACGGTCCGAAACGCACCAAAACAAGAGTTTAGGATCCAATGGGGTGGATCGGGTGCGTTTGTTGCGAAAGTTTCGACATGAGTTCGGTGCACGAACTTGTGCACTAATTTCACCAATTCGGCAAATTTTGCATCGATTTCCGTGCAGTGATGAAATGGTCCGAAACGCACCAACACATGAGTTTATGGTCCAATGGGGTGGATCGGTTGTGTTCATTGCGAAAAATTCCGACCCGACTTCGTTGCACGAGCTTGTGCACTAATTGCACCAGTTTGGCCCGTTTTGCTTCAATTTTCGCGTGATGACGAAACGGTCCGAAACGCACCAAAACATGAGTTTAGGTTCCAATGCGGTGGATCGGGTGCGTTCGTTGAGATAAAAAACCAGCGCGGCTTCGTTGCACGAGCTTGCGAAAAATACCGAAGTGACTTCATTGCACGAACTTGTGCACTAATTGCATCAGTTCGACTCGTTGTCATCGATTTTCGTGCGGTGACGAAACAATCCGAAACACACCAAAACATGAGTTTAGGGTCCAATACGGTGGATCGGGTGCGTTCGTTGCGAAAAATTCCAACGCAACTTCGTTGCACGAACTACTGCACTAATTACACCAGTTCAGCATGTTTTGCATCGATTTTTGTACGGTGACGAAACGGTCCGAAACGCACCAAAACTTTAGTTTAGGGTCCAATAGAGTGGATCGAGTGCATTCGTTGCGAAAATTCCGATGTGTCTTCGTTGCAAGAGCTTGTGCACAAATTGCACCAGTTCGGCCCATTTTGCGTCGATTTTCGTGCGGAGACGAAACGGTCCGAAACGCACCAAAGTGTGAGTTTAGAATCCAATAGAGTGGATCGGGTTTTGCGTTGCGAAAAATACCAATGTGACTTCATTGCATGAACTTGTGCACTAATTCCACAATTTCGATTCATTTTCATCAATTTTCGTGCGATGAGGTATCTTGTGCACTAATTCCACCAGTTCGACACAATTTGCATCGATTTCCTTGCGGTGACAAAACGGTCCGAAACGCACCAACACATGAGTTTATGGTCCAATGGGGTGGATCGGTAGTGGTCTTTGTGAAAAATTCTAACGCGACTTCGTTGCACGAGCTTGGGCACTAATTGCACCAGTTTGGCCCGTTTTGCTTCGATTTTGGCGCGGTGACAAACGGTCCGAAACGCACCAAAACATGAGTTTAGGTTCCAATGCGGTGGATCGGGTGCGTTTGTTGAGAAAAAAAATCCAACGCGGCTTCATTGCACGGGCTTGCGAAAAATACCGAAGTGACTTCATTGCACGAACTTGTGCACTAATTGCATCAGTTCGACTCGTTTTCATCGATTTTCGTGCGATAACATAACGATCCGAAACGCATCAAAGCATGAGTTTAGGGTCAAATACACTGAATCGGGTGCGTCATTTGGGAAAAATTCCGACGCGACTTCGTTGCACGAACTGCTGCACTAATTGCACCAATTCGGCCCGTTTTGCATCGATTTTCGTACGGTGACAAAACGGTCTGAAACGCACCAAAGCATGAGTTTAGGGTCCAATGGGGTGGATCAGGTGCGTTCGTTGCAAAAATTTCCACATGACTTCGTTGCACGAACTTGAGCACTAATTGCACTAGTTCGGCGCATTTTGCATCGATTTTTGTGCGGTGACGAAACGGTCCAAAACGCAACAAAACATGAGTTTAGGGTCCAATGGGGTGGATCGGGTGTGTTCGTTGCGAAAAACTCCATCACGACTTCATTACACGAACTCGAGCAGTAATTGCTCCAGTTCGGCCCGTTTTGCATCGATTTTCTTGCGGTGACAAAACGGTCCGAAACGCACCAAAACAAGAGTTTAGGGTCCAATGGTGTGGATCGGGTGCGTTTGTTGCGAAAGTTTCGACATGACTTCGTTGCACGAACTTGTGCACTACATCCACCAGTTCAACGCATTTTGCATCGATTTCCGTGTAGTGACGAAACGTTCCAAAACGCACCAACACATGAGTTTATGGTCCAATAGGGTGGATCGGTAGTGCTCTTTGCAAAAAATTCTGACGCGACTTCGTTGCACGAGCTTGTGCAATAATTGCACCAGTTTAGCCCGTTTTGCTTCGATTTTCGCGCGATGATGAAACGGTCCGAAACGCACCAAAACATGAGTTTAGGTTCCAATGTGGCGGATCAGGTGCGTTCGTTGAGATAAAAAACCAACGCGGCTTCGTTGCACGAGCTTGCAAAAAATACCGAAGTGACTTCATTGCACGAACTTGTGCACTAATTGCATCAGTTCGACTCGTTTTCATCGATTTTCGTGCGATGATGAAATAATCCGAAACACGCCAAAACATGAGTTTAGGGTCCAATACGGTGGATCGGGTGCACTCGTTGCGAAAGTTTCCGACGCGACTTCGTTGCACGAACTACTGCACTAATTACACCAGTTCATCATGTTTTGCATCGATTTTTGTGCGGTGACGAAACGGTCCGAAACGCACCAAAACTTTAGTTTAGGGTCCAATAGAGTGGATTGAGTGCATTCGTTGCGAAAATTCCGATGCGTCTTCGATGCACGAGCTTGTGCACAAATTGCACCAGTTCGGCCCATTTTGCCTCGATTTTCGTGCGAAGACGAAACGGTGCGAAACGCACCAAAGTATGAGTTTAGAATCCAATAGAGTGGATCGGGGTTTTGCGTTGCGAAAAATACCGATGTGACTTCATTGCATGAACTTGTGCACTAATTCCACAATTTCGACTCGTTTTCATCGATTTTCGTGCGATGACGTAACTTGTGCACTAATTCCACCAGTTCGACATATTTTGCATCGATTTCCTTGCGGTGACGAAACGGTCCGAAACGCACCAAAACATGAGTTTAGGTTCCAATGCGATGGATCGGGTGCGTTCGTTGAGATAAAAAACCAACGCGGCTTCGTTGCACGAGCTTGCGAAAAATACCGAAGTGACTTTATTGCATGAACTTGTGCACTAATTGCATCAGTTCGACTCGTTTTCATCGATTTTCGTGCGGTGACGAAACTCCGATACACACAAAAACATGAGTTTAGGGTCCAATACGGTGGATCGGGTGCGTTCGTTGCGAAAAATTTCAACGCAACTTCGTTGCACGAACTACTGCACTAATTACACCAGTTCAGCATGTTTTTCATCGATTTTTGTACGGTGACGAAATGGTCCGAAACGCACCAAAACTTTAGTTTAGGGTCCAATAGAGTGGGTCGAGTGCATTCGTTGCGAAAATTCCGATGAGTCTTCGTTGCACGAGCTTGTGCACAAATTGCACCAGTTCGGCCCATTTTGCATCCATTTTCGTGCGGAGACGAAACGGTCCGAAACGCACCAAAGTATGAGTTTAGAATCCAATAGAGTGGATCGGGGTTTTGCATTGCGAAAAATACCGATGTGACTTCAGTGCATGAACTTGTGCACTAATTCCACAATTTCGACTCGTTTTCATCGATTTTCGTGCGATGACGTAACTTCTGCACTAATTCCACCAGTTCGACACATTTTGCATCGATTTTCTTGCGGTGATGAAACGGTCCGAAACGCACCAAAACATGAGTTTATGGTCAAATGGGGTGGATCGGTAGTGTTCTTTGCGAAAAATTCTGACGCGACTTCGTTGCACGAGCTTGGGCACTAATTGCACCAGTTTGGCCCGTTTTGCTTCGATTTTCGCACGGTGACGAAACGGTCCGAAACGCACCAAAACATGAGTTTAGGTTCCAATGCGGTGGATCGGGTGCGTTCGTTGAGAAAAAGAATCCAATGCGGCTTCGTTGCACGGGCTAGCGAAAAATGCCGAAGTGACTTCATTGCACGAACTTGTGCACTAATTGCATCATTTCAACTCGTTTTCATCAATTTTCGTGCGATGACGTAACGATCCGAAACGCATCAAAATATGAGTTTAGGGTCCAATACACTGAATCGGGTGTGTCCTTTGTCAAAAATTCCGACGCGAGTTCGTTGCACGAACTGCTGCACTAATTGCACCAATTCGGCCCGTTTCACATCGATTTTCGTACGGTGACGAAACGGTCCGAAACGCACCAAAACATGAGTTTAGGGTCCAATGGGGTGGATCGGGTCGTTCGTTGCAAAAATTTCAACATGACTTCGTTGCACGAACTTGAGCACTAATTGCACCAGTTCGGCGCATTTTGCACCGATTTTTGTGCGGTGACGAAACGGTCGAAAACGCAACAATACAAGAGTCTACGGTCCAATGGGGTGGATCGGGTGTGTTCATTGCGAAAAATTCCATCACGACTTCATTACACGAACTCGAGCACAAATTGCACCAGTTCGGCCCGTTTTGCATCGATTTTCTTGCGGTGACGAAACGGTCCGAAACGCACCAAAACAAGAGTTTAGGATCCAATGGGGTGGATCGGGTGCGTTTGTTGCGAAAGTTTCGACATGAGTTCGTTGCACGAACTTGTGCACTAATTTCACCAATTCGGCACATTTTGCATCGATTTCCGTTCAGTGATGAAATGGTCCGAAAAGCACCAACACATGAGTTTATGGTACAATGGGGCGGATCGGTTGTGTTGATTGCGAAAAATTCTGACGCGACTTCGTTGCACGAGCTTGTGCACTAATTGCACCAGTTTGGCCCGTTTTGCTTCGATTTATGCGCGATGACAAAACGGTCCGAAACGCACCAAAACATGAGTTTAGGTTCCAATGCGGTGGATCGGGTGCGTTCGTTGAGATAAAAAACCAGCGCGGCTTCGTTGCACGAGCTTGCGAAAAATACCGAAGTGACTTCATTGCACGAACTTGTGCACTAATTGCATCAGTTCGACTCGTTTTCATCGATTTTCGTGCGGTGACGAAACAATCCGAAACACACCAAAACATGAGTTTAGGGTCTAATACGGTGGATCGGGTGCGTTCGTTGCGAAAAATTCTGACGCGACTTCGTTGCACCAACTACTGCACTAATTACACCAGTTCAGCATGTTTTGCATCGATTTTTGTACGGTGATGAAACGGTCCGAAACGCACCAAAGTATGAGTTTAGAATCCAATAGAGTAGATCGGGGTTTTGCATTGCGAAAAATACCGATGTGATTTCATTGCATGAACTTGTGCACTAATTCCACAATTTCGACTCGTTTTCATCGATTTTTGTGCGATGACGTAACTTGTGCACTAATTCCACCAGTTTGACGCATTTTGCATCGATTTCCTTGCGGTGATGAAACGGTCCGAAACGCACCAAAACATGAGTTTAGGTTCCAATGCGGTGGATCGGGTGCGTTCGTTGAGAAAAAGAATCCAATGCGGCTTCGTTGCACGGGCTAGCGAAAAATACCGAAGTGACTTCATTGCACGAACTTGTGCACTAATTGCATCATTTCAACTCGTTTTCATCGATTTTTGTGCAATGACGTAACGATCCGAAATGCATCAAAACATTAGTTTAGGGTCCAATACACTGAATCGGGTGTGTCCTTTGGGAAAAATTCCGACGCGAGTTCGTTGCAGGAACTGCTGCACTAATTGCACCAATTTGGCTCGTTTCACATCGATTTTCGTACGGTGACGAAACGGTCCGAAACGCACCAAAACATGAGTTTAGGGTCCAATGGGGTGGATCGGGTCGTTTGTTGCAAAAATTTCAACATGACTTCGTTGCACGAACTTGAGCACTAATTGCACCAGTTCGGCGCATTTTGCACCGATTTTTGTGCGGTGACGAAACGGTCGAAAACGCAACAATACAAGAGTTTACGGTCCAATGGGGTGGATCGGGTGTGTTCATTGCGAAAAATTCCATCACGACTTAATTACACGAACTCGAGCACTAATTGCACCAGTTCGGCCCATTTTGCATCCATTTTCGTGCGGAGATGAAACGGTCCGAAACGCACCAAAGTATGAGTTTAGAATCCAATAGAGTGGATCGGGGTTTTGCATTGCGAAAAATACTGATGTGACTTCAGTGCATGAACTTGTGCACTAATTCCACAATTTCGACTCCTTTTCATCGATTTTCGTGCGATGATGTAACTTGTGCACTAATTCCACCAGTTCGACACATTTTGCATCGATTTCCTTGCGGTGACGAAACGGTCCGAAACGCACCAAAACATGAGTTTATGGTCAAATGGGGTGGATCGGTAGTGTTCTTTGCGAAAAATTCTGACGCGACTTCGTTGCACGAGCTTGGGCACTAATTGCACCAGTTTGGCCCATTTTGCTTCGATTTTCGCACGGTGACGAAACGGTCCGAAACGCACCAAAATATGAGTTTAGGTTCCAATGCGGTGGATCGGGTGCGTTCGTTGAGAAAAAGAATCCAATGCGGCTTCGTTGCACGGGCTAGCGAAAAATACCGAAGTGACTTCATTGCACGAACTTGTGCACTAATTGCATCATTTCAACTCGTTTTCATCAATTTTCGTGCGATGACGTAATGATCCGAAACGCATCAAAATATGAGTTTAGGGTCCAATACACTGAATCTGGTGTGTCCTTTGGGAAAAATTCCGACGCGAGTTCGTTGCACGAACTGCTGCACTAATTGCACCAATTTGGCCCGTTTCACATCGATTTTCGTACGGTGACGAAACGGTCCGAAACGCACCAAAACATGAGTTTAGGGTCCAATGCGGTGGATCGGGTCGTTCGTTGCAAAAATTTCAACATGACTTCGTTGCACGAACTTGAGCACTAATTGCACCAGTTCGGTTCATTTTGCACCGATTTTTGTGCGGTGACGAAACGGTCGAAAACGCAACAATACCGAAGTATGAGTTTAGAATCCAATAGAGTAGATCGGGGTTTTGCATTGCGAAAAATACCGATGTGATTTCATTGCATGAACTTGTGCACTAATTCCACAATTTTGACTCGTTTTCATCGATTTTTGTGCGATGACGTAACTTGTGCACTAATTCCACCAGTTTGACGCATTTTGCATCGATTTCCTTGCGGTGATGAAACGGTCCGAAACGCACCAAAACATGAGTTTAGGTTCCAATGCGGTGGATCGGGTGCGTTCGTTGAGAAAAAGAATCCAATGCGGCTTCGTTGCACGGGCTAGCGAAAAATACCGAAGTGACTTCATTGCACGAACTTGAGCACTAATTGCACCAGTTCGGCGCATTTTGCACCGATTTTTGTGCGGTGACGAAACGGTCGAAAACGCAACAATACAAGAGTGTACGGTCCAATGGGGTGGATCGGGTGTGTTCATTGCGAAAAATTCCATCACGACTTCATTACACGAACTCGAGCACTAATTGCACCAGTTCGGCCCGTTTTGCATCGATTTTCTTGCGGTGACGAAACTGTCCGAAACGCACCAAAACAAGAGTTTAGGATCCAATGGGGTGGATCGGGTGCGTTTGTTGCGAAAGTTTCGACATGAGTTCGTTGCACGAACTTGTGCACTAATTTCACCAATTCGGCACATTTTGCATCGATTTCCGTGCAGTGATGAAATGGTCCGAAAAGCACCAACACATGAGTTTATGGTCCAATGGGGTGGATCGGTTGTGTTGATTGCGAAAAATTCTAACGCGACTTCGTTGCACGAGCTTGTGCACTAATTGCACCAGTTTGGCCCGTTTTGCTTCGATTTTTGCTCGATGACAAAACGGTCCGAAACGCACCAAAACATGAGTTTAGGTTCCAATGCGGTGGATCGGGTGCGTTCGTTGAGATAAAAAACCAGCGCGGCTTCGTTGCACGAGCTTGCGAAAAATACCGAAGTGACTTCATTGCACGAACTTGTGCACTAATTGCATCAGTTCGACTCGTTTTCATCGATTTTCGTGCGGTGACGAAACAATCCGAAACACACCAAAACATGAGTTTAGGGTCCAATACGGTGGATCGGGTGCGTTCGTTGCGAAAAATTCTGACGCGACTTCGTTGCACCAACTACTGCACTAATTACACCAGTTCAGCATGTTTTGCATCGATTTTTGTACGGTGATGAAACGGTCCGAAACGCACCAAAGTATGAGTTTAGAATCCAATAGAGTAGATCGGGGTTTTGCATTGCGAAAAATACCGATGTGATTTCATTGCATGAACTTGTGCACTAATTCCACAATTTCGACTCGTTTTCATCGATTTTTGTGCGATGACGTAACTTGTGCACTAATTCCACCAGTTTGACGCATTTTGCATCGATTTCCTTGCGGTGATGAAACGGTCCGAAACGCACCAAAACATGAGTTTAGGTTCCAATGCGGTGGATCGGGTGCGTTCGTTGAGAAAAAGAATCCAATGCGGCTTCGTTGCACGGGCTAGCGAAAAATACCAAAGTGACTTCATTGCACGAACTTGTGCACTAATTGCATCAGTTCGACTCGTTTTCATCGATTTTCGTGCGGTGACGAAACAATCCGAAACACACCAAAACATGAGTTTAGGGTCCAATACGGTGGATCGGGTGCGTTCGTTGCGAAAAATTCTGACGCGACTTCGTTGCACCAACTACTGCACTAATTACACCAGTTCAGCATGTTTTGCATCGATTTTTGTACGGTGATGAAACGGTCCGAAACGCACCAAAGTATGAGTTTAGAATCCAATAGAGTAGATCGGGGTTTTGCATTGCGAAAAATACCGATGTGATTTCATTGCATGAACTTGTGCACTAATTCCACAATTTCGACTCGTTTTCATCGATTTTTGTGCGATGACGTAACTTGTGCACTAATTCCACCAGTTTGACGCATTTTGCATCGATTTCCTTGCGGTGATGAAACGGTCCGAAACGCACCAAAACATGAGTTTAGGTTCCAATGCGGTGGATCGGGTGCGTTCGTTGAGAAAAAGAATCCAATGCGGCTTCGTTGCACGGGCTAGCGAAAAATACCAAAGTGACTTCATTGCACGAACTTGTGCACTAATTGCATCATTTCAACTCGTTTTCATCGATTTTTGTGCAATGACGTAACGATCCGAAACGCATCAAAACATGAGTTTAGGGTCCAATACACTGAATCGGGTGTGTCCTTTGGGAAAAATTCCGACGCGAGTTCGTTGCACGAACTGCTGCACTAATTGCACCAATTCGGCCCGTTTCGCAACGATTTTCGTACTGTGACGAAGCGGTCTGAAACGCACCAAAACATGAGTTTAGGGTCCAATGGGGTGGATCGGGTCGTTCGTTGCAAAAAATTCAACATGACTTCATCGCACGAACTTGAGCACTAATTGCACCAGTTCGGCGCATTTTGCATCGATTTTTGTGCGATGACGAAACGGTCCAAAACGCAACAAAACAGGAGTTTAGGGTCCAATGGGGTGGATCGGGTGTGTTCGTTGAGAAAAATTCTGACGCGACTTCGTTGCACGAACTTGTGCACTAATTACACCAGTTCAGCATGTTTTGCATCGATTTTTGTACGGTGACGAAACGGTCCGAAACGCACCAAAGTATGAGTTTAGAATCCAATAGAGTAGATCGGGGTTTTGCGTTGCGAAAAATACCAATGTGATTTCATTGCATGAACTTGTGCACTAATTCCACAATTTCGACTCGTTTTCATCGATTTTTGTGCGATGACGTAACTTGTGCACTAATTCCACCAGTTTGACGCATTTTGCATCGATTTCCTTGCGGTGACGAAACGGTCCGAAACGCACCAAAACATGAGTTTAGGTTCCAATGCGGTGGATCGGGTGCGTTCGTTGAGAAAAAGAATCCAATGCGGCTTCGTTGCACGGGCTAGCGAAAAATACCGAAGTGACTTCATTGCACGAACTTGTGCACTAATTGCATCATTTCAACTCGTTTTCATCGATTTTTGTGCAATGACGTAACGATCCGAAACGCATCAAAACATGAGTTTAGGGTCCAATACACTGAATCGGGTGTGTCCTTTGGGAAAAATTCCGACGCGAGTTCGTAGCACGAACTGCTGCACTAATTGCACCAATTCGGCCCGTTTCGCATCGATTTTCGTACAGTGACGAAACGGTCCGAAACGCACCAAAACATCAGTTTAGGGTCCAATGGGGTGGATCGGGTCGTTCGTTGCAAAAAATTCAACATGACTTCATTGCACGAACTTGAGCACTAATTGCACCAGTTCGGCGCATTTTGCATCGATTTTTGTGCGGTGACGAAACGGTCCAAAACTCAACAAAACAGGAGTTTAGGGTCCAATGGGGTGGATCGGGTGTGTTCGTTGCGAAAAATTCCATCACGACTTCATTACACGAACTCGAGCACTAATTGCACCAGTTCGGCCCCGTTTGCATCGATTTTCTTGCGGTGACGAAACGGTCCAAAACGCACCAAAACAAGAGTTTAGGATCCAATGGGGTGGATCGGGTGCGTTTGTTGCGAAAGTTCTGACATGAGTTCGTTGCACATACTTGTGCACTAATTTCACCAATTCGGCACATTTTGCATCGATTTTCGCGCGATGACGAAACGGTCCGAAACGCACCAAAACATGAGTTTAGGTTCCAATGCGTTGGATCGGGTGCATTCGTTGAGATAAAAAAACAACGCGGCTTCGTTGCACGAGCTTGCGAAAAATAGCAAAGTGACTTCATTGCACGAACTTGTGCACTAATTGCATCAGTTCGACTCGTTTTCATCGATTTTCGTGCGGTGACGAAACAATCCGAAACACACCAAAACATGAGTTTAGGGTCCAATACGGTGGATCGGGTGCGTTCGTTGCGAAAAATTCTGAAGCGACTTCGTTGCACCAACTACTGCACTAATTACACCAGTTCAGCATGTTTTGCATCGATTTTTGTACGGTGACGAAACGGTCCGAAATGCACCAAACTCATGTTTTGGTCTATTTTGGACCGTTTTGTTACTACACGAAAGCCGGTGCAAAACTGGCTGAACTGGTGCAATTAATGAAAAAATTCATGCAACGAAGTCGCGCTGGAACTTTTCGCAACGAACGCACCTGATCCACCCCATTGGACCCTAAACTCATGTTTTGGGGCATTTCGGACCATTTTGTTTCTAGCGATAGCAGGTGCAAAACGGGCTGAACTGGTGCAATTAATGCACGAGTTTGTGCAACGAAGTTGCGTCAGAATTTTTCACAACGAACGCACCCGATCCACCCCATTGGACCCTAAACTCATGTTTTGGGGTGTTTTGGACCGTTTCGATACTACACGAAAGTCGGTGGAAAATGGGCTTAACTGTATAAATTAATCCACAAGTTCGTGCAACGAAATCGCAACGGAATTTTTCGCAATGAACGCTCCCGATCCACCCCATTGGACCCTAAACTCATGTTTTTGTGCATCTCGGACCATTTTATTACTGCACGAAAGTCGATGCAAAACACGCCGAACTGGTGCAATTAATGCTCAAGTTTGTGCAACGAAGTCGCGCCGGAATTTTTCGCAACGAACGCACCTGATCCACCCCATTGGACGCTAAACTCATGTTTTGGTGCGTTTCAGACCGTTTTGTTTCTAGAGAAAGCAAGTGCAAAACGGGCTGAGCTGGTGCAATTTATGCACGAGTTTGTGCAACGAAGTCGCGTCGGAATTTTTCGCAACGAACACACCTGATCCACCCCATTGAACCCTAAACTCATGTTTTGGGGTGTTTTGGACCGTTTTGATACTACACGAAAGTCGGTGGAAGATGGGCTTAAATGTATCCATCAATTCACTAGTTCATGCAACGAAATCGCGTCGGAATTTTTCGCAGTGAACGCTCCCGATCCACCCAATTGGACCGTAAACTCATGTTTTGGGGCATTTTGGACCGTTTCGTTACTACACGAATGTCGATGCAAAACGCGCCGAACCGGTGCAATTGATGTTCAAGTTTGTGCAACAAAGTCGCGCCGGAATTCTTCGTAACGAACGCACCTGATCCACACCATTGGACCCTAAACTCATGTTTTGGTGCATTTCGGACTGTTTCGTTTCTAGCGAAAGCAGGTGCAAAACGGGCTGAACTGGTGCAATTTATGCACAAGTTTGTGCAACGAAGTCGCGTCGGAATTTTTCGCAATGAATGCACCTGATCCACCCCATTTGATACTACACGAAAGTCGGTGGAAAATGGGCTGAATTGTATCAATTAATGAACAAGTTCGTGCAACGGAATTGCGTTGGAATTTCTCACGACGAATGCTACCGATCCACCCCATTGGTCCTTAAACTCATATTTTGGTCTATTTTGGACCGTTTCGTTACTACACGAAAGCCGGTGCAGAACTGGCTGAACTGTGATTAATGCACAAATTCGTGCGGCGAAGTCGCGCCGGAATTTTTCGCAACGAATGCACCTGATCCACCCCATTGGACCCTAAACTCATGTTTTGGGGCGTTTCGGACCATTTTGTTTCTAGCGAAAGCAGGTGCAAAACGGGCTGAACTGGTGCAATTAATGCACGAATTTGTGCAACGAAGTTGCGTCAGAATTTTTCACAACGAATGCACCCGATCCACCCCATTGGACCCTAAACTCAGGTTTTGGGGTGTTTTGGACCGTTTCGATACTACACGAAAGTCGGTGGAAAATGGGATTAACTGTATCAATTAATCCACAAGTTCGTGCAACGAAATCGCGTCGGAATTTTTCGTAATGAACGCTCCCGATCCACCCCATTGGACCCTAAACTTATGATTTTGTGCGTTTCGGACCATTTTATTACTGCACAAAAGTCGATGCAAAACGCGCCGAACTGGTGCAATTAATGCACAAGTTCGTGCAACGAAGTCGTGCCGGAATTTTTCGCAACGAACGCACCCGATCCACCCCATTGGACCCTAAACTCATGTTTTTGGGTGTTTTGGACCATTTTGTTACTCCATGAAAGTCGGTGCAAAATGTGCTGACCTGGTGCAAGTAATGAACAAGTTCGTGCAATGAAATCGCGTCGGAACTTTTCGCAACGAACGCACTCGATCCACACCTTTGGAACCTAAACTCTTATTTTGGGGCGTTTTAGACCGTTTTGTTACTGCACAGAAGTCGGTGTAACACTCACCAAAATGGTGCAATTAATGCACAAGTTCGTGCAACGAAATCGCGTCAGAAGTTTTCGCAACGAGCGCACCCAATCCACCCAATTGGACCCTAAACTCATGTTTTCGGCCGTTTTAGACAGTTTCGTCACTACACGAAAGCCGATGCAAAACGGGCCGAACGTGTGCAATTAATACACAGGTTTGTGCAACGAAGTCGCGTCGGAATTTTTCGCAACAAACGCACCTGATCCACCCTATTCGACCCTAAACTCATGTTTTGGGGTGTTTTGTACCGTTTCGATAATACACGAAAGTCGGTGGAAATTGGGCCGAAATGTATCAATTAATGAACAAGTTCGTGCCACGAAATCGCGTCAGAATTTTTTGCAATGAACACACCCGATCCACCCCATTGGACCTGTTGGCGCTAAAATCGGCCAAGGAATCGGCCGATGGTCTTCAGCGTCGGACACACGACCCGGGAGAATCTGCTTAGCTCCTGTTCGGGTTATTTGCCCTGGTGCGGTTCGCGCGGCGTGCCAGTCAATCTGACCTGTTGATTGACAAGGAAATAAGAGTATTAAATTCCGGGCGTCCCCGATCGGCTGGAGTTCCGATAATTGCAAAGAAAACTGCTGGAGCGATCTAAACAATTATTATAGATGCAACACTTGAAAATAGATCTAATCGGCTATATGATGATGAACGAGGAAGAACGATAACAAAGCCGATAGTTCTAATCTCAAGCTGGATAACTGGTGATAATACTAGAACAACATGTAAAACTTGCAATTCTAGTAAATATCGATAACTGGTGAATAAATCCAAATGAAACCACAGTGATGCGCCCGAGGTTAAAGCTCGGATATTACTCGGTAAGCGGAACCTACCAATTGGTCGGAGATCAAGTTGATGCAGCCCTGCCAATCTGTACGAACTCGTGAAAGAAGAAAAAGTATTGGCGAAGTCGCCGACTTGAAAGTAAAGTACTAGTAAAAAAGTAGGAGTGTTTTGTTGATTGATGTGTTCATTTTCTGCAAAGCCCTAGCGACTCCTATTTATACCCTAAAAACAGGACTTCTGGTCGATTACGACTTGTTACAACTTTATTTTAAACAGGAAAAACTACTATATATATAATATCTTAAAAAGGAAATGGACTCCCGCAGAATCATCCGCCGCCGTCCCTTAATCCAATCAGGCTTTTCCCATTGCCTCTTGACCGAATCAGCATCGCTCTGTTGACCAACATCAGGCCACTTTTGACCGGGACCCTCTGTTGTGGCTCCAATCTGTTGGCGCAAGCTGTATCATCAATCGGCCGATTTCCAACTGTTACCTCGATCGGCCGATTCTTTACTGTAGCCTTTAGATCTGCCGCATCGGCCAATTTCTTCTCCTGACGCCGATTCAACACGCGTCAAAATCTGGCGTCAACACATGCCCCCCAGTTTCGGAGTAAAACATAACTTTTACTTCGAAACTCTTTCTTTAATCCTTTTCTCCGAAACGGGCGCAGTAAAAATCTCCTTCCATCTCGCGCTCTTCTGCATAATGATTGCAATTCCCTTGGACCGAGTGCGCGAAATGACTGCTCCCCTGGAATTCATATAGACGGCGCGGCAAAAATCCCGCCTTTACCCTTTCTCTCTTGGATTATCCTTAAGTACTGGTATTCTCCGCCTACTTTTCCCCACGAGCCTAGCATTTTCTTCCAGCGAACCACGGTTCATCTTCCTCCCGAGCCCTCTCGATCTCCAACCGCTCCCTACGATCCCGCTTGCGACCTGCTTCAACTTCCCAATGGCGTCACCATCAGCAACCTCTCCAACCACGGAGGCTCTGTCGGCAATCCCCTCAGCGGCGGCGGCCCAATCGGAGGCTCAACTGGCAGCCCCATCGGCGACGATGATCTTCATCCCGGAGGTAATCACTTGAAATTTTCCCCTTTTGCTTTTCTACTGCTCCAGCATTTTCTGGACCATTCTCAGTTTTTTCCTCTTTTTCCTCCTTTTTTAGTCATTTAGGCACCAGATTACCATTCCTCTTTCAGAATCCCCCGATCTTATCTGCTTAGGCCCCATGGGGAACCCCGATCCAATTGATCTGATCAATCTAGAGACCCACAGAGTCCCGTTCAAGCAATCACCTATGGATTTAGATCAGTGGACAGGTGCCTTTAGGTCCTGGCCGAATGAGACCCCTGGCTGGAGAGAATGGTATCAAAGAATAGCCAGGTCTACGAAAGTTCAGTGGGATGAACTAAAAATCGGCCAATGCATAGACCTCTCTCTGTCCCAGATGGAGAAAAATGAGCCCTTGGTCATAGCAGCTTCTTACTTCTGGTCCGACGCACTCAATGCGTTCCCTTTTGGACGCACTCATCAGCAGCAAGTGGATTGGACAGATGGAATAGCGGAGGTAATTCAAGACCAATTCGGGTTAAAGCCGAAAGTACAAACTTATACGTACAAGGCGCCATACCCATCGGCCTACGATCTACTGCCGTTTCCCCATCGGTACAAAGTTCCTGACTTAAAGTTCCTGACTTCACCAAACTTTCAGGGCTGGATGACACCTCAACCGTGGAGCACATAAATAGGTTCATCATCCAGTGCGGGGAAGCCGCCACACAAGATGCTCTGCGGGTGCGTCTGTTCTCGTCGTCTCTATCTGGTCGGCCTTCCATTGGTTCCCTACCTTACCACCCAATTCCATCGTCACTTGGGCTGATCTGGAAAAGCAATTTCATAAGTACTTCTACGCGGGAGTCCACGAGATGAAGATTTCAGATTTGACTAGCCTCAGGCAAAGGAGCGACGAACCAGTAACTGGCTACATACAGAGGTTCAGAGAGATCAGAAACAAATGCTATACCCTAGCCCTGACCGATGCCCAGTTGGCCGATATCGCCTTCCAAGGTCTCCTGCCACATATCAAGGAGAGGTACGCCTCACAAGAATTTGAAAGCTTAAGTTAGATCGTTCACCGATTGGCCGGTCAGGGAGTACGTTCGTTTGATCAGCGGAGGAATTTCCAGAAAAAGGTGGCATATTTGGAAGGGTCTCAATCTGAGGAAGAAGAAGAAATCGGCCTAGCAGAATGGGTCAAAGGGAAAAAGCCGATATCGTGCCCTTCCGGCAAGAAAGAACTAGAGGCGTTCGGTTTTGACACGTCAAAGGCCGATAAAATCTTCGACTTACTTCTCCAAGAGGGGCAGATCAAGCTCTCACCTTACCACTCCATCCCCTCGGCCGATCAGCTCAAAAAGATGAAGTATTGCAAATGGCACAATGCTACATCTCATGACACAAATGAGTGCAAGATCTTCCGTCAGCGGATACAGTCGGCCATTGAGCAAGGCAGACTCAAGTTCGAAGTCCCGGCGAAGCCGGTAAAACCGATGAAGATTGATCAGCATCCTTTCCCTGCTAACATGGTTTACACGGGAAGAAACTCACTTCAAACCAAGGTGCTGACGTCGGAATCGGCTAGAAGAAGCGGCGCCGTGGATCCCAGAAAAGCAGGTCACGGTGGACGATGTCAAAGGGAAAAGACGGGTTGAAGACGAGGGCGAAGGATCAGAACGATCGTGTAGACCCGTCACTTCCCAATTCTTACTTAGCAAATATCAGCGGCAGCAGGAAAGGTCGAGACACCACGATGAGATGATACGCCGACACGAAGATCATTGGCGATGTCCGTTCTTCATCCATTGCTGGGAAAATGACCTCAGATTGCCGTCAGCCGATAATTGCCCTGAGTGCAGCGGATCAAGTCGCAACGATCGCCCGCTCAAAAGATCGCATTCCAGAGACAGAGGATCAGAGCCGATCAGCAGAAACTGACGCGAACAAGAAGGTCGGCGCCTTTCAGTGCATGATCGGCTGGGGGGCAGAGTTGACCGGTATCACCGGTCGAAGGGCAGGATCAACCAGCAGAAGCGACTGGGGGCATAACCAGCGTACACGATCGGCTAGAAGAAATGGCTGGTGCTAGGGTGTCAGATGAGAACCCCCTAGGAAGGGAACCAAATTGGGAGCACGCCAAACCGCCGGCCAAACCAGTAAACCCCAGGTGGTGCCCTGATGGACTGTCTAAATCTCAAAAATGAAGGATCCAACGTCTGCGCCAATGGGAACAACAAGAGGAAGAGCAGAGGCAGGTGCTGGATAAGAAAAACGACAGGTCTCGGGTCTGGTGCCCCAAGAGAAACAACAATAAGGAGGGCAATAATCAAGAATCGGCAGCTGATGTCGACATGGTGTTCATATTGCCGATGGAGTTGGTGGCGCCTGCCTATCGAGATAAAGCGACAAGAATGGAGGAGCAAATGGCGCAGTTGGTTTTGGAACCGATGACAACCACTTTTGAGAAACTAGAAGACGAAAAACGGCAACCTCTCAAGGCTCTATTTCTCAAAGGACACATTAACGGACGACCCGTTACCAGGCTACTAGTGGACGGAGGCGCTGCAGTCAATATCATGCCATATGCCATGTTCCGGAAGTTAGGCAAAAGCGATGAAGACCTGACCAAGACAGACATGATGCTCAAAGACTTCGAAGGCAACGTGTCTCCTGCCCACGGAGCGCTCTGCGTCGACCTCACCATCGGCAGTAAGACCCTTCCCACTGCCTTCTTTATTATTAATGGTAAGGGGTCCTACAACATGTTGCTCGGTCGCGATTGGATACACGCGAATTGCTACGTCCCGTCTACAATGCACCAATGCCTCGTACAGTGGGTCGGCGACAGTACAAAGATAGTCACCGCCGATTGCACCTACAGTGTTGCGGCGGCCGACACACAACCGTGGAGCTGTGAACACGTCAAGTGTATATCTGGTAGAACTTGGGACACTGATTTCCTGAAAGTGTCCGATTTTGGTCTACAGCCGATCCAAGCAGTCGGCTCTGAAGATTCAGATTAGATGGATTAGTTCGTCCGAGAAGACGGGAAGCTTGGGCATGGATTTACGTCGGCCGATTCATTGGAGGTGGTGGATTTAGGAGATGGTAGCAAGCCAAGGCCAACGTATATTAGTCCTAGTTTAGATCCCGATTACAAATGTGGATTGATAAGTTTGTTAAAAGAATTCAAAGATTGCTTCGCTTGGGAATACCATGAGATGCCTGGCCTAGACCGGTCCATTGTCGAACACCGATTGCCTATAAAATAAGGATATCGGCCATATCAGCGGCCTGCACGACGGTGCAACCCTAAAATTCTACCTGATATAAAGGCCGAGATCACAAGATTGATTGAAGCAAGATTTATTCGGCAGTGCCGTTACGCCGAATGGATTTCAAATATTGTACCCATATATAAGAAAAATGGAAAGTTGCTCGTATGCATCAACTTTTGGAACCTAAATCAGGCTACACCGATGGACTGGTATCCGATGCCGACAGCCGATGTTTTGATAGATGCTGCCGCAGGACATAAAGTCATCAGTTTCATGGATGGTAATGCTAGGTACAATCAAATATTAATGGCCGAAGAAGATATTTTGAAGACGGCTTTCAGGTGTCTGGGCCACCTCGGTCTATTCGAGTGGGTTGTAATGACCTTTGGGTTAAAGAACGCCGGCGCTCATACCAGCGGGCTATGAATTATATCTTTCACAAGCTCATTGGTGTATCGGTGGAAATCTACATCGACGATGTTGTGGTCAAGTTGAAAGGTCATCAGGAACATCTGGCCGATTTACAAGAGGTATTGGAGTGCACAAGGAAGCATGGGTTGAAAATGAACCCTAACAAGTGTGCATTCGGCGTGTCGGCTGGGCAATTCTTAGGATTCATGGTCCATGAGCGCGGGATAGAGGTTAACCGGAAGAACATAGCTGCCATCAATAGGGTTGTGGCCCCGCAGAATAAAACTGAGCTGCAATCCCTAATCGGCAAGGTCAACTTTATCAGAAGATTCATATCCAACTTGTCCGGGTGTATTCAAGCTTTCACTCCATTGTTGAAATTGAAGCCCGATCAGGAATTCATGTGGGGAGAAGAACAACGCAAAGCGTTAGAAGATATCAAGCAATATCTAATTTCGCCACCTGAGTTAGTCCCGCCATAACCCGATAAGCCGTTCAAACTATACTTATCGGCTGACGAACAAGCTATCGGATCGGCGCTGGTACAGGAGTTCGAAGGAAAAGAACGGGTGGTATATTATGTCAGCAGAAGACTCCTGGATGCCGAAACAAGATATTCCCCGGTGGAACGGTTGTGCCTGTGTCTATACTTCTCGTGTACCAAGCTCAGGCACTATTTGTTATCGGCAGAGTGCATAGTCGTATGCAAGGATGATGTGGTAAAATATATGCTATCACTGCCAATTTTGAAAGGACGGATTGGAAAGTGGATCCTGGCTCTGTCAGAGTTTGACTTAAGGTACGAATCGGCCAAGGCTGTCAAGGGTCAAGTCATGGCTGATTTCGTGGCTCAACATTGTGGACCGAAAATTGCTGTCGTTGAAACGGTTCCATGGACTCTATACTTTGATGGTTCTTCGTGTGGAGCCGGATCGGGAATCGGCATCATTCTTGTATCGCCTCGGGGGGCAAGCTATGATTTCTCTCTGCCAATAGAGGCATCCGCAACCAACAACCAGGCGGAATACCGAGTCGTCCTAAAAGGTATCCAATTGTTAAGGGACGTCAAAGCTAATGCAGTCGAAATTTTTGGGGATTCCATGCTCATTGTAGATCAATTGACGGGGAGATCTGAATGCAAAGATGATATCTTAAGGATTTACTATGAAGATTGCCTCCAGCTGTTAAAGGAATTCAAGTCTGCGGTGATTGAGCACATTCCCAGAAATTACAATGAAGAGGCCAATAGGCTTGCCCAACACGCGTCCAGATATCGACCGATTCAAGGGGCCATGATTCTGGAACTTGCGGCCGACGATTGGCGAAAGGAGATTGCCGAATGCTTGAAAGATCCGTCCCAGAAGGTGTATCGGCGAGTGCGTTTTCAGGCCACGAAATATGTGTTACTCGAAGACGATTTGTTTTACCGGATGATTGATGGGGTTCTTCTCAAATGCCTGGGAACGGAAGAAGCGAAGGTCCTGATGGGGGAAATCCACGAAGGCGTATGCGGAGCCCATCAATCGGCTCACAAGATGAAGTGGATGATCAGAAACAATGGGTATTATTGGCCGACGATTCTCGAAGATTGTTTCAAAGATTATAAAGGTTGTCAAGACTGTCAGAAGTTTGGCAATGTGCAGTGCACGCCAGCTTCGGCTATGAAGCCGGTAATCAAGCCATGGTCGTTTAGAGGTTGGGGAATAGATCTCACCGGACAGATTCACCCTCCATCAAGTAGAGGGCACAAGTTTATATTAGTAGCCACAGATTATTTTACCAAATGGGTGGAGGCAGTTCCGTTGATGACCGTGACATCGGCTGATATGATCAATTTCATTAAGAACCACATTGTTTATCGGTTCGGTATTCCTTAAACTATCACAACTGATGAAGGAATGATGTTCACCTCAGGGGTGTTCGGAGAATTCGCCGCTGATATGGGGATTAAATTGTTGAATTCTTCTCCATACTATGCTCAAGCCAATGGCCAGGCCGAGTGATCCAATAAGGGGATAATCAAGTTGATCAAGAGGAAGATAGAGGAACAACCCAAGAAGTGGCACATGTCTTTGGCTGAATCTCTATGGGCTTATAGGATGGCTTGCCATGGGGCCACTAAGATATCTCCTTATCAGTTGGTATATGGTCACGAGGCAGTCTTGCCTTGGGAATTAAGGACGGGGTCAAGGCGCATATCGCTTCAAGATCAGTTGACGGCTGATGACTATTCCTTCCTCATGAAGGAAGAGCTTGATGATTCGGTAGGTCAACGATTGAGGGCCCTGATTAGCATCGAAGAAAACAAGAAAAGGGTGGCCAAGTGATATGACAAGAAGGTCAAGGTTAAACAATACTCCCAAGGAGATTTGGTATGGAATTTGGTGGTGCCGATACGGTCTAAGGACCCCAAATTCTGTAAATGGTCGCCCACGTGCGAGGGGCCGTATAGAATCTGCCGATGTGGTCCGGGAAATGCATATATACTAGAAACTATCGAAGGGGAAGAATTCACAAGAGCCTTAAACAGGAGATATCTGAAGAGGTACTATCCAAGTATATGGGTGGGTGCATAACTTGCGATAAGGTGCATCAAGACAACGTGGCCAACTCCCAAGGCTCCTGTCTATATAGCCGATGTAAAAATGACATCGCCTTAAGGAGGAGACATTTTGATTTGGTCTGACCGATTCATTATTCGGTGAAAATAGCAGAGTACATGGCCAACATGGTACAAGTCACCCTTAGAATAAAAGTACCAATATAACTATTGATCACGCTTTTTCTTAATCTCTCTCTCAATCCGGCCTAATTTTATCAAAAGGCGGATGCTCTTCTCCTCCAGATCCTCCATAGTGGCTTCAGCTTCGACTTGACGAGGGAGTGGATGGCTCCTGTCAAGAGGTGGTTGGGATGTTCCCGCCGCAGCATCTTCAAGGGCAACTGAGCGAGGGAGTGGATGACTCCTTTCAGTTGGCGGTCGCCTGGAGCAGTTAGCGTCTATATGGTCCCAGACTTTCTGGACGTCACCAGGAACATGACCTTTGAAATCTTGAAAATGAGCTTTTATCAGATCTATGTCCGCCTGCGACAATGGTTCTTCTGAATGCATAACTTCAATCGCTCGTTCCAAACTGGGACTAAGGCGTTTTGGCTAAAGAAAGAGCAAACAACTACCCAGTGTCAGAGCGATTGAGATGTCAAGGGAGGAAATAGAAGAGGGTTCATATCTGGTTGATAGAGAAGGAGGAAGATGAAGAAGACATCTTGATGTCTAGCCTGGGAGGACAGAGATCAAATTATTGGAGGGGAAGAAGATGGGTAATACGGACGCCTTTGGAAACGATATGGGATCTCATACTTATAGAAGGAAGGGGGTAGAGAGATGGTAGGATGCGTTCTATCGGAGTAAAAGTGTTAATAAATGAAAAGTTGCCAAAGAGGACGGTCCAAGTTTGAATCTGCGCGTCAATAGCGAGGGGACATTAAATGTTTATAGGATCTTTTACAGTTCACCCAAGGAGGGCATCAATAGCCGCAATCGCTCGTTGCCTAATTTGATCGGCCGAGTCTACAATTCTTTGATCGTCATCAGCCAATCCGGGGACTTCTGGCATATGATGATGGATTTTTATTGCTTCACGGGCCAGGTTATGGCTTTCTTGTTTTAGTTCAGCGATGACAGATGGAAGGTCTTGGAGTCTTTTTTCTTCAGCAGCTATGGCCTTGGTCACCTGCTCCATCTCTTTGGCTAGTTCTGCCCTTCGCTGTTTGAGGCGATCTATGGCACCGACGATATCTGGACGAGAATTCTCAAGGAAGTTGATTCGCTGATGCACCACTTGGGCTTGGTGTTTGTAAGAGTCTTCTTCCTCGCGGGCTTTCGCTAGCTTGGTGCGATCGGCCATATGGCGCAAGCCCCTGAACACTGAAGTCTGCATTGACTCTATATATGCAGCAGGATCCAGAGCCTCTGTCGCTTCCTCTGGAATTCAGCCTCTGATTTCATTAAGAAGTCACCGAATCGACGAGGCATCTCCCACTAATCGGCCGATATCGTCTTGGAGAAGGGTCCGCATACTCTCGAGCTTGGCACGGACGTCATTAGGGATTGAGCTCGGTGTGACGAGGTGTGAAGCGACCTCTTCATCGTCAGAAAGGGGAACCGCGAAAGAGAAAAGACTGTTATTGGGAGTGTCCTGCTCCTGCGAAAGAATAAAAAAAGTAAAAATACGGATTAGCAGACAGTAAAGGGGAATCGGCCGATTTGGGTGATAAGTTCCTTACCTCTTTGAAACGGATTTCTTTTGCTTGCGCCGGCGGAAGTGCCACCCTCGTCTCAGGAATCGGCACGATCGGCTCATCAGAAGAAGAAGACTCGACGACTATTAGTTCCCTGCTCGGGCCAGCCTCCTGAAAAGGTATGGGAAGCAGATTTTGTGAGTATACTGCAAATAATTAAGTCTGATGATATATGATGCCTGCCATACCTCTGTGAGTCTTCCGGCCGATGTTTGTTGGGGAGGTACAATCGACGCACCCAGATTGGCCTGCATCAAAAAATCGGTTAGTTTTTTTTTTGAGTATCAAGAAATTGAGTTAAGAAACTCTCTACCTCGGTGAGGGAAATCGCTGGCGTTTCGGCTTCCGCTTGGGATGTAGCTTATTGCTGCGGAGACTGCGCTGGGGTGATTCGTGCAGCCTGGCAGAAGGAAGAGGTTAATATTGATAGAATACTTAGAAGTATGTGAAATGTGCGGGATTGCCTGAACAGCTTCTACCAGCAATGATGCAGCGGCCGCTCCAACTTCTGTAGCAGTCTAGAGATCGACCTCCTCAGCAGTCGGCAAAGTTGGTGCAGTTGAAGGTTCAGCCGATGCTGCCGCCGATTGATCAGCCGGTTCTATGCGGGCACACACTCGGCGGATCGTCTTCTTTAAAGTGGGCCTCTTCAGTGTTTGCTTCCATCGGCCGCTGGTGATGTCTTTGATGGTCGGGGCTTGATGGCCGATAAGTGGGAATGGTGTGTATGGGCGGTTGCTCTCTATCGGCCTAGCACTTCGGCTCCGCGTCGGGGGAAGTTGATTTTTGGACTGAAAAGGGAAATACGAGTTAGCGGCAAGATTGTAGCATGAAAAGGGATAATGTTGAAATCAGCTGGGAGAAGGGCAGTACCGCTGCATTTGAGTCGATGTTGTCGGGGTCTAGATTATTACAATATGTTGAAGGAGATGAACAGAAGAGATGCTGCTTCCATTCTGCCCACCATAATTTGAATTGTTGGACGGCGAAGGGAGCCACTATCCAGTTGTTTAGATCGATGGTACTGGAGTCTGGCACTAGATTGCACAGCCAACTGTAGTCGAGGCTCTTGGTGAGTTCATCTCGGAATTTTGCACGGCCGGCAAAATAAACTTGAATCGGTAGCTGACCAAAGCCAAATTGCCATGCTGCGATTGATGGGTTGTAAAATTCATAAGTTCGAAAGTCTTTCCCAGAGAAGAAGTTTGCCGGTAAAATCCCTGGCTTGATCAAAATATCCATGAGATCACCATCAAAAGAGTTGGCCGATGAATCATAACAGACAGGAAGCTCGAAGAGCAGCTCTGTCATCTGATACGGATATCAGCTGGTGGTCTCTTCACTGAAGCCGTTGTAAAAATATCTGAAATATTCGGCCATTCGGGTGGCAGTGAACTGGCAACCAGGGAAAACTGATGCTGCTTCTCCAAAAGAGGTGCACCGTCGTCGTATGGTGGGATTCTCCTCTGACTCGATATTGGGAAATGTTTTGGTCTCTATCTGCTGCTGGGAGACCTTGCTCATGTACAAGTTAAGCCAGAGGGTGATGAACCACCAAGGACCACCAGGATTACCAATCAGCTCTCCTTTTGATAATTTGACGCCGATTTGGTGCATCATATGGTAGGCCGATCCTAACAGATGCTTCCCAAGGGCCAACCGCTCTGCCGTAGAAGAAATGCTTCTCTAGCCACATCATTAAGAACGTTGTATGTTCTCTCTCTGAAATCGTCCCGGTCCTCATGTTTTTGTTGATATACCCCTTCCACCCGCCGATTCCTTTTGTCTCTAGCCGATGGGTTGGTTTGGTCAGATAATCAAAGGGTGTATCAGGGGAGGAAATGTCAAGGCCGGTCAGCATCAGGACATCGGCCAGAGTTGGAGTCATAGGTTCGTGCCCAAAGAGAAACGCGTTGAGCGCGTCGAACCAGAAATAGGAGGCCGCTATTACCAAGGGTTCATTTTTCTCCATTTGGGACAAAGAGAGATTGATGATCTGGCCGATTTTTAACTCATCCCACTGAACTCTCTTGGATTTGGCTAATCTTTGGTACCATTCTTTCCAGCCGGGGGTTTCACTCGGCCAAGATCTAAAAGCGCCTGACCACTAACCCAAATCCATAGGTGATTGCTTGAAAGGGATTCTATGGGTTTCTAAGTTGATCAAATCAGTTGGGTCTGGATTCCCCATAGGACCTAAGCAGATGAGACCAGGGGCTTCGGAAAGAGGAATAATGATTTGGTGCCTAAATGCCTAAAAAAGGGGGAAAAGGGAAAAACTGAGAATGGATCTAAAAAGTGCCTGAGCAGTAAAAAGTAAAAGAGGAAAGTTTCGGATGATTACCTCCGGAATGAAACTCATCGTCGCCGATGGAGTCACCGATGGAGTCGCTAATGGGACCGCCGTTGCCGAGGGAGTTGCTGACGAAACCTCCGCGGTTGGTGGAGTTGCTGATGGCGCCGCCATTGGAGGGACGAAGCAGATTGCAGACGTGAGAAAGATCGCCGGAGAATACGGTTGGAGACCGAGAGGGCGCTAGGAGAAGATGAACAGTGATTCGCTGGAGAGGAGATTACTAGGCTCGTGGGGAAGGAGCGGCGGAGAACGCCGGTACTTAAAAATAGTCCGAGAGAAGGTGGGATTTTTGCTGCACCGTCTACACGAATTCCAGGGGAACAGTTGTCTCAAGCGCCCGTGAAACGGAGGGAGATTTTTTTTTGCTGCGTTTGTTTTGGAGGAGAGATTAAAAAAGAATTTTGAAGTAAAAGTCATGTTTTACTCCGAAACTGGGGGGCATGTGTTGACGCCAGATTTTGACACGTGTTGAATCGGCATCAGGAAAGGAAGAGACTGGCCGATGCGGCAGATTTAAAGGCTACAGTTGGGAATCGGCTGTTTGAGGCTACAGTTAGGGATCGGCCGACTGGCGATGCAGTTTGCACCAACAGATAGGGGGATGAAGCCATTGGAATCCCAGTCAAAAATGACCTGACGTTGGTCAAAAGAACGATGCCGACTCGGTCGTGAAGCAATGGAAAGAATCCGGATTGGACTAGGAGATGGCGGTAGAAGATTCTGCGGGAGCCCATTTCCTTTAGAAAAATATTATAGATATAGTAGTTTTCTATTTAAATCAAGTTTGTAATGGATCGTAATCGATCAGGAATCTTAGTCCTAGGGTATAAATAGGAGCCGTCAGGGTTTTGTAGAGGAGACATCAATCAATCAACAAAAACAATCTACTTTTTTATCGAATAACATCTAAGTTTTAACTTCGGGCGCATCGCTGTTGTTTCGTTTAGATTTATTCACTAGTTATCGATATTTACCAGAATTATAGGTTTTACCTATTGTTCTAGTTTTATCACCAGTCATCCAGCTTGAGATCGAAACTATCGGCTTTATCATTGTTTTGCCTCGTTCATTATCATACAGCCGATTAGATCTATTTAAGGTGTTGCATCCATAGCGATTGTTTAAGTTGCTCCAGTAGTTTTCTTTGCAATCGTCACGTGATTATCGGCTAATCTATAGCCGATCATCTTCATAGTAAATTGGCTGATTCGCTGATACGCTTTTCGGGATAGATCGGAACTTCAGCCGATCGGAACCCCTGAATTTAATACGTTTATTTCCTTGTCAATCAACAGGTCAGATTGACTGGCACGCCGCGCAAACCGCACCAGGGCAATCACCCGAACAGGAGTTAAGTAGATTCTCCCGGGTCATGTGTCCGACGCTGAAGGTCATCGGCCAATTCCTGGCCGATTTTTAGCGCCAACACCCGGAATGGTAGGTAAAGAAGGGTGGCTCCGTGACTGGGTGAATTTATTTCAACAGCCCGTGAAGAAGTATCTAGTGTAACTTCATGCAAAGTCATCCAATTCATCCCCAAAATGATGTCCATGCCTTCAAGTGCCAAGATGATAAGAGTGGTTTTGATAGTTTTACTACCCAACTTGATCGGTACGTGCCTTATGATTTGGTTGGAAGCAACTTTACCGCCCGGTATGGATATAATATATGATCCTTTTGTGTGGCTGAATTCCAATCCCAATTTTGTGCCGAATTTTGCACTAATAAAACTATGTCATGCACCGGAATCAAATAATATAACTGCAGGCTTTTTGTGAATAGAGAGTGTACCCGACATCACTGGTGCATCCTCGGGAAGTTCAGTAAGAGTTGTGAAGTTGACTCTTCCCTGCCTAACTTGAACAGTTTGCTTCTTGCCCTTGTTCTTATTGCTCTGACTAGAACCTTGGCTTTGATTTGGCTGACTGGCCTGGGGGCAGTCTCGAGCAAAGAGAGTGGAACTCCCACAATTGAAGCAACGATTGGCGTTGCTCAGACGAAAGGGTGGTGGAGCATTCGGCCTTGGGCTAGTCTGCTGAGGAGCATGGGGACGTGCAACGCCCTTCTGTTGTGGGGCCTAACAACCCAACGCCCTTGCTGAGGGGCCTTCTGAGGAGCGTTAGGAGCAACATTCTGCACCAAACGATACCTCCGGGGTGGAGCACTAGAGGGTCCAGTTGGTGCCTTCCTCTTATTTTCCGCATGATGGGCCATGATACAGAGCTATTGAGTGATAGCCAAGTTAACCACCTCATTATAAGTGTCTACCTTAATGGCGTTCAAGCGGTGGCAGAACCACCTGAATTAATCCGGCTCAAGCGCGCTAACCATCACCACGAGGGCAATCGGGGCTAACTCGCACTTCAAACGGAGAAATCCATAGGTCTGTTGGGTAACCTCCCGATACAACCACGGGTTTGCCGATCGAAACAACACATACAAAGTACTCACGCGAAGGCGAGCCAAGAGAATACAACATTCCATAAATTTTACACCACAGGGTTCAACATAAATTTATTATTACAGACCAAGTTCGAATTCGTAAAACAAAGTACTTCAGAGTTTAAAATTAAACGAGTTCTTCAGAGTTCATTGCAGCGGAAAACAAATAATAAACTACTCGACAAAACATGATGTCTTGTACGGGCTTCATCAAGACATCATGTTTCGTCCCATTAGCCGAGGACGCATCCCATTCCACCGACCAACCAGGAGGAAGAGTACACGGCTAAGTCAAACTAGCAATCATGTCCTCAAAAGCATCACTTGAAAACAAAGCCACAAACAAGGCTGAGTATACTAATACTCAACAAGGCTTACCCGACTAGTGGAATATACTTAGCCGACTCCTAGACATGCAAGGCTTTTGGCTTGAGGGGTTTGTTTCGCCGAGAAGCATATACAAGTAGGTCCTTACTTTCAAATTTTAGCTCCAGATTCTAGTTTCCTTAACCATTCTAGGTAATCAACTATCCAATATCATACATGGTGAAAGAATTAATTTGCATCCAACAAGATTAATCATCATCATTGTTCCATTTCTTACACTATGTGGTAAAAGGGTCAAGCAGTCTCAATACCGCGAGAAACGGATTATTCGAATCGAATTTCTTAACCTTGCAAGGTAAAACCTAACACACACGCATGGAGCACCAAATGGTCACCGCAAGCAACATTTCCTTTCAATCCCCGCTTCACGGAACAGCCCACCACCCTCGACTACATGTCCCCACAGACCACGGTACGACGCCGGGCCATGGCGGCACATGCACCCGCCATTAGCTAGATGTGAATGAATTCAAGACGGTGAGGAGTATGTTCCGGCCTTGGTCCAATCGAGTACATAAGCTTACCGATTACCATATTCTCAGCCTGTGGTTAGTACGTTCAAACGCTTAACCACCACTACCGCACACTGCGACCTTAGCATTATCGCTAAACAGACGAGGCCTCAATGATCAACATGAACATTGCACCATAGCCCCGTCCGTCGACCTTATGATTGCAGCATGTAGTAAACATTCAACTCCTATATTCTCGCGAATGACAGGAAATCACTCGACTTCTACCGGAGTCCTATTACCATAGCATTCTATGGAACCTTATATCTAGTGTTCAGAGCATAGGAACCTAAGATCATGCAACTAAGTTTTCATTCAACTTCTATAAACTTAATGCACAAGTAAAATAGAGTAATAAGTTGCATAAATTGGAAAATAGGGTTCATGCTCCGGGGCTTGCCTTCCTGAGCTAAGCTAGTCTTGGGCTCTTCCAACTTTGGTTCGGGTCTTCGACAACTTAAATTAGATTAACTTGTGCTTCGCGCTGCTCACTCTCAGACTCGGGCACCAGCTCGTACGTTCCGTCAACGAGAGTAGTCGATTCTAGATGAATGCACAAGTATAAGTTGTAGTGATGTAGAGATTTGTAGCTTATTTCACGATAACTTTTAATCCAATAAAACTTCATGTTTTATCAAAACTCATTATTATTTACTGTTCCTTGGGTAGTCATTTACTGAATATAACTTAGATCAATTAACCTCATTATATAGATGTGTGTTTTGTCATTTATAAATGTTATCTTTCAAGAGCAAGTATGAAATATTCGTAGTCACTGTTAGAAACATTTTCTAGAGTTGATATTTTTATACAAGATACCACTCTGAGCAACTAGATTACTGTATAAATTTCAGCTCTTTATAGGCAGCAGATTAAGTATGAAAAATAAAATAAACAACTACTGCTAGAACCTAGTTATTTTTATACAAAACAAACCATGCAAGTACTGATGCTAAAAATTTTACAGGGTTCTAATGTATCCATATACAGATTTTATTGTGCATGATGCAGAGCATAAGAAATAAGACAAGATACACCTACTTTAATGAAGATCTATTTCTATAGAAGGTTCTACAGGGTTTCTGTGCATCAAACTTTTTCTACAACATTAGATAATTCAAAATGTCCCCTAGTAAAAAGATTAACATTTTCCAAGTTAAGTAACTATTTATTAGGACTTAATGTGCTTATATATGAAAAAACAAAAGAGTATGTTAAGCAGTAGCATTGAGCCTCAAAATTTTACGCTAGCCTTCATGCAACAATTAGAATCTACTGTAAGAAGTCCACATACATATCTACAATACAACATCATGAACAAGTACATCTACCAATTTATTGCCCCAAAATAGATTTAACAAGAACTAATTCTAGGGACCAGAACTAGACTTGAACTTTTTACAAAAGAACTTGAATCACATTTATATTCTACCAAAAAAATTTGATGCTATTTCATGACCCTAAACATCAGTTATGAAAAAGACAAGTACAACTAGCTTTAAAACACTATTAAATATAAATCCATTTCTACAGCAGTAACTTTAAACTTCAACATATCATATTACGGTTCCATGGTGTATATCTATTCTCAAGGATTCCAAAATGTCCTTATTTACCATTTCAGGATTTTTCTATGAATTTTGGTGGATTTCACAAGTGACACCCTTTTGATAACAAAAGTTAAAACGAGGTCTCGCAGGTAGGTCCCATAAACTAGCAGAAACCCCCTAGGAAGATTTGGACGATTGCAATGTGGCCCCTGGCCGTGATTCATGGCGGGGAAGACTCTGTCCGGCCGAAATCCGGTGAGCTCGCTCACCGGCGACGAGGGCAAGGTGGGGGAGGAGCAAGAGGAGGTTGGGGGCTACCTTTGGGTGGGTTTTGTTTGGGCCGGGGCGGCCGGGAAGGGGTGCTGTGGCGCGGAGCAGCAGTTCCGTTGAGGTGTGGCCGGGATTCCGGTGAGCTCCGGCGAGGTGGGCGGCAGGGCTCGGGCTGGGAAGCTTCCACACGTCGAGGGTGATGTGAACCCGCTAGGGTTTGTTCCCGATCTTTCGATGAGAGGCGGGGGATAACTCGATTTGAGATGGAGGCGACGTTCACAGCCTGACTACAGCCTTCCAAGGACGCTGCGCCTTAGCAACCGATACACCACCTCCAATGGCTGCCGCGATCTTGTGGAGCGCGACACCCGGCCACTAGGGCACCTGTCCTGCAAGCAATCGAAGAACCAGCAAGAACAAGTAGAACAAGCAACTCAATTGCAAATATGGAGATAATAACCAATCTGGAATCAACAAGGTGGGGTTCCGAATCGAGTAGAACGGATGGTCTAGTCGACACACGCGTCTACAAGGAAGTAGCAATGGCTAAACTTTCAACAAAACAAAAACCCCCAATCTGTTCATGGCGGCTCTAAACCTTATTAATACCTAGGAGAACGACCAAGAGGGTGTTTGAGTCGCACTCCAACCCTAGGACGCGTCCCTAATGGACCCGACTTGATACAAAGCCCATCGGGCCAAATTAAGATGTCGCAGCACCTTTAGACAGAAAACCAGTCGGTAGTATTTTGGTCATTGCGGACGAATCAGGAGAGATATGGACTTGAGTCCCGATCCATATGAAACTAGACTTCATAAGCTTTCCACGAAGTACTTGAACGTCCCTATCCGAGTCCGTATGCGATCGTGGTGTCCGTCACAAGTTGGTGCTGTTCTGCAGTCCGAATCCAGCCTCCAAAACGTGTTGGACATGGACTCTTTCTTTCCTTGCACCAAAAGTGACGTGGTGGCCTGATGGAGAACATTGGGAAGACTTAGGCTTGGTCCCCAATCAACTTCTTTGGTCCTCCATACCTTTTATGTGTGTTTATTACATGTGGGTGTATCCATTCTGATAATGTCCACATCATTCTCCCCTTCTTGGCTGCAAGTCGTCCTCGACTTGCTCCAACGGCATTCAAAGGTGCTTGCTTTGTTGTTGGAACATGGAGCGACGACTATGCTGCATGGGCACAACAAACAATGCTCCCGTTCTTCAGGCTGATCCTGTTGCATAAGAGAAAAACTAGAAAAACTTTGCAAGATATTATTAGTGTTAATGCAGCCCCCTATTTGCTCATGGTATTGTAGCCCAAAAGGATATTTCAGATTAGAACAGATATACACTTTATGCACCAAATATTCTCCTTTGATGTTATTTTTTCCAATTGCATGAAGCGAACAATGATTTAAACTTGGCAAATTAGAATCTAATTGAACCTTCTCTTTTAGAAAATTTAGATTACACAGAATATTAAATTCAATATAACCCAAAGTATTTAAAGAAGACAACAATTTCAGTTCATCTTGTACACAAGTAATAGGATGAGAAGGATTATCTACAACACACTCGTATGGTTCCAAACCAAAAATATCACACTTATTCATTAATTCTGGTATATGAGTAAAAGAAGTATTAGCACACAAGTCCTCTTTATCATAAGAAACAACAAGTAATTCATCTTGTGAAAAAGTTGAATCAGCAGCAGGTTCCACTATTCGTTGTTCTTTGTTAGCATGTAGAGTGGACAAAGTTTGGACACTATGAGTCACATCATTCTTGCAAGTATTCACAAATGAAAGAATTTCTTTTTCAGCATGGAGAGCAAGACAAAACAATTGACCGATATAGCAATAGGACTTGCCAATTAACAAGTTTCGAATTTCAGAATTGAGCCCTCTCATGAACCTATTCATAACATCTTCCATGCATTCATCCAATGCACCAAACATGACACAAATTTTAAAATCATGGTAGTATTGTTTCACAGTCCTACTACCCTGTTTTAATTTCTCTAGTTTGGTAAGCAAATGATCAACATAATATGCAGGAATATAGGCATCTCTAAAATGTATTTTGAATTCTTTCCAAGTTTGCGGAATAATGTTATGCCTACAAATATATTTCCATTCTAGCAAAGCATTTTCTGTTAAAATATTAGAGGCAATATAAATCATTTGTTTCTCCGACAGGTCATGCTCATCAAATTCATTATCTACTTTTAGCTCCCAATCAATGTAAGCTTTAGGATCAAACTAACCAGGATATAAAGGCAAGCATTGAATAATGTCCAGAATATTTTGTTGTTGTTTGCTCCGCTCAAAAATCACTGTATCACCTGCCATGATCAGTAGAAAACAAGAACACAAAAATAATATGTATCCTCCTGTCAACTACTAGAATGTCTCGGTTGTAATTCTCTCAAACTCAACTTGTTTAATACGAGCTCTTACCAGTTCTTACCAAGCAAAACAGGATGAGTCGGCAACCAAAAAGTCAAGCACCTTGAAAGAAGTGTATCGGTGCCTTAGCAACAGAAAGCTGTCAAGCTATAGTCGAGCATGTGGAGCTGTAGGTGGGCTGATCAAGGGAAAATACTAGCACCACGTTAGTCAGAAAAGCAAGCTGAATAATTGTTCAACGGTGGTACTGTGCTGGTCCTAGCATAGACTGTACTAGAGGCGCGAGCCTGGACACAAATGAAGTCACAAAGCACCAACCGAAACAGCAGGAACACAAAAGATGGATCAGCCCCTTTCTTCTTTTTCGTTTCTTTTCTTTTCTTTTCTATTTTTTTTCACTTTGTTTTCTTTTTTTCTTCTTTTTTTTTGTAGAGGACTAAAATCCTTTGTTTGACAAACAACGCAACAGGATTACTGCATATAGCTGCTACCAACTCAGATTGACGAAACTTGTTTCACGCAGCCAGACGCACAAATCTCCAAGTCGATTCTGGAGCACTTAGATGGAGTTTGTGACCCAGGTCAGATCCGTTGGAAAGATCACGAGTTACGCTTTCCAGATTGTACTAAAACTCGCAAATCAGAGACCGAACACAGAAACAATGAAAGTTTTCTTCCACTGATGAATTGAAACTCCGAGACAAAAAGAGGTGACAAGAACTCGAAACTCTAAAGGACTAAACTAAGACCAGCAACACGACGCAACCGATGCAACCGAAAACTCAACAAGCCCTAACTAAGTAGTACCAGCAAAGGCTCAAAGGGTTTATAGGATTGCCGGCAAACTAATCTACCTTTTTTTTTGGTTTTTCTGGACTATAGGAAAAAAAATAGCAAAGATAAGTCTCTCACCGATAAACCTTGCTCTGATTACCAACTGATGTGAACCCGCTAGGGTTTGTTCCCGATCTTTCGATGAGAGGCGGGGGATAACTCGATTTGAGATGGAGGCGACGTTCACGGCCCGACTACAGCCTTCCAAGGACGCTGCGCCTTAGCAACCGATACACCACCTCCAATGGCTGCCGCGATCTTGTGGAGCGCGACACCCGGCCACTAGGGCACCTGTCCTGCAAGCAATCGAAGAACCAGCAAGAACAAGTAGAACAAGCAACTCAATTGCAAATATGGAGATAATAACCAATCTGGAATCAACAAGGTGGGGTTCCGAATCGAGTAGAACGGATGGTCTAGTCGACACACGCGTCTACAAGGAAGTAGCAATGGCTAAACTTTCAACAAAACAAAAACCCCCAATCTGTTCATGGCGGCTCTAAACCTTATTAATACCTAGGAGGACCACCAAGAGGGTGTTTGAGTCGCACTCCAACCCTAGGACGCGTCCCTAATGGACCCGACTTGATACAAAGCCCATCGGGCCAAATTAAGATGTCGCAGCACCTTTAGACAGAAAACCAGTCGGTAGTATTTTGGTCATTGCGGACGAATCAGGAGAGATATGGACTTGAGTCCCGATCCATATGAAACTAGACTTCATAAGCTTTCCACGAAGTACTTGAACGTCCCTATCCGAGTCCGTATGCGATCGTGGTGTCCGTCACAAATTGGTGCTGTTCTGCAGTCCGAATCCAGCCTCCAAAACGTGTTGGACATGGACTCTTTCTTTCCTTGCACCAAAAGTGACGTGGTGGCTTGATGGAGAACATTGGGAAGACTTAGGCTTGGTCCCCAATCAACTTGTTTGGTCTTCCATACCTTCCATGTGTGTTTATTACATGTGGGTGTATCCATTCTGGTAATGTCCACATCATTCTCCCCTTCTTGGCTGCAAGTCGTCCTCGACTTGCTCCAACGGCATTCAAAGGTGCTTGCTTTGTTGTTGGAACATGGAGCGATGACTATGCTGCATGGGCACAACAAACAATGCTCCCGTTCTTCAGGCTGATCCTGTTGCATAAGAGAAAAACTACAAAAACTTTGCAAGATATTATTAGTGTTAATGCAGCCCCCTATTTGCTCATGGTATTGTAGCCCAAAAGGATATTTCAGATTAGAACAGATATACACTTTATGCACCAAATATTCTCCTTTGATGTCATTTTTTCCAATTGCATGAAGCGAACAATGATTTAAACTTGGCAAATTAGAATCTAATTGAATCTTCTCTTTTAGACAATTTAGATTACACAGAATATTAAATTCAATATAACCCAAAGTATTTAAAGAAGACAACAATTTCAGTTCATCTTGTACACAAGTAATAGGATGAGAAGGATTATCTACAACACACTCGTATGGTTCCAAACCAAAAATATCACACTTATTCATTAATTCTGGTATATGAGTAAAAGAAGTATTAGCACACAAGTCCTCTTTATCATAAGAAACAACAAGTAATTTATCTTGTGAAAAAGTTGAATCAGCAGCAGGTTCCACTATTCGTTGTTCTTTGTTAGCATGTAGAGTGGACAAAGTTTGGACACTATGAGTCACATCATTCTTGCAAGTATTCACAAATGAAAGAATTTCTTTTTCAGCATGGAGAGCAAGACAAAACAATTGACCGATATAGCAATAGGACTTGCCAATTAACAAGTTTCGAATTTCAGAATTGAGCCCTCTCATGAACCTATTCATAACATCTTCCATGCATTCATCCAATGCACCAAACATGACACAAATTTTAAAATCATGGTAGTATTGTTTCACAGTCCTACTACCCTGTTTTAATTTCTCTAGTTTGGTAAGCAAATGATCAACATAATATGCAGGAATATAGGCATCTCTAAAATGTATTTTGAATTCTTTCCAAGTTTGCGGAATAATGTTATGCCTACAAATATATTTCCATTCTAGCAAAGCATTTTCTGTTAAAATTCTAGAGGCAATATAAATCATTTGTTTCTCCGACAGGTCATGCTCATCAAATTCATTATCTACTTTTAGCTCCCAATCAATGTAAGCTTTAGGATCAAACTCACCAGGATATAAAGGCAAGCATTGAATAATGTCCAGAATATTTTGTTGTTGTTTGCTCCGCTCAAAAATCACTGTATCACCTGCTATGATCAGTAGAAAACAAGAACACAAAAATAATATGTATCCTCCTGTCAACTACTAGAATGTCTCGGTTGTAATTCTCTCAAACTCAACTTGTTTAATACGAGCTCTTACCAGTTCTTACCAAGCAAAACAGGATGAGTCGGCAACCAAAAAGTCAAGCACCTTGAAAGAAGTGTATCGGTGCCTTAGCAACAGAAAGCTGTCAAGCTATAGTCGAGTATGTGGAGCTGTAGGTGGGCTGATCAAGGGAAAATACTAGCACCACGTTAGTCAGAAAAGCAAGCTGAATAATTGTTCAACGGTGGTACTGTGCTGGTCCTAGCATAGACCGTACTAGAGGCGCGAGCCTGGACACAAATGAAGTCACAAAGCACCAACCGAAACAGCAGGAACACAAAAGATGGATCAGCCCCTTTCTTCTTTTTCGTTTCTTTTCTTTTCTTTTCTATTTTTTTTCACTTTGTTTTCTTTTTTTCTTCTTTTTTTTTTGTAGAGGACTAAAATCCTTTGTTTGACAAACAACGCAACAGGATTACTGCATATAGCTGCTACCAACTCAGATTGACGAAACTTGTTTCACGCAGCCAGACGCACAAATCTCCAAGTCGATTCTGGAGCACTTAGATGGAGTTTGTGACCCAGGTCAGATCCGTTGGAAAGATCACGAGTTACGCTTTCCAGATTGTACTAAAACTCGCAAATCAGAGACCGAACACAGAAACAATGAAAGTTTTCTTCCACTGATGAATTGAAACTCCGAGACAAAAAGAGGTGACAAGAACTCGAAACTCTAAAGGACTAAACTAAGACCAGCAACACGACGCAACCGATGCAACCGAAAACTCAACAAGCCCTAACTAAGTAGTACCAGCAAAGGCTCAAAGGGTTTATAGGATTGCCGGCAAACTAATCTACCTTTTTTTTTGGTTTTTCTGGACTATAGGAAAAAAATAGCAAAGATAAGTCTCTCACCGATAAACCTTGCTCTGATTACCAACTGATGTGAACCCGCTAGGGTTTGTTCCCGATCTTTCGATGAGAGGCGGGGGATAACTCGATTTGAGATGGAGGCGACGTTCACGGCTCGACTACAGCCTTCCAATGACGCTGCGCCTTAGCAACCGATACACCACCTCCAATGGCTGCCGCGATCTTGTGGAGCGCGACACCCGGCCACTAGGGCACCTGTCCTGCAAGCAATCGAAGAACCAGCAAGAACAAGTAGAACAAGCAACTCAATTGCAAATATGGAGATAATAACCAATCTGGAATCAACAAGGTGGGGTTCCGAATCGAGTAGAACGGATGGTCTAGTCGACACACGCGTCTACAAGGAAGTAGCAATGGCTAAACTTTCAACAAAACAAAAACCCCCAATCTGTTCATGGCGGCTCTAAACCTTATTAATACCTAGGAGGACGACCAAGAGGGTGTTTGAGTCGCACTCCAACCCTAGGACGCGTCCCTAATGGACCCGACTTGATACAAAGCCCATCGGGCCAAATTAAGATGTCGCAGCACCTTTAGACAGAAAACCAGTCGGTAGTATTTTGGTCATTGCGGACGAATCAGGAGAGATATGGACTTGAGTCCCGATCCATATGAAACTAGACTTCATAAGCTTTCCACGAAGTACTTGAACGTCCCTATCCGAGTCCGTATGCGACCGTGGTGTCCGTCACAAGTTGGTGCTGTTCTGCAGTCCGAATCCAGCCTCCAAAACGTGTTGGACATGGACTCTTTCTTTCCTTGCACCAAAAGTGACGTGGTGGCCTGATGGAGAACATTGGGAAGACTTAGGCTTGGTCCCCAATCAACTTCTTTGGTCCTCCATACCTTCCATGTGTGTTTATTACATGTGGGTGTATCCATTCTGGTAATGTCCACATCAGAGGGGGACCCATTACAGCGCTTCTCTCGGGCGGAGGAGGGCTGGAGCAAAGGGACCCGCTGGTGGGGGCGCCGGCAGCAATGGAGGCGCGGTGGCATTCTAGGCGCGAGGAGAGGCTCTGTTCGGTCTTTATAGGTGCAAGGGAGGGAGGAGGAGGGGCTAGGGGTGCCGGCAGGTCTGGGGCACGCCATTGGGCGAGCAGGGCGGTGCACAGGGGCGCTGCCTAGCGTGCGAACGACGTGGGCAGGGGACTGGGCGAGCTAGATAGTGGCGTGGGTGAGGGAGATCGTGCGCGGCGCGATTGGGCGGACTGGGCGGCTGCAGATGCGTGCGCGGGTTGGCTTGACGCCTAGCGCCGAGCAGGAATCACTGGCCAAGTGGCCGACGGCCTCTGCCAGCGAGCAGAGCAGGGGAGGGAGGTGAGGGAGGGACTTAATTTGATGAAATTTAAGGGTCTCGTCGTAAAAATGATATTTTCTAATATTTTTGTATTGCAACTCAAAATTCTCTTAACACGAAACTTGTTAAAAATAAAAAGTTCTACAAGTTTTTTTTCAGGCAAAAATTCATTTTAGTTACGATTCAAAAGATAATTCAAAACTTGAGAAAGCGTGATTCGAATGACTTATCATCTCATGTGCAAATGTTCGTATTCTTCCCGATGTTTCAACTAGACTTTTGTTTATCATGTCATTAATGATGTGCCTATTCAATTTCGTAGTCATATTTGCATCGATGTAAAAGTTATTTAATTTGTCTGATTAAAGTACATGTACTCATGCACATATACATATGCATGTATACATATCCTGTAGAAGCAAGCTATGAGGAATTGATTTAAATTTTTCTTAGCACTTCATTTATATTGTTACACTAATGACCTGATTTTTGTTATTGTGACACCTAGGGTGTCACACAAGCGGTCCCTGAGCTTGGTATTGAGGTGTAACACATCAGGTGTTTAAATTGCGAAATAATCCTCATTAGCTTAACACGATGCATAAATAATTAAGAAAAGTTTAAAAGAAATGAGTTATAAATTGGTTTTGCCTTAAATTAAAAATAGTTGGGTATATGTGCATAAGTACATGTACGTTAATCAAAAAAATTAAATAACTTTCGCATCGATGCAAACATGGCCACGAAATTTGAATCGACACGTCGTTATTAACATGTTAAACAAAGTCTAGTTGAAGACTAGGATTGAATGCAAAGTTTTGCCCAGGATGTGACGTACCCTCTGAATTATACTTTTGAGTTTTTAAAATAATCTAAAATAAAAGTCAAATGAACTTTGGCCTGAAACAAAACTTGTGTAACTTTTCATTTTGAACAACTTTCATGTTCAAGGATTTTTGAGTTACAACACAAAAATTTGAGAAACACTTGAAATTGCAAACCAGTCCCTACCTTTTCTTCTATTTCCACTGCAGACCCTTCTTCTCTGCCTCGCCCGACCCTTTCACTCGCCCGACCCTTTCGTGCGCCCGACCCTTTGCTCGCCCGACCCTACGTTCGCCCGACCCTCCGACGCGCAGCCGCTTCGCCCGACCCTCCGACGCGCAGTCGTTCGCCCGACCCTTTCGCTTCGCCCGACCCTCCGCCGCCGCGCAGTCGCTGCAGGCAACTTGGCCGGCGATGCCTGACCGACGCTAGGCGCCAAGCCAATGCCTGGCCGCGCCCGCACACCGCGTTCCTCCCAAGTCCGCGCACACCACGCGCACGCCGGCGACGCGCGCCTCTGCTCGCCGCCCGCCGCACCCAATGGGCAAGTCGCGCCGTGCCCGTGTCCCCGCTGCATCCCGCCAGTCGCCGCGCTCGTCGCCCGGCAAGACAGCTGCTGCAGCTCGTCGCCCAACCCGCGCGTCGCGTGATCTCCCGCTCCCCACGCCAAATCCTCAGCGCCCAATCCCCTGCCCGCGCCCGCCGCACGCCGCGCCGGCTCTATTCGCCGCCCGCCGCGACCAGTAACGCGCCCCCCCCCCTCGTGCCACCCGCGCCCTCGCCTCGCAGTCAAGTCCCGCCCTCCTCCCGCCTCTCTGCTGCCTACAAAAGGCCGCACTGAGCCCCTCCTCGCACGCCCCGACACTAGAACGCCGCCACCGCCGCCATTACCGCCGTCGTGCCCAGCTCACCGTGGAGCTCACCTCTCCGGCCACCCCTTGCGAGAGCTGAGTCTTCCACCACCACCACAGCACTCCACCGCCAGCGCCGCCCGCGCCGTCGCCGCTCCTTGCTGCTCCGTGGATAGCCCACGCCGAAGCTCCTCCATCCAAGCCCAGCCTCGAAACGGGTTCCCCTCGACGCCGCGAAGCTCATCGACCAGCCCACGCTCTCCCCTCCTCGCCGGAGAACTGTCGCCGATACTCCGCCCTGCCGCCGCCCCTCTGCTCCGCGCCGACGAGCCACCTCCAGCCACCAACAACCCCGACCAAGGCCATCCCAAGGTAGCTCTCACCTTCCTGGATCTCCACGACCCTTTCCCCCTCGCCGCTGACGAGCCCCCTCGCCGGAATCTGGCCCGCCGCCATGCCAGCGCCGCCAGGGACCCAATTGCATCGATTGAAATCTTTAAAAGAGTCTGCACGCAAGTTTCCAAGGGCATATCTATAAACCTGTGTTTAAACTTTGAATTCAAAAGTAGCAAAATTGTAAAATTCATATAAAAATGTAAAAAAATCGGAAAAATACAAACTCAACTGTTCTGGAATCTTTAGATGAAAATCTACAACTTTTGTTACACGCTTTTCTTCAGTTGCTTGCTAAATATTGCTCTAAATTAAATGTAATGTTTAATAGACTTTAATTGTACCCACTAGTGTAGACAAAGGCTAAACCTGAAAATTTAACAGTAGTTTGGTTACTTGATTTGTAGGCCAGTGTAAAAATATTAGGGCCAGCACCCACCCCTAGCTAAACTTTTTAATAAAACTTGTTTATGCCATGAAATGATAAAACTAAATTGTAACTGCTGTTATATTGTGATTCTTGTGGTGAAACTTTTCCAGAGCTGTTAGATTGATGCCTAAATACCAAACAAAGAAATTTAGAACCTTTTTCCTCTTTGTAACCTATTCATATAATTTTGTGATAAGGAAAAATACACTAATTCAAATAATTAGTTTCTGTGCTTGGAAAATGTTCAAAATGTTCAACTTTTTGCTGTAGCACACTTTAAAGTAGCTCTTATTGTATAAAAAGTTTCATACACAGAAACCCTATAAAACATCCTATAGAAATTAGTCTTTATTAAAGTAGGTGTATCTTGTCCTATTTATTATGCTTTGTATCTTGCACAGTAAAATCTTAAAATTTTTTGATATCGATACTTGCATGGGTTGTTCTGTATAAAAATAACTAAGTTCTAGCAGTGGTTGTGTTTTACCTTTTTCATAATTTTTCTGCTGCTGAAAATGTCTGAAATTTTTGCAGTGCTTTTGTCTCTGCATAATATCCTCTAAATAAAAATTTCATCACCAGAAGTTACCTAGTCCAGAAGTTGTGTTTAATCCATGTTGAGCTTAGAAAAAAAAATTAAGTTTTCCAATATAACACAACCCCCTTCTTGTTTAATGAAGTTAATAGTTTAAGTCATACTCTATTAACGATTGCCCAAGAAAATCGTAACTAAGTAACTTCACAACTATATTTTGTGGACTACAACTTTTCGTGAAGGAAAATAATCGTCTTATACCATCACTATAACTTACACTTGTGCATTCATATAGAATCGACTACTCTTGCCGACGGAACGTACGAGCTAGTGCCCGCGTCCGAGAGTGAGCAGCGTGAAGCTCAAGTAAATCTAACTAAAGCTCTCGAAGACCCGAGCCCGAGTTCGGACGAGCCCCAAACTAGCTTTACCCAAGAAGGCAAGCCCCGGAGCATCAACCCTATTTTCTAAACTTATGCAACTTACTACTCTACTTTACTTGTGCATTAAGTTTATAGGAGTTGGATGAAAACTTAGTCGCATGATTCTAGGTACCTATGCTCTGAACACTAGATATAAGGTTCGATAGAATGCTATGCTAATAGGACTCCGGTAAAAGTCGAGTGATTTCCTGTCTCTCACGAGAATTTAGGAGTTGAATGTTTACTACACGCTGCAATCATAAGGTCGACGGACGGGGCTATGGTACGATGTTTATGTTGATGATTGAAGCCCCGTCTGTTTCGTGAAAAATGCTAAGGCCGCAGTGTGTGGTAGTGGTGGTTAAGTCTTTGAACGTACTAACCACATGCCGAGAATATGGTAATCGGTAAGCTTAAGTACCGGATTGAACCGAGGCCGGAATATACTCCCCACTGTCTTGAACTCGTTCACATCTAGCTAAGGGCGGGTGCATCGGCCGCCACAGCCCGACGTACCGTGGTCTGTGGGGACGTGTAGTCGAGGGTGGTGGGCCTGTTCCGTGAAGCGGGAATTGAAGGGAAAAGTTGCACGTGTGACTCTGGGAGTAACCACGTGACGTGTGTTTAGGTTTCCCTTGCAAGGTTAAGAAATTCGATTCGAATCGTCCGTTTCTCGCGGTTATTGAGACTGCTTGACCCTTTTACCACATAGAGTAAGAAGAGGAACAATGATGATGATTAATCTTGTTGGATGAAAAATTAATTCTTCCACCATGTATGATATTGGATAGTTGCTTACCTAGAACGGTTAAAGAAAACTAGAACTTGGAGCTAAAATTTGAAAGTAAGGACCTACTTATATATGCTTTTCGGCAAAATAAACCCCTCAAGCCAAAAGCCTTGCATGTCTAGGAGTCGGCTAAGTATATCCCACTAGTCGGGTAAGCCTTACTGAGTATTAGTATACTCAGCCTTGCTTGTGGCTTGTTTTCAGGTGATACTTTCGATTACATGATTGCTAGTTTGACTTGGCCTTGTACCCTTCCTCCTGGTTGGTTTGTGGAATGGGATACGCCCCGGGCTAACGGTGATAATGCCGAGTGATGTCTCGTACGGGCTTCATCGAGACATCCGTATCGTCGAGTAGTTATCGTTATTTTTCTGCTGCATTGAGCTCTAAAGAACTCAATTATTTTGAACTTTGAAGTACCTTGTTTTACGAAATTGAACTCAGTTGTAATATGGTGAACCTGTGATGTAAAATTTGTGGAATGTTGTATCCTCTGGGCTCACCTTCGTGTGAGTACATGTATGTGTGGTTTCAATCGGCAAAAACCATGGTTGTATCGGGAGGTTACCCGACAGACCAATGGATCAGTCCGTTTGAAGTGCGAGTTAGCCCGGATTGCCCTTGTGATGATGGTTAGCACGCTTGAGCCGGATTAATTTAGGTGGTTCTGCCACAGCTGGTACCAGAGCCGAAATGCATACGCCAGAGAATGCAACAAGCCTTAAAAACTTGTTTTAAGAAAACTTGACCACAAAAATTGTGTTTGGAAAATGCGTTGGTTCGTTAAGGATGGTGCCTAGTTCGTAAAGCCCTAAGGGATTATGGGAAAGTTACTAGGTGGCTATCTAACTTATGAATACTATCAACTGACTTCCAGCACATTATTTTCTGTCAAAACTTACTTTTATGCACAACCGACCCTTAAATTCTGTAACGACGCACTCATCGCTAAGGTAAGAAGGTAAGAATCAACTGAGAGAGCTTGGCCTTCCTATCGGTGATGCGAGCCGAACTCTGCCCTCAAGCAGTGGCTTACTTGAGGTGCTGCCAATATACCAACTATTAATTGATTATATTGGGAGTAGAAGGTTTGGCGCAGGGTATGGCGATCGCTGTTCATACCCCCATCTCAAGACGGTACCCCCCGTGAATACGCTATCTCGATAGCGTATGTTAACGTCGTCTGTACGGCGGGAATTGTACGGATGCCGTTGCTTTAGTGAACGGTAATGAATACGGACGCTTTCATGAGTGTTGGCATGAAAGGTTCAATGGATATATATATATATGCTATGTTAATCTTCTGCAGGTACACTAACCGTGATTACGATAAGTTTAAGAACGGTTAGAGTTTTCTCGACTAACTATTATAGTGAGAGACGTATTGTGTATGCCACCGAAACTAACTTCGTAAGACCAAACCTATTTGGCAATTATTTTATTTTGTGAGGACGAATAGGACGTGCATGCATCATGACTATATAAATCTGAAATTGAAAATGCGATGCTTGAGAGTGGTAACGTTCATGCGCCGACACGATTGTCTTTTCATAAGGATTATCTAGCAAATCTGTTACATTCTGCCTTATCTGAAAAGATGGATTTATTAAGACTAGAAAATGACCCTTTCTGGAGACGTTCATGTTGAAAGTTTTGCTCCAAAACTTTTATGCTACCTCCTGTCTAAATATAAAAAATTCTGAACGTATGGATAATGAGAAACAACAAAGACATTGAGATGTCAGTTTTCTGTTCAAAATGAGCAGTTCTGCCACATAAATTTTTATGCCCTCTTACTACCGTTTTCTGCAAAAGTGTTCAACACCAAACTTGTTTTAAATTTATTCAGGCAGCTACTGTTAAAATTTGGTAAACTTTGGCTAGGTAAATTTTCCCTGGTGCACGAAATCTTGGCCCACTGTTCACTGAAATTTCTGGGTAGACAGTAAAGTAATACCTTAAGAGAAGGACCATCTTAGAGCCTTATCTAGCTCTGGAGTTGACTAGCAAAGTTATTCCCAAATACCTTAGCAATGTTCTGGTAAAAGTTGAGAATTTTTGGACAAGGTCTGTTGAAGTTATGGATATTTTAGTGCACTATCCAGAACCTGTTCACTGTGTTGTTAACGGTTTTTCGCTATCTCACCATTTGATCTTTTGTTTAGATGGCCGAGCCTATTGCCATGATGGTGGATGAAGATGGACGCGTTCACTCGCAGTGTCTCCACTAGGAAGGCTTTCCCTCTATCTTGTGGGATGTTCTGCGCACCGCGGGCTATCCAATTCCCCCACGTTACACCGGACTGGAGTTTGCAGTGAATGGAGTTATCCAGTGCCGTGTTAACGTGACCATTTTTCCGCACCCACTACACCCGGAGTGGCCCGCCTTGGAGATTGAGGCTGTTGGTCGCCGTTTGGCCGATACTTGGGAGCTTGCTGCCATGAGGGCACTCACCACTTTCTGTGCGCAATGCCCTGAGGCCGTCACGCTCACTCCTATTGGTTTGTTTCCTGCTGCCTAGGACAACGACCCCTTTTCGCTCAACAGGGAGCAACACTCACGGTACTTGGTGGACTTTCATGCCCAGGAGACCATCGAGACCTCCGTGCGGTGCATGAATGCACTCTACCGACTTCAGACTCTCCAGAGTCAGGCGCTTGTGCAGCTCACTGATCTTGCACAGGCCTACCACATGATGGCAGATACCAGAGATGAGCAGATTAAGGAACTCAGTGAGGAACTTGAGGACAGAGACACCCGGATTGGCCAACTTGAGGGCCAAGTTCAGGAGCACGACACTCTCATGGGCGAGAGAGATGACATGATAGCACACTTGGAGGAGCAACTCCATGATCTGAACCTTGAGTTGGAGGATGCTAATGAGCACATTCAGTGGCACAATGATCAGAATGCCCCTCCCGACATGGTGGCTATGGAGGAAGATGAGGAGGAGCCACAGGAGATTGATGGTGTTTCAGGAATGGACTTTGGTGTTTCAGTGCAGCCACCTCCGATGGGAGCTCACTCTCCTACTCACAGCGAGTCGTCCGTCAACAACCTCGACGACTTCTAGCCGATGACCTAGGAGGACTTTTGCATATACTCCTCGATAGTGTAGCCTAACTTTTGGCAAATGTTGTAATAGGCTAACTAAGAGTTGACTACCTCTTTTGTGATGGGTACAACATGACCATTGGATACTCTAATCATGTAGACCATGGTTAAAAACTTTGTGGTTTGATTGTGATATTTGAAAGCAGTTGAATCTGCGATTGCAGAAACTTGTCGTAATTTTTTTTACCCATGTCTCTTTACATTTCAGGGCTGAGTGTTGAATACCAAACTTGTCCTAAATTTTGTGATCTAGGTTCTCACAAAATTTCATCACTATTGGATCTTGCTAGTTTGAGTTATGGGCAAGATACTATAACTCATTCTGCTGAAAAACAGCCAAACCAGCGAAGCAAAGAGTGAATCGTTTGACCATCTTGGCCATCGATTTAGCGTCTAAGCTGAATAACAAAGTTGTACATCTCTAAATTTCCTACCCACTGACAAAATATGAGAAATTTTGGATGAACCTACCAGGAGTTATAACTTTCTTATGGAAGATAATATTCTGTCCACGATTCTATCCATGATCTTTCAGAAGTCTACTGTTCCGCGTTAATCCTTTTGAATCATGGAAGCAATATGGATCACGTGGCTAATGATAAACATTCACCTTTCAGATGGTTGGAGCAACCCGTGGAAACCTGGATGGGTTCGGTGCTAGTGCTATTGGATCCCAACCACAGGCACCACCACCACCCAGCTTGGTGGAAGTAATGGCCACTCAAACCGAGTTGCTTCGCCAGCTCGTGCAAGGACAGCACCAACAACGGGGTGGACACAATGTTCACCAACCTCAAGCTGCCGGTTACATGGATTTCCTTGGGACCAAGCCTCCATTATTTCACAAAATGGAGGAACCCTTGGATGCGGACGCTTGGATATGCACAATCGAGTCCAAGTTTTCTCTACTCGTGGCCCCATGTTCGGATGCAAACAAGGCTCGCTATGCCGCTCAGCAACTGCGCGGTACAGCTCGTCTTTGGTGGGACCACTACTTTGCTATGCTCCCTGCTGATCACATTGTCACCTGGGATGAATTCAAAACTACGTTCCGGGCACACCATATCCCAGAAGGTCTTATAGAAAGAGAGCTAAATGAGTTTCTGGTTCTCACTCAGGGTACCCGTACTGTACTTCAGTATGCTTAGGCCTTCAACAACCTGTGCCAGTACGCGGGCTATCGCGCAGACACGGATGCCAAGAAGCGGGATCGTTTCCGCAGAGGATTGAGTACCAAACTCAAGGAGCGGCTGAACCTTGTCAAGGTCGATACGTATAATGAGCTGGTAAACATGGCCACTACCCAAGAGGATTGTGTTATGGCCCACCTTGCCGAGAAGAAGAGAAAAGCGCTAGTTGGACCCTTGGGAGCTCAGCCACCGAGGTATCGCTTAGTGCAAAATGCTGCGCGTACAGCTCCACAGAAGGCCCCTCAGCCAGGGCGTTGGATTATCAGGCCCCCACAGCAGCAAGGTGTAGTACGACCCCCTGTGCCTCAATAAACTGGACCAAGGCCCGCTACGCAGCAGTTTCTTCGACCGAGCATCACCAATCGTTGTTTCAAGTGCGGGAGTTCCAGTCATTTTGCTTGAGAATGCCCTCAGCCTAGGCAGCCAAATCAGAGCCAAGACTCTAACCAGAACAATAAGAACAAAGGCAAGAGGCAGACCCTTCAAGTCAAACAAGGACGGATCAATTTCACCACCCTTGCGGAACTTCCTGAAGGAGCACCAGTAATGACGGGTACATTCTCTATCCATAACAAGCCTGCAGTCATATTGTTTGATTCTGGTGCATCACATAGTTTCAGTAGCGCAAAGTTTGGTGCAAAAGTAGGCTTGGACGTTTGTCACACAAAAGGGTCATATATGATATCAACACCGGGTGGAAAAATTGCTTGCAACCAAATAATAAGGCTGGTACCGATAAAATTGGGTAGTAAAATCATCAACACGGACCTTGTTCTCTTACCCCTGGAAGGCATGGATATTATTTTGGGAATGAATTGGATGACCATGCATGGAGTCATACTGGACCTTTCTTCCCGAGCTGTTGAAATAAATTCACCTAGTCACGGGACCACTACCCTTTACCTACCATTCCGGGAGTGCACGAATTCTTGTGCTTTCGTGATGGAAGGAATCAAACTAGAAGATATTACAGTGGTATGCGAGTATGCCGATGTTTTTCCGGACGATTTGCCAGGAATGCCACCAGATAGGGACATTGAGTTCGTGATTGAACTGCAACCAGGCACTGCACCTATCTCCAAAAGACCCTATAGGATGCCACCTAAGGAATTGGCCGAACTGAAAACACAACCCCAAGAACTACTGGACAAAGGTTTCATTCGTCCTAGCGCATCACCTTGGGGATGTCCGGCCCTATTTGTAAATAAAAAGGATGACAATTTAAGATTATTTGTGGACTACCGACCTCTCAATGCGGTGACCGTTAATTATAAATACCCACTTCCCCGCATCGACGTTCTCTTTGATCAATTAACTGGAGCTAGAGTCTTCTCAAAAATTGATCTTCGATCTGGATAGAATGCTATGCTAATAGGACTCCGGTAAAAGTCGAGTGATTTCCTGTCACTCACGAGAATTTAGGAGTTGAATGTTTACTACACGCTGCAATCATAAGGTCGACGGACGGGGCTATGGTACGATGTTTATGTTGATGATTGAGGCCCCGTCTGTTTCGTGAAAAATACTAAGGCCGCAGTGTGTGGTAGTGGTGGTTAAGTCTTTGAACGTACTAACCACATGCCGAGAATATGGTAATCGATAAGCTTAAGTACCGGATTGAACCGAGGCCGGAATATACTCCCCACCGTCCTGAATTCGTTCACATCTAGCTAATGGCGGGTGCATGTGCCCCCATGGCCGGGCCATGGGGACGTGTAGTCGAGGGCCTGTTCCGTGAAGCGGGAATTGAAGGGAAAAGTTGCACGTGTGACTCTGGGAGTAACCACGTGGCGTGTGTTTAGGTTTCCCTTGCAAGGTTAAGAAATTCGATTCGAATCGTCCGTTTCTCACGATTATTGAGACTGCTTGACCCTTTTACCACATAGAGTAAGAAGAGGAACAATGATGATGATTAATCTTGTTGGATGAAAAATTAATTCTTCCACCATGTATGATATTGGATAGTTGCTTACCTAGAACGGTTAAAGAAAACTAGAACTTGGAGCTAAAATTTGAAAGTAAGGACCTACTTATATATGCTTTTCGGCAAAACAAACCCCTCAAGCCAAAAGCCTTGCATGTCTAGGAGTCGGCTAAGTATATCCAACTAGTCGGGTAAGCCTTGCTGAGTATTAGTATACTCAACCTTGCTTGTGGCTTTTTTTCAGGTGATACTTTCGAGGACATGATTGCTATTTTGACTTGGCCTTGTACCCTTCCTCCTGGTTGGTTTGTGGAATGGGATACGCCCCCGGCTAACGGTGATAATGCCGAGTGATGTCTCGTACGGGCTTCATCGAGACATCCGTATCGTCCAGTAGTTATCATTATTTTTCCGCTGCATTGAGCTCTGAAGAACTCAATTATTTTGAACTTTGAAGTACCTTGTTTTACGAAATTGAACTCAGTTGTAATAATAATTTATGGTGAACCTGTGATGTAAAATTTGTGGAATGTTGTATCCTCTGGGCTCACCTTCGTGTGAGTGCATGTATGTGTGGTTTCGATTGGCAAAAATCGTGGTTGTATCGGGAGGTTACCTGACAGACCAATGGATTAGTCCGTTTGAAGTGTGAGTTAGCCCGGATTGCGCTTGTGGTGATGGTTAGCGCGCTTGAGCCGGATTAATTCAGGTGGTTCTGCCATATGAGGCCTCTGCAGAAACGGTCCCTCTTCTTAACATCAGTGTCAGCATGATACCCGCGTACTGACATAAGTCTTTGAAAGCCAGAGCATACTAGAGTATGGTGCGAGTACCCTGGGTGAGAGCCAGAAATTCATTCAGCTTCCTCTCCATAAGCCCTTTTGGAATATGGTGGGCTCTGAAAGCATTCTTGAATTCATCCCAAGTGACCATATGATCTGCAGGGAGGATAGCAAAGTAGTTGTCCCACCAAAGACGGGCAGTACCGCGAAGCTGCTGCGCGGCGAAATGGGCCTTGTTCTCATCGGTACATGGCACAACAAGTCGAGAAAACTTGGATTCAAGGGTGCGAATCCAAGCATCCGCATCCAGAGATTTCTCCATTCGATTAAACAGAAGTGGCCGAGCAGTGCAATCTAGGCAAGCTGGCGGAGTAGTGCAATCTGGGCAGCCATTACTTCAGCCATGTTGGGCGGTGGTTGCTGTCCACTACCACTGGAAGTCCCAAAACCATCAAGGGTACCATGTGTCGCTCCAACCATCTGAAATGTGCAAACCTTTCATTAGCTAAGTGATCCACAATGCTTTCCAAGGCTTAATAGGATAAGTGCGGAAAGATTTTGAACTCAAACGGTCATAGATTCTATGTGGACAGAACACTCCTCTTTACCAAAAAATTCATAACTCCCAGTCTATTCGTCCAAACCATCTACAACTTTGGTACTCAACTCAGAGGCTAAATCAATGGTTTCGATGGTTGAAAAATTCATTCCTGCTTCTCTGTTTTGGATGTTTTTCACAAGACTGAGCTATAGTATTTTGCCTAAAACTCTGACTACAAAAGCCCAATGGTGCTGAAAATTTGTCAGTGAGTAGTTCAGGCAACTCCCTACAACTTTGGTATTCAACTCGTTGCCCAGAAGAATCATCTTCAAGGGGTAACAATTTCGACAAAATCCTGCTCTAGGATATGAACTGGACAATAGAAGTCCAATATTTCTGGAAGCGACTTCAAAACTCCATAACTCCAAATTGATTAATCCAAAAATTCTCAAACTACACCAGAACATTCCTAAGGTAATTTTTCACAACTTTTATGTTTAATATTTTTGCTAGATCAGGCTCTAAGATGGTCATTTCCTTAAAAGATTTCACTTACTGTCTACCCAGAAATTACAGTGGACAGCCAGCTAGTGGTTTGGTCCCAAGAGAAGATCTACTAGGCCAGAAATTACCAAATTCTTACAATAGGTGCTTGATCAAGTTTGCAACAAGTTTTGTATTGAACACTTATGCAGAAGACTTCTCTAAGAGGGTCGAAAAAATTAGGTGACAGAAGTGCTTAAAACAGGCAGAAAGACTGAGGACTGGAAGTTTCTAGTGTTGCCTACTGAGTTCTAATCCAAAAATTTGCAAATTTTGACAGCATGTAGTAGACAAGTTTTGGAGCAAATTTTTGCAATGTGCACTTCTATATATAAGGTCATTTTCTATATCCAATAAATTCATCTTCCTAGATATGGCAGAAAGTGACAGATTTCTAGATAAGCCTTATGTGATTGATACTCGTGCACAAGTGTAAACCTTATCGTTCTCAACCATTTCACGACCAATTTGATTCAGTTTCAATGTAACATGATGTATGCACGTCCTATCCATCCTCACAAAATAAAATAATTGCCAAATAACTTTGGACTTATGGGTTAGCAGCGGTGGCATGGCACAATTTACGGATCTCCCTATACTAGCTAGCCGAATTCTAACCGTATTTAACTTAACGTAAGCGTGGTTAGTGTACCTGCAGAAGATCAACAAAATATAACATTGAACCTTTCATGCCAGCATCCACGAAAGCGTCCCCATACAGTACCGCTCAATATAGTAGCGGCATCCATGCGTTCGACACTGCATGGACAATGCTTCATACGTTACCGTAGTAACATATTCACTTCCCGTATAAATCGCCTTACGGGACGTCCGTACGTCGAAGCCACCGTAAATGCAGCCTATTTTACTGCCAATATAATCAACGAATAATTGGTATATTAGCAGCACCTCAAGTAAGCCACTGCTTGAGAGCAGCGTTCGGTTCGCGTCACCGACGTGAGGGTCAAGCACTCTTAGTTGACTGAGGATCCTTACCTTCTTACCTTCTTACCTTCTTACCTTCTTACCTCCTGAAAACAAAGCCACAAGCAAGGCTGAGTACACTAATACTCAACAAGGGTTACCCGACTAGTGGAATATACTTAGCCGACTCCTAAGCATGCAAGACATTTGGCTGAGGGGTTTTGTTTTGCCAAAAAGCATCTAAGAGTGAATCCTTGCTTTCAAGTTTTAGCCTCAAGTTCTAGTTGATTAACCATTCTAGATAAGCAACTATCCAAATCACACATGGTGGAAAGAATTAATTTACGCAGCCAACAATATTAATCACCATCATTACTGTTCCACTTCTTACTCTATGTGGTAAAAGGGTCAAGCAGTCTCAATGGCCACGAGAAACAAACAGTTTGAATTGAATTTCTTAACCTTGCAAGGGAAACCTAAACACACGTCACGTGGTTACTCATAGAGTCACACGTGCAACTTTTCCCCTTTATTCCCGTTTCTTGGAATAGGGCCACCCCCCTCGAGTATAGAGCTTTGCTCTACACCCACCATGTGCCCATGGGAACGGAGTCAAAAGGGGGGGAATGATGTCCACGCACAAGTTCAATCAGGTACTTAAGCTTACCGATTACCATATTCTCGGCATGTGGTTAGTACGTTCAAAAACATGACCATATGCTACCACAGACCGCGACCTTAGCCATTTTTTCTACACAGACAGGACCTCAACTATAAACATGAATATCACACCAAGCCCCGCCCATCGACCTTATAATTCCAACATAAGTAAATAAGAAACTCCTATATCTCACGAGTGACACACAATCACTTGACTTTTACCGGAGTCCTATTACAATGGCAATCTAACATCCTACACATACTAGTGTTCAGACATAGGTACTAGGATCATGCAATTAAGGTTTTAATAAACTTCTATAAACATAAATGTGTCAGACCCGGGGCCACGGGACTGCGCTGTAACACCTCGGGTGTTTAAATTGCGAAATAAGCCTCATTAGCTTAACACGATGCATAAATAATTGAGAAAAGCTTAAAAGAAACGAATTATAATTGATTTTGCTTTGAATTGAAAATAGTTGGGTATATTTGCATAAGTACATGTACGTTAACCAAACAAATTAAATAACTTTCACATCGAGACAAACATGGCTACAAAATTTGAATAGGCACATCGTTTTTGACATGATAAACAAAAGTCTTGTTGAAGCCTAGGAGTGAATGCAATTTTTTGCCCAGGAAATGACGTGACCTCCGAGTCATACTTTTTGAGTTTTTAAAAATAACTTCTAAACTAGAGCTCAAATGAACCTTGGCCTGAAACAAAACTTGTGTACCTTTTCATTTTGAACAACTTTCATGTTCAGAGATTTTTGAGTTGCCACACGAAAAATTGAGAAACACTTGAAATTGCAAACCAACCCCTGCCTTTTCTTCTATTTCCACTGCAGACCCTTCTTTCTCCACCCCACCCGACCCTCCGATGCGCCGTCGCTGCAGACCCTTCTTTCTCCGCTTCGCCCGACCCTCCGTTCGCCCGACCATCCGACGCGCCATCGCTGCAGACCCTTCTTTATCCGCTTCGCCCGACCCTACGCTCGCCCAACCCTACGCTTCGCCCGACCCTCCGCCCGCCGCGCAGTCACCGCTGGCCACCTGGCCGGCGATGCCTGACCGACGCTAGCTGCCAAGCCAATGCCTGGTCGTGCCCTGCTCGCCTTGCTCCTTCCCAGTCTGCGCACGCCACGCGCACGCCGGCGACGCGTGCCTCTGCTCGCCGCCCGCCGCGTCTAATGGCTAGTCCGCGCCGTGCCCGTGTCCCCGCCGTGTCCCGCCAGTCGCCGCGCTCGCCGCCCCGCAAGCCAGCTGCTGCAGCTCCTCGCCCAACCCGGGAGCCGCGCGATCTCCCCCTCCCACGGCAAATCCCAAGCGCCCAATCCCCTGCTCGCGCCTGCCGCACGCCGCGCCAGCTCTGCTCGTTGCCCAACGGGACCAGTAATGCGTCCCCGTCGTGCCGCCCCTTCCCAGCGTTTCCCGGTCCTCTCCCTCCCTCCTGCAGCCTATAAAAGGCGACACAAAGCTACTAGCGCACCTCAACCCCCAGAACGCAGCCGCCGCTGCCATTGCCGCCGCCGTGCACCACCCACCCATGGAGTCCCATCCTCCAACCTCCCACTGCCCAAACCCATTGCCCAACGAGCTTGCCCTCCCTCCAATGAAGCTCACCGGCCTCTTCCCCGACCATCTCGACCGCCGGAGCACTGTCAACGCCGCCCGCGCCGCCGCCGCCCCCCTGCTGCTCCGCGGACAGCCCACTCCGAAGCTGCTTCGTCCAAGCCAAGCCTCGAAACGGTTTCCCCTCGATGCCGCAAAGCTCATCGACCAGCCCACGCTCTCCCCTCCTCGCCGGAGCACCGTCGCAGACGCTCCGCACCGCCGCCGCCCCTCTGCTCCGCGCCGACGAGCCATCTCCGGCCACCCCCAACCCCGACCAAGGCCATCCGAAGGTAGCTCTGACCTCCTTGGATCTCCCTGACCCTTTTCCCCTCGCCACCGACGAGCCCCCTCGCCGTCATCTGGCCGGCCGCCATGCCAACGCCGCCCAGGGACCCAATTGCAATGTTTGAAATCTTTAAAAGAGTCTGCACGCAAGTTTCCAGGGGCATAACTGTAAATCTGTGTTTAAACTTTGAATTCAAAAATAGCGAAGTTAGAAGAAAATCGTTAGAAGAAAATCTACAACTTTTGTTACATGCTTTTCTAAAGTTGCAAGCTAAATCTTGCTCTAAATTAACTGGAAAGATTAATAGACTTTAATTGTACCCACTGTTGTAGACCAGTTCTGAATCTGATTTTTGGAAAGTAGATTGGTTGCTTGATGTGTAGGCCAGTGTAAAAATATTAGGACCAGAACCCATCTCTAGCTAAACTTTTTTGTTAAACCTTGTTTATGTCATGAAATAACTAAATTAAAACAACTGTTATATTGTGTTTCATGCTGTGAAACTTTTCCAGAGCTTTTATAGTGATGCCTCCATACCACAGAAAAAGTTTAGAACCTTTTTCTTAGCTTGGAAAATGTTCATATTTTTACTGAGGGACACTTTAGAGTAGCTCTTGCTGTATAAAAAGTTTCATACACAGAAACCTTGTAAAACATCATTTAGAAATTAATCTTTTTTAAAATAAGTGTAAATTGTCCTATTTATTATGCCTTGTATCCTGTACAATAAAATCTGAAAAATTTACAGTAATACATATATGGATAGATTAAAACCTTGTAAAAGTTTTAGCATCAATACATGAATGGTTTGTTCTGTATAAAAATAACTATATTCTAGCAGTGGCTGTGTAATACATTTTTCATAATTTTTCTGCTGCATAAAAATGTCTGAAAGTTTTACAGTAGTCTTATCTTTGCATAATGTACTCTGAATAAAAATTTCATCACTAGAAGTAACCTAGATCAGTGTTTGTGCTTAATCCATGCTTATACCACGAAAATTAAATTTCCAATACAACACCACCCCTTCTGTTAAAAAGTGCCCAAGAAATCGTAACTAAGTAACTTTACAACCAAATCTATGTTATTGTGGACTGCAACTTTATCGTGAAGGAAAATGATCGTCATATACCATCACTACATCTTACACTTGAGCATTCATATAGAATCGACTACTCTCGCCGACGAAACGTACGAGCTGGTGCCCGCGTCCGAGAGTGAGCAGCGTGCAGCTCAAGTGAATCTAACTGAAGCTTTCGAAGACCCGAACCGAGTTCGGACGAGCCCCAAACTAATTTTACCCAAGAAGGCAAGCCCCGGAGCATGAACCCTATTTTCTAAATTATGCAACTTATTACTCTACTTTACTTGTGCATTAAGTTTATAGGAGTTGAATGAAAACTTAGTCGCATGATCCTAGGTACCCATGCTCTAAACACTAGATGTAAGGTTTGATAGAATGCTATGCTAATAGGACTCCAGTAAAAGTCGGGTGATTTCCTGTCCCTCGCGAGAATTTAGGAGTTCAATGTTTACTACATGCTGCAATCATAAGGTCGACGGACGGGGCTATGGTACGATGTTTATGTTGATGATTGAGGCCCTGTCTGTTTAGTGAAAAAAATGCTAAGGCCGTAGTATGTGGTAGTGGTGGTTAAGTCTTTAAACGTACTAACCACATGCCGAGAATATGGTAATCGGTAAGCTTAAGTACCGGATTGAATCGAGGCCCGAATATACTCCCGATCATCTTGAGTTCGTTCACATCTAGCTAATGGCGGTGCATGTGCCGCCATGGCCAGGCCATGGGGACGTGTAGTCGAGGGCGGTGGGCCTGTTCCGTGAAGCGGGAATTGAAGGGAAAAGTTGCACGTGTGACTCTGTGAGTAACCACATGACGTGTGTTTAGGTTTCCCTTGCAAGGTTAAGAAATTCGATTCGAATCGTCCGTTTCTCACGGTTATTGAGACTGCTTGACCCTTTTACCACATAGAGTAAGAAGAGGAACAATGATGATGATTAATCTTGTTGGATGCAAATTAATTCTTCCACCATGTATGATATTGGATAGTTGCTTACCTAGAATGGTTAAAGAAAACTAGAACTGTGAGCTAAAATTTGAAAGTAAGGACCTACTTGTATATGCTTTTCGGCAAAACAAACCCCTCAAGCCAAAAAGCCTTGCATGCCTAGGAGTCGGCTAAGTATATTCCACTAGTCGGGTAAGCCTTGCTGAGTATTAGTATACTCAGCCTTACTTGTGGCTCATTTTCAGGTGATACTTTCGAGGATATGATAGCCAAAAATGCGTTTGCAAAATTGCGTTGGTTCGTTAAGGATGGTACCTAGTTCGTAAAGCCCTAAGGGATTATGGGAAAGTTACTAGGTGGCTATCTAACTTATAAATACTATCAACTAACTCCCAGCACATTACTTCCTGTCAAAACTTACTTTTATGCACAACCGACCCTTAAATTCTGTAACGACGCACTCATCGCTAAGGTAAGAAGGTAAGAATCATCAGCCAACTGAGAGAGCTTGGCCTTCCTGTTGGTGATGCGAGCCGAACGCTGCCCTCAAGCAGTGGCTTAGTTGAGGTGCTGCCAATATACCAACTATTAGTTGATTATATTGGGAGTAGAAGGTTTGGCGCAGGGTATGGCGATCGCTGTTCATACCCCCGTCTCAAGATGGTACCCCCGTGAATACGCTATCTCGATAGCGTATGTTAACGTCGTCTGTACGGCGGGAATTGTACAGATGCCGTTTCTATAGTGAACGGTAATGAATACGGACGCTTTCATGAGTGCTGGCATGAAAGGTTCAATGGATATATATATGTTATATCAATCTTCTGCAGGTACACTAACCGCGATTACGATAAGTTTAAGAACGGTTAGAGAATCCTCGACTAGTTATTATAGTGAGAGACGTATTGTGTATGCCACCGAAACTAACTTCGTAAGACCAAAGCTATTTGGCAATTATTTTATTTTGTGAGGACGAATAGGATTTTCATGCATCATGACTATATAAATCTGAAATTGAAAATGCGATGCGTGAGAGTGGTAAGGTTCATGCGCAAACACAATTATCTTTGCATAAGGATTATCTAGCAAATCTGTCATATTTCTGCCATATCTGAAAAGATGAATTTATTGAGCTTAGAAAATGATCCTTTCTGGAGAAACTCATGTTGAAAGTTTTGTTTCAAAATTTGTATTCTACCTCCTGTCTAAATATGAAAAATTCTGAACATATGGATAATGAGAAACACCCGAAACTTGGAGATGTCAGTTTTCTGCCCAAAATGAGCGCTTCTACCACATAAATTTTTACGCCCCCTTACTACAGTTTCTTGCGAAAGTGTTCAACACAAAACTTGTTGTAAATTTACTAAGGCAGATACTTTTAAAAGTTGGTAATTTTTGGCTGGGTAGATTTTCCCTGGTGCACGAAATCTTGGCCCACTGTTCACTGAAATTTCTGGGTAGACAGTAAAGTAAAACCTTAAGAGAAAGACCATCTTAGAGCCTGATCTAGCTCTGGAGTGGACTAGAAAAGTTGTTTAAAAATACCTTAGGAATGTTTTGGTGAAGTTTGAGAAATTCTGGATTACTCAAATTGGAGTTATGGAGTTTTGAAGTTGCTTCGAGAAATATTCAACTTTCATCCTCTAGTTGATATCCTGTGGCATGATCTTGTCAAAACTTTTACCCTTTGAAGATGACACTTCTGAGCAGCAAGTTAAATACCAAAGTTGTCAAGAATTTCATGTCCTAAAACCTCACAAAATTTCAGCACTATTGGACGTTGCTAGTTTGAGTTATAGTCAACATAATATAACTCGTTCTGCTGAAAAACAGCCAAGACAGAAGCAGAGAATGAATCTTTCGACCATCCCTGCCATCGATTTAGCGTCTTAGTTGAATACCAATGTTGTACATCTTCAAATTCTCTACCCACTGCCAAGATATTAGAAATTTTGAATGAACCTACCAGGAGTTATAAGTTTCTTATGGCAGACAGTGTTCTGTCCACGATTCCATCCATGATCTTTCGGAAGTCTACTCTCCGCGCTAATCCTTTTGAATCATGGAAGCAATATGGATCACATTGCTAATGATAAACATTCACATTTAATATGGTTAGAGCAACCCATGGTAACCCGGAAGGTTTCGGTGCTAGTGCTAGTGAATCACAACAGCAACCACCACCACCAGCCAGCTTGGTGGAAGTAATGGCCGCTCAAACCGAGTTGCTTCGCCAGCTCGTGCAAGGACAACACCAACAGCGGGGTGGACACAATGTTCACCAACCTCAAGCTGCCGGTTATACGGATTTCCTTGGGACCCAGCCTCCCTTATTTCACAAAACGGAGGAACCCTTGGATGCAGACGCTTGGATTCGCACAATCGAGTCCAAGTTTTCTCTACTCGTGGCCCCATGTTCGGATGCAAACATGGCTCGCTATGCCGCTCAGCAACTTCGCGGTACAGCTCGTCTTTGGTGGGATGATTACTTTGCTATGCTCCCGGCTGATCACGTCGTCACTTGGGACGAATTCAAAACTGCGTTCCAAGCACACCATATCCCAGAAGGTCTTATGGAAAGAAAGCTAATTGAGTTTTTGGCTCTCACTCAGGGTACCCGCACTGTACTTCAGTATGCTCAGGCCTTCAACAACCTGTGGCAGTACGCAGGCTATCACGTAGACACGGATGCTAAGAAGCGTGATCGTTTCCGTAGAGGGTTGAGTACCAAACTCAAGGAGCGACTGAACCTTGTCAAGGCCGATACATATAATGAGCTGGTAAACATGGCAATTACCCAAGAGAATTGTATTGTGGCTCACCGTGCCGAGAAGAAGAGAAAGGCGCCAGTTGGACCCTCGGGAGCTCAGCCACCGAGGTATCGATTAGTGCAAAATGCTGCGCTACAGCTCCACCGAAAGCCCCTCAGCCAGGACGTTAGATTGTCAGGCCCCCGCAGCAACACGGTGTTGTACGACCCTCTGTGCCTCAGCAAACTAGACCAAGGCCCGCTACTCAGCAATTCCTTCGTCCAAACATAGCCAATCGTTGTTTCAATTGTGGAAGTTCCAGTCATTTTGCCCGAGAGTGCCCTCGGCCTAGGCAGCCAATTTAGGGCCAAGGCTCTAACCAGAACAATAAGAACAAAGGCAAGAGGCAGACCATTCAGGTCAAACAAGGACGGATCAATTTCACCACCCTTGCAGAACTTCCTGAAGGAGCACCAGTAATAACGGGTACATTCTCTATCCATAACAAGGCTGCAGTTATATTGTTTGACTCTGGTGCATCGCATAGTTTCATTAGTGCAAAGTTTGGTGCAAAAGTAGGCTTGGATGTTTGTCACACAAAAGGGTCATATATGATATCAACACCGGGTGGAAAAATTGCTTCCAACAAAATAATAAGGCTGGTACCGATAAAATTGGGTAGTAAAATTATCAACACGGACCTTGTTCTCTTACCCCTTGAAGGCATGGATATTATTTTGGGAATGAATTTGATGACTATGCATGGAGTCATATTGGACCTTTCTTCCCGAGCTGTTGAAATAAATTCACCTAGTCACAGAACCACTACCCTTTACCTACCGTTCCGGGAGTGCACGAATTCTTGTGCTTTTGTGATGGAAGGAATCAAAATAGAGGATATTCCAGTGGTATGCGAGTATGCCGACGTTTTTCCGGACGACTTACCAGCAATGCCACCACATAGGGATATTGAGTTCGTTATTGAACTGCAACAAGGCACCGCACCTAACTCCAAAAAACCCTATGGGATGCCACCTAAGGAATTAGCCGAACTGAAAACACAACTCCAAGAACTACTGGACAAAGGCTTCATTCGTACTAGCGCATCGCCTTGGGGATGTCCAGCCCTTTTTGTAAAGAAAAAGAATGACAGTTTAAGATTATGTGTGGACTACCGACCTCTCAATGCGGTAACCGTTAAGAATAAATACCCACTTCCCCACATCGATGTTCTCTTTGATCAATTATCCGGAGCTAGAGTTTTCTCAAAGATTGATCTTCGATCTGGATATCATCAGATAAAGATTCGCCCATGCGATATTCCTAAGACCGTCTTTTCCACACGATATGGACTATATGAATTCTTGGTCATGTCCTTTGGTCTCACCAATGCCCCTGCCTACTTCATGTATCTCATGAATTCGGTATTCATGCCCAAGCTCGACAAATTCGTCGTAGTTTTCATTGACGACATCCTTATCTATTCCAAGAATGAGGAAGAGCACGCTAAGCACCTGCACATTGTTCTTCAGCGTCTCAGAGACCATCAGCTCTATGCTAAATTTTCTAAGTGCGAATTCTGGTTGGATAGTGTGAAATTCTTAGGTCACACTATTTCCAGCGAAGGCATAGCCGTTGACCCTAGCAAGGTACAAGAAGTGATGGATTGGAAACCTCCTACCTCTGTGCACCAGATTCGCAGTTTTCTTGGTTTAGCCGGTTACTATCGTTGTTTCATTCTGGATTTCTCCAGGATTGCTAAGCCTATGACCGAACTATTGAAAAAGGGAGTAAAGTTTGTGTGGGATGAGAAATGTGAAGAAGCTTTCCACACTCTTACAGAACATTTGACTACAGCCCCTGTGTTTGCTCAACCCGATAACACCAAGCCGTTCGATGTTTACAGTGACGCAACTGGCACTGGTCTTGGTTGTGTGCTTATGCAAGAAAATCGAGTTATCGCCTATGCTTCACGAGCCCTTCGGCCCCACAAGCAGAATTATCCGACCCATGATCTCGAATTAGCAGCGGTCATTCTTGCTCTAAAAATATGGAGACATTATCTCATGGGCACTCATTGTAATATCTACACCGATCACAAGAGTCTCAAATATATCTTCACCCAAGCCGATCTGAATATGAGACAAAGAAGATGGCTAGAATTAATCAAGGATTATGATCTTGAGGTGCACTATCACCCCGGCAAGGCCAATGTAGTCGCGGATGCACTCAACCATAAGGCCCATTGCCATTGCCTATCAGGGGAAATCTATAATGAGACATTATGTTCGGAAATGAGAAAGCTTAGTTTGGAAATGATTCCTCAAGGCACCTTGCATCACATCTCAGTTGAGCCCACTCTCCAAGATCAAATCATCATGGCACAACTACATGATGAAGGAGTTAAGATCATCAAACAAAAACTCTCTAGGAGAAGAGAAATAGAAATGTCTCCGCCAAGACCATAAGGGAGTTCTATGGTTCGAAAGTCGCATAGTCGTTCCGAAGAATCATGAGCTCCGTAAGCAGATTCTGAATGAGGCACACCTTTCCAAATTTTCTATTCACCCCGGCAGTAACAAAATGTATCAAGACCTTAGGCAAAATTTCTGGTGGACTAGAATGAAAAGAGAAATCGCTAAATATGTCTCAGAATGCGACACATGCCAGAGAGTAAAAGCCAGCCACTTGAAAGTAGCCGGTACGCTTCAAACTTTGCCTATACCCTCATGGAAATGGGAGGACATAAGTATGGATTTCATTGTTGGACTGCCAAGTACCACACAGAAACATGATTCCATATGGGTTATCGTTGATAGACTCACAAAACGGCACATTTTCTTCCGGTACACACCACCTATACCGCCAACGAATATGCCGAGATTTATCTCGATCGTATCGTTTGCCTACATGGAGTACCAAAGACTATTATTTCTGAACGTGGTACTCAGTTTGTAGCGCGCTTTTGGGAACAATTGTAAGCTTCTCTTGGTACTAAATTGATTCGAAGCTCAGCCTATCATCCTCAAACTGACGGACAAACTGAATGAGTGAACCAAATTTTTGAAGACATGCTTAGAGCTTGCGTCATTCACTATGGCAAGAATTGGGACAAATGCCTATCCCTAGCAGATTTCTCATATAACAATAGCTATCAAGCGAGTTTGAAAATGGCACCATTTGAGGCCTTATATGGACGAAGGTGTCGAACCCCTTTGAGTTGGTCACAGACCGGAGAACGCAAAATACTTGGTCCAGACATGGTAATCGAGGCAGAAGAAAAAGTGAGAAAATCTTAGAGCCGCACAATCCAGACAAAAGGGCTATTTCGACAGATGGAGAAAGCCACTATGATTTGAAGTTGGTGACCACGTCTACCTTCGAGTTTCACCAACCAAGGGTGTACAACGATTTGGAGTCAAAGGAAAACTATCTCCCCGTTATGTTGGTCCCTACGAAATCATCGAGAGCTGTGGACCCGTAGCCTATAGAAAATTCGACTGCCCCCTCAGCTTGCAGCCATCCATGACGTCTTTCACGTATCTCAAGTCAAGAAGTGTGTTCGAGTCCCTACCGAGGTTTTCGAACAACAGGAAATATTAGTAGAGCCCGACCTCTCATATGTTGAGTATCCTATCAAAATCATGGATCAAAAAAAAGAAGCACTAGGAGGAAAGTGATTAAAATGTATAAAATTTAATGGAATCATCACACTGAGGAAGAAGCCACATGGGAAACCGAAAGCTATCTAAACCAAAATTTTCCTGGTTTTCTCAACTCTAACGAAGGTACACACACTATCCACACTAAGCTTATTGTCCGAATCTTGGGGCGAGATTCTTTTTAAGGGGGGAAGGCTGTAACACCTCGGGTGTTTAAATTGCGAAATAAGCCTCATTAGCTTAACACGATGCTTAAATAATTGAGAAAAGTTTAAAAGAAATGAATTATAAATTGGTTTTGCTTTGAATTGAAAATAGTTAGGTATATGTGCATAAGTACATGTACGTTAACCAAACAAATTAAATAACTTTCACATCGAGACAAACATAGCTACGAAATTTGAATAGGCACATCGTTTTTGACATGATAAATAAAAGTCTAGTTGAAGCCTAGGAGTGAATGCAATTTTTTGCCCAGGAAATGACATGACCTCCGAGTCATACTTTTTGAGTTTTTAAAAATAACTTCTAAACTAGAGCTCAAATGAACCTTGGCCTGGAAAAAAACTTGTGTAACTTTTCATTTTAAACAACTTTCATGTTCAGAGATTTTTGAGTTGCCACACGAAAAATTGAGAAACACTTAAAATTGCAAACCAGCCCCGGCCTTTTCTTCTATTTCCACTGCAGACCCTTCTTTCTCCGCCCCACCCGACCCTCCGACGCGCCGTCGCTGCAGACCCTTCTTTCTCCGCTTCGCCCGAACCTACGTTCGCCCGACCCTACGCTCGCCTGACCCTCCGCTTCGCCCGACCCTCCGACGCGCCGTCGCTGCAGACCATTCTTTCTCCGCTTCGCCTGACCCTACGCTCACTCGACCCTACGCTTCGCCCAACCCTCCACTCGCCTGACCCTACGCTCGCTCGACCCTCCGCTCGCCCGACCCTCCGCCCGCCGCGCAGTCGCCGCTGGCCACCTGGCCGGCGATGCCTGACCGACGCTAGCTGCCAAGCCAATGCCTGGCCGCGCCCTGCTCGCCGCGCTCCTTCCCAGTCCGCGCACGCCACGCGCACGCCGGCGACGCGTGCCTCTGCTCGCCGCCCACCACGCCCAATGGCCAGTCCGCGCCGTGCCCGTGTCCCCGCCGTGTCCCGCCAGTCGCCGCGCTCGCCGCCCCGCAAGCCAGCTGCTGCAGCTCCTTGCCCAACCCGAGAGCCGCGTGATCTCCCCCTCCCCCATCCCCGGCGCCCAATCCCTTGCTCGCGCCTGCCGCACGCCGCGCCGGCTCTGCTCGCCGCCCACCGGGACCAGTAACGTGTCCCCATCGTGCTGCCCCTCCCCAGCATTGCCCGGTCCTGTCCCTCCCTCCTGCAGCCGATAAAAGGCGACACAAGGCCACTCGCGTGCGCCTCAACCCCCAGAACGCCGCCGCCGCCGCCATTGCCGCCGCCGTCCACCACCCGCCCATGGAGTCCCATCCTCCAGCCTCCCACTGCCCAAACCCATCGCCCAGCGAGCTTGCCTCCCTCCACTGAAGCTCACCAGCCTCTTCCTTGACCATCTCGACCGCCAGAGCACCGCCAGCGCCGCCCGCGCCGCCGCCGCTCCCCTGCTGCTCCGAGGACAGCCCACTCCGAAGCTCCTCCGTCCAAGCCAAGCCTCGAAATGGTTTCCCCTCGATGCCGCGAAGCTCATCGACCAGCCCACGCTCTCCCCTCCTCGTCGGAGCACCATCGCCGACGCTCCGCACCGCCGCCGCCCCTCTGCTCCGTGCCGACGAGCCACCTCCGTCCAGCCCCAACCCCGACCAAGGCCATCCCAAGGTAGCTCTCACCTCCCTGGATCTCCCCGACCCTTTTCCCCTTGCCGGCGACGAGCCCCCTCGCCGGAATCTAGCTGGCCGCCATGTCAGTGCCGCAAAGGGACCCAATTGCAACATTTGAAATCTTTAAAAGAGTCTGCACGCAAATTTCCAGGGGCATAACTGTAAACCTGTGTTTAAACTTTGAATTCAAAAACAGTGAACTTGTAAAATTCATATAAAATCGTAGAAAAATCGGAAAAATACAAACTCAACTGTTTTGGAATCGTTAGAAGAAAATATACAACTTCTGTTACATGCTTTTCTTTAGTTGGATGCTAAATATTGCTCTAAATTAAATGGAAATTTTAATAGACTTTAATTGTACCCACTATTGTGAATCTAATTTTTGGACAGAAGATTGGTTGCTTAATGTGTAGTCCAGTGTAAAAATATTAGGACCAGAACCCATCTCTAGCTAAACTTTTTGTTAAACCTTATTTATTTCATGAAATAATAAAACTAAATTAAAACGGCTATTATATTGTGTTTCATGCTGTGAAACTTTTCCAGAGTTGTTATAGTGATGCCTCCATACCACAGAAAAGGTTTAGAACCTTTTTCCTTCGTGTAACTTATTCATATAATATTGTGGTGGGAAAAATGCACTAAATAAAGATAATTAGTTTCTTAGCTTGGAAAATGTTCATCTTTTTACTGAGGGACACTTTAGACTAGCTCTTGCTATATAAAAAGTTTCATACACAGAAACCCTATAAAACATCCTTTAGTAATTAATCTTTATTAAAATAAGTGTATCTTGTCCTATTTATTATGCCTTGTATCTTGTACAATAAAATCTGAAACATTTACAGTATTACATATATGGATACATTAACACCCTATAAAAGTTTTAGCATCAATACTTGAATGGTTTGTTCTGTATAAAAATAACTAGGTTCTAGCAGTGGCTGTGTAATACATTTTTCATAATTTTTCTGCTCCATAAAAATGTCTGAAAGTTTTACAGTAGTCTTATCTCTGCATAATGTACTCTGAATAAAAATTTCATTACCAGAAGTTACCTAGATCAGTGTTTGTGCTTAATCCATGCTTATACTGCGAAAATTAAATTTCCAATACAACACCACCCCTTCTATTAAAAAGTTCCCAAGAAATCGTAACTAAGTAACTTTACAACCAAATCTATGTTATTGTGGACTGCAACTTTATCGTGAAGGAAAATGATCGTCATATACCATCAGTACAACTTACACTTGTCCATTCATATAGAATCGACTACTCTCGCCGACGGAACGTACGAGCTGGTGCCCGCGTCCGAGAGTGAGCAGCGTGAAGCTCAAGTGAATCTAACTGAAGCTTTCGAAGACCCGAACCCGAGTTCGGACGAGCCCTAAACTAACTTTACCCAAGAAGGCAAGCCTCGGATCATGAACCCTATTTTCTAAATTATGCAACTTATTACTCTACTTTACTTGTGCATTAAGTTTATAGGAGTTGAATGAAAACTTAGTAGCATGATCCTAGGTACCCATGCTTTGAACACTAGATGTAAGGTTTGATAGAATGCTATGCTAATAGGACTCCGGTAAAAGTCGGGTGATTTCCTATCACTCGCAAGAATTTAGGAGTTGAATGTTTACTACATGCTGCAATCATAAGGTCGACAGACGGGGCTATGGTACGATGTTTATGTTGATGATTGAGGCCCCGTCTGTTTAGTGAAAAAAATGCTAAGGCCGCAGTGTGTGGTAGTGGTGGTTAAGTCTTTGAACGTACTAACCACATGCCGAGAATATGGTAATCGGTAAGCTTAAGTACCAGATTGAACTGAGGCCGGAATATACTCCCCACCGTCTTGAATTCGTTCACATTTAGCTAATGGCGGGTGCATGTGCCGCCATGGCCAGGACATGGGGACGTGTAGTCGAGGGCGGTGGGCCTGTTCCGTGAAGCGGGAATTGAAGGGAAAAGTTGCACGTGTGACTCTGTGAGTAACCACGTGACGTGTGTTTAGGTTTCCCTTGCAAGTTTAAGAAATTCGATTCGAATCATCCGTTTCTCGCGATTATTGAGAAGACGGGGAACAATCATGCATAGTTTGAGAAAGTCCTGTACAAATGATGCCCGATGCACCCAAAGTCACAGCATACGCTCCTCGAGTGTGTTTGCTTTTGCAAGTCACTCAACGCTCCACTCCTTCCTCAAGACGGAAAGCGGAAGGATCAAGGGGACGATAACGAGGGAGACAAGTCAGGGGGCGCCAGACTTCCAAGACCCGAAGAATGTTGTCAACGTCATCTTCGGCGGAGCAGCGGCTTCCCCTCGAGGCGCGCGTAGAAGCTGGCCCTACGCGAGATTCTCTCTGTTGAGCCAGCCATACAGAAACCTTTGAGATATAGCAAGGTCCCGATCTCCTTCTCTAGGGAAGACCAGTGGACCAGCTTCTCCGAGCCGGGAAAATTCTCGCTCGTCCTAGATCCTGCCGTGGTAGGCTCACAGTTGACTCGAGTACTCATCGACGACAGGAGCGGCCTCAACTTGCTCTTTGCGAGTACATTGAAGAAGATGGGGCTGAATATCTCCAAGATGCTTACCCCCAACAGAGCCCCATTCTACGGCATCGTCCCGGGAAATGCGGCTAAACCACTCGGTTCAGTGGTCCTGCCAGTCACCTTCGGGATGAAAGACAACTACCGCACGAAGTACATCAAGTTTGAGGTGGCTGACTTCGAGTCGTCATACCACCGCCATCCTGTGCAGACCAGCTTTGGCCAAATTCATGGTCCAACCTCACTACGTCTACTTACTACTCAAGATGCCGGGCAAGACTGGTGTACTCACGTTCTGTGGCGACTTGAAGAAGTCGTACGACTGCGACTAAGAGGCGATCAAGTACGCCGTGACATCACGTGTGCTAGAACCTTCTGCAGAAGTCTTCACAGCCGCACAAAAGCTCACCGACTCAAAAATGGAGATCTCCAATCAGAGGCCTAGCCAGTCCAGGGTAAAACCCAACCCCAGTGATGTCGGCATCAAGGCCATCCAGCTGCAAGAAGGCTACTCGTCCAAGACTGCTTTGATTGGAGGCGGCTTGAGTGACAAATAGGAAACCGCGCTTATCAACTTCCTTAGGCTTATCAACTTCCTTAGGGCCAGCCGTGACATATTCGCGTGGAAACCAGCAGATATGTCGGGCGTGCCCAAGGAGCTGATTGAGCATTGCCTAAAAGACGACCCCAAAGCCACTTCGAAGAAGCAGAAACTACGACGCTTCACCCCAGACAAGAAGGAGGCCATCAAGAAGGAGTTAGCAAAACTACTCGCGGCTGGCTTCATTAAAGAAGTTTACCACCCAGAGTGGCTAGCCAACCCTATATTAGTTCTGAAAAAGAATAATAATGAATGGAGGATGTGTGTGGATTACACTAATCTCAACAAACACTGCCCGAAGGATCCCTTTGCGCTCCCACACATTGAACAAGTCATTGACTCTATGGCTGGATGCGTCCTGCTCTCTTTCCTTGATTGGTACTCGGGTTACCATCATGTTGCTCTCAAGGAAGAAGATCAGATCAAGAAATCATTCATCACCCCTTTTGGAGCATATGCCTACACAGCTATGTCGTTCGGGTTGAAGAACGCAGGAGCCACCTATCAGCGGGCTATCCAATTATGCCTTGCTGATCAGCTACATCGCAATGTTGAAGCCTACATGGATGATATGGTCATCAAGACCAGAGTCCACGACGAGTTTATCCTTGATCTTGAGGAAACCTTCAACAGCTTGTGCAAGTTCCGGTGGAAGCTCAACCCAACCATATGCGTCTTCGGCGTACCACAAATGAAACTACTCGATTTCATCGTTAGTCACTGAGGAATTGAAGCGAACCTATCGGTGTTTTACCGCCACGCCCACCAAGGGATATCCCCGAGGTGGTGAGTTTGTAGGTAGGGTGTCGCCAAGATCTGGAACTCGAAGCTAAAAAGGAACACAAGGTTTAGACAGGTTCGTGCCACCGAGAGCGTAATACCCTACGTCCTATGTGGTTTGTATTGCCTTTGATGGTGATCGGGTGATCTCCTGGGTGATTCCATGAGGGGGTCCTGTAAGCCCTTATATAGTCTGGGGGGATAGGTTTACATGGAAGTCCTAGTTGGATACATGCTCTAGAGTCTTACCCGAGTACTTTTCTTGTAGTTCCCTACTATATCCGACTAGTTTTACTACTGTAGGAGCAGTTCTGCTAGACTACGAGTAGTTACAACAGATGTAGGGCGTGGGCCATGTCCCATCCCGTATCCTAAGAGAAGTATGCCACGTGTACAGTCCCGTGTACTTGGGTCTGACAAACCCCCGAGCACTTCGTAGTCGAGTACTACAGGCGCCGAGTACTTCTAAAGGCATCTTCGAGTTCTCCCAAACTTTGTCTTGAAGGTGTCCTCCGAGTACTTCCTTGGCTGCGTCGAGGCTGTGAGGTGCTCATGCCCCGAGTAGTTGTCCAGTCTTCTTTATATGGGGTGCGATTAAACTCGCACTCCATATGGAGTAGCCCCCGAGCCTTAGGTTGACTTGTAGGATCAGGCTGAGGGTCAATTTAATCTTGAGTCTTCTGTCCTTATCTTCCAGTAGATTTGAAAAATAAGTCACTGATCACACGTATCCCGTAGCCCCCGAGCCTTGAATCCAAATCCCCAAGTTTTGAAATAAAGGGTACACAGAATCGTGGCATGCAATCTTCATTGCTGAGAGCCGTGTCGTTGTGGCAGAACCGCCCGAATTAACACGGCTCAAGTGCACTAACCAACATTCTTGTAGATGAATGGCCACCATGCACTTCAAACGGATTAATCCGACAGTCTGTCGGGTAGATCCCGATGCAAACACTCAATATTTTGATCGAAACCGAGCATACACATAACTCGCACGAAGGCAAGTCTAGAGAATACAACATTCCACAAGATTTTGAAAGCACAAGTCAGACATTAATTATTACAAGTTGAAAGATACCACTCGAGTGCCTTTAAAGTTCAACACGGAAACTTCATTCAGAGTTTTAAACTGCAGCGGATAAAAGAAACACGAGCCAAACCAGCTGCCATATCTTCAACAGGCATACCTGAAAATATTGCCACAAGCTAGGCTGAGTATATTAATACTCAGCAAGCCTTACCCGACTTGTTCTATGTACAGACTGACTACTAAGCATGCATGACTCTAAGGTTCTAAGGTTTTCTTTATGCTGAAAATCAACAAAGAGTAAGTCCTTAATTTCATATTTTAGCCTTCCATATTCTAATTCATTTAATCAGTCTAGATGAGCATCTAATTCTAATCAAACATGGTGGAAAACAATTAATCATCCGACAAGTTTTATCATAAGCGTAGTTCCTCTTGTTACTCTATGTGGCAAGAGTGTTAAGCAGTCTCAATTACCGCAAGAAACGGACGATTCGAATCGAATTTCTTAACCTTGCAAGGGAAACCTAAACACACATCACGTGGTTACTCCAAGAGTCACACGTGCAACTTTTCCCCTTTATTCCCGGTTTATGGATCAAGGCCATCGGCCTCGAGTACAAGAAGTCCATGAACCACGGACGATGCTGGAACATGACCCCTCTTGCACTCACCATAGTCCTATGGGACAACGTCAAGTTGTTGTAGCCGGTCCACGCACCGGTTCAATAGAGTACTTAAGCTTACCGATTACCATATTTTCGGCATGTGGTTAGTACTTTCAAAAGCTTAACCACTGCTACCACACACTGCGGCCTTAGCATTTTTCACTACTTAGACGGGACTTCAACCATGAGTACTTTACCACAGCCCCGCCTGCCAACCTTATAGTTGTAGTATGCGGTAAACATTCAACTCCTATAATTCTCGCGAGTAGCAGGAAACTACTTGACTTTTACCGTACCTATTAGCATAGCATCTAATCGATCTTCCTGTTCTAGTAGTCATTACAAAGGTACCTAGGATCATGCAGCTAGGGTTCCAATCAACTCCTATGAACTTAAATTCATAGGCAAAGGAAATAATAGTTGCATAATTTAAAACTAGGATCATGCACCGGGGCTTTGTGACACCCTAGGTGTCTAAAAGATTAAATAAAAATCCAAACCATGAAATCTGTCACAAAGGAGCAAGAAAAGTTCGAAACAACCTGTCAAATATAACTTGCGGACAAATGAATTTGTGTTCATGCATAAGCAATTGAAACTGTGCAATCAAACTCTTGTAACTTTCAAAATTGATCATGTTTGAACCTGCAATTTTAATGGCACCTTTGTCATAACAAGAACAACAAAAGTCTAGTTGAACTCAAAGTCAAACAATGCAAAAATTCACATGAAATGACGTAGATTTTCAAGTTGTAGATTTTCAAGTTCCCTACAACTTTCATTTTTGTCTGTGCATTAAAGTTCATAGGAGTTGAGTGCAATCACTAGCTGCACGATCGTAGGTACCTTTGTAATGACTACTAGAACTGGAATATCGAGTAGATGCTATGCTAATAGGTACGGTAAAAGTCGAGTAGTTTCCTGCTACTCGCGAGAACTATTGGAGTTGATTGATTTACCGCATACTGCAACTATAAGGTTGGCAGGCGGGGCTGTGGTAAAGTACTTGTGGTTGTAGCCCCATCTGAGTAGTGGAAGTAGTGGTTAAGCTTTTGAAATTACTAACCACATGCCGAGAATATGGTAATCGGTAAGCTTAAGTACTCGATTGAACAGGTGCGTGGACAGGCTACACCATCTTGACGTTGTCCCATAGGTCAATGGTGAGTGCAAGAAGGGTCATGTTCCAGAATCGTCCGTGGTTCATGGACTTCTTGTACTCGAGGCCGGTGGCCCTGATCCATAACCCGGGAATAAAGGGGAAAAGTTGCATGTGTGACTCTGGGAGTAACCACGTGACGTGTGTTTAGATTTCCCTTGCAAGGTTAAGAAATTCGATTCGAATCGTCCGTTTCTCGCGATAATTGAGACTGCTTAACACTCTTGCCACATAGAGTAACAAGAGGAGCTATGCTTATGATGAAACTTGTTGGATGATTAATTGTTTTCCACCATGTTTGATTAGAATTAGATGCTCATCTAGACAGGTTAAATGAACTACAATATGGAAAGCTAAAATATGTAATTAAGGATTTACTCTTTGTTGCTTTTCAGCAAAAGGAAAACCCTAGAACCTTAGAGCCATGCATGCTTAGTAGTCGGTCTGTTCATAAAACCAGTCGGGTAAGGCTTGCCGAGTATTAGTGTACTCAGCCTTGCTTGTGGCAATGTTTTCAGGTTTGTCTGTGGAAGATATGGTAACTAGTTATGCTTGGCCGAGTGCCTTGCCGACTGGTTGGACGGTGGAATGGGAGCCTTCCCCGACTAGTACTGACCATGCCGATGAGTAGTTGATCGTGTTGTCTTTCCGCCGAAAAAAAACTTTGAATAAAGCTTTGTGTTGAACTTCAAAAGCACTCGAGTGGTGTCTTTCGACTTGTAGTAATTCATGACCGACTTGTGCTTTTAAAATCTTGTGGAATGTTGTATCCTCTGGACTTGCCTTCGTGCGAGTTATGTGTATGCTTGGTTTCGATCGAAATATTGAGTGGTTGCATCGGGATCTACCCAATAGACTGTCGGATTAATCCATTTTTAGTGCATGGTGGCCAGTTCATCTACAAGGATGCTGATTAGTGCACTTGAGCCAGGTTAATTTCGGTGGTTCTGCCACAGCTGGTATCAGAGCAAAAAGCATAGACCAGAGTCTGCAACAAACCTTAAAAATGAGTTTTCTAAAACTTGACCACAAAACTGCTATTCGCAAAATGCGTTGGACTTGTTAAGGATTATATCTAGTTCGTGCAGCCCTATGAGAATAAGTATAGGTGGCAATGTGTAGTAGGATATCTTTGTGAGTGGTCTGCAGGAACGCTAACCATGGTACCACGAGTACAATAGGTTAAGAACGAAGAGAGCTCGACTAGTTTTATAGGGAGAGACGTGCTAAGTAAGCCACCGAATTAACTCCGTAATGTCAAGTCAATGGCCACTGAGAAGTTGTGAGGACGGACAGGACGTGCATGCTGCATATCTTAAAATTCAAATAAAGGCTTAACTGTGCCAAAAATCCACCCAAAACAGCTAAACCATTAACTAAAGTTCGACTAATTTCTGTGTTTCCAGTCCAATCTAAGGATATAGATGTTTTAGAGTATAATTCAGCTTTGGGTTTGACCAGTATTTTGGGGCATGAGTACTTTAGGATTGCACTGGTTACTCTTGCGACTGGATATGCTTAGTTTTGTGCATTGACCAGATTGTTTACTTGAATGAGCATCAATTTTCGTTATCTCACACTTTTAGCTTGTGAAGCAGATGGCCGAGCCTGTTCTTATGGTGGTTGATGAGGAGGGCCATGCACACTCAGTGTGCCTGCATTGGGAGGGCTTTCCCTCCATCTTGTGGGGTGTGTTGAGCACCGCTGGTTACCCGAACCCGCCTTTCTATGTGGGGCAAGAGATTATGGAGACGGGTGTCCGTCTGTGCCGAGTGCGCATGACCATTCCCCAGCACCCACTCAACCCAGCATCGCTTGCCATTGAGACGGAAGTAGTCAGGCACCACCTCATCGACTCGTGGGAGGCTGCAGCCATGAAGGCTCTGACCACATTTTGTGAGCAGCACCCCTTGGAGTTGATTTTGGCTCCAGCGGATCTGCTTCCGGCAGTCAACCAAAGTGATCCGTTATGGCTGGACAGGTTTGCTCATCTTGGTCACTTGGTAGACCAAATTCTAGTTGAGACTATTATCTCTTCAGCCCGATGCGTGAATGCACTGTACCAACTACATGCACTTCAAAGTAAAGGGATGGAACAGGTGATAGACCTAGCTCAGTCATTTCAGTGGGCAGTTAACTTAAGGGATGAGCAGATGCAAGATTTAGTGGAGGAGATTGGGGATCGAGACACTAGAATTGGCCAACTTGAAGGCCAAGTGCAGACATTAGAAACCACTGTGGGGGAGCATGAGGCCATGATCGAGTTCTTGGTGGAACAGATCCATGACCTCAACATTGATTTGGAGGATGCAAACGAACATATCGACATGCATCACGCCCTGCAGGCAGCCCTTCATGTTCCACCGGATGTGATGGACATTGACAGAGAGGAAGAACCCGAGGAGATTGAGGGCGTTTCTGATCTTGACTACGATATGGTAGTCCCGCAGCCCGCACGGATGGGAGCTCACTCCCCTGCGCGCAGCGTGTCGTCTGTCAACAATCTTGACAACTACTAGAAGACTTTGGAGTACTTTTGTTTATACTCCTCTTAGTGTAGCCTAACTTTTGTGCAGGTAGTAATAGGCTAGCTTAGAGTTGAGTACCACCAGTTACCAGGAGTATTGCCTAGAAGCTAAGGGCACTCGAATTAGGTAGGCATTAGACTGGAAGTATGTATATATTGGCAAGCAGTTGGAAATCAGAGCCGAGGTAGTCGAAGTGGACGAAATTGCAGGTAGAGTAGTCAGAAGTGTCACTCAGGCAGCCGGAAAGGTAATCGCTGTATCGAAAAAGTAGTCGAACGAGTTGTAGATGCGCTAAAAGCAGGCCCTGGGTAGTCGTAGTAATCGGACGTATAACTTTAGTAGTCGAAGCAGTCGCGCATAAAGAGTAATCAAAGTTGTAGTCGTGCTAAGCAGAGGTGCGACTGAAGCAGCCGGAGCTATAATCGTAGTAGTCGGAAACAAGTTGGAAGCAGTTGGCAGCTGAGGTAGTCGAAGGCCCCGTGTAGTTGAACTGTAGCCATAGCCGATAATGGAACCGTTCAAGCAGTCGAAGATGTAGACAAAGGAGTAGTAGATGTTGTCAAAGCAGTCGGCAATGTAGTCAAAGAAGCCGTATGCTAGCCGAGGTAGTCGATGAGTGAGCCATAGTAGACGGATTGGTAGTCCTGGTAGTCGAAAATGCAGTCGGAGATGGAGTAATCAGAGGTGTTTTGAATGCCACGGTTTTAGGTCGCTACATTTTCTAGTCACTACTGTTGACGCCAGATTTTGACACATGTTGAATCGGCGTCAGGAGGAGAAGATTGGCCGATGCGGCAGATCTGAAGGCTACAGTAAGGAATCGGCCGAGTGAGGTAACGGTTGAAAATCGGCCGATTGGTGATACAGTTTGCGCCACCAGGATGGAATTATTTTGGAGGGTCCTGGTCAAAAGTTGGTCAACAGGGTAACGCTAAGTCGGTCAAGGAGCAATTGAAAAGAATCCTGATTGGATTAGGGGACGGCGGCGGAAGATTCTGCGGGAGTCCGTTTCCTTTAAAAAGTTATTATAGATATGGTAATTTTTCTGTTTTTTAATAAGATTGTAACAAGTCGTGATCGACTAGGAGTCCTAGTTTTAGGGTATAAATAGGAGTCGTCAGGGTCTTGCAAGGACATCAACACATCAATCAACGACAATACTTCTACTTTTCCAGCAATTTACTTTCAAGCCGGCGACTTCGCCAATATTTTTCTTCTTTCACGAGTTCGTACGGATTGGCAGGGCTGCATCAACCTGATCTCCGGCCAATTGGTAGGTTCCGCTTATCGAGTAATATCCGAGCTTTAACTATGGGCGCATCGCTGTGGTTTCGTTTGGATTTATTCACCAGTTATTGATATTTACTAGAATTGCAAGTTTTTCTAGTATTATCACCAGTTATCCAGCTTGAGATCAGAGTAATCGGCTTCGCCATTATTTTTCTTCGATTCATCATCTTACAGCCGATTAGATCTATTTCAAGTGTTGTCTCTGTAGTAATCGTTTGGATCGCTCCCGTAGTTTTCTTTACAATTACTACACGATTGTCGCCTGATCCATAGCCGATCATCTCTACAGCAAATCGGCCGATTCGCCGCCGACGCGCTCCTCAGGACAGATCGGAACTCCAGCCGATCGAGGTGCCTGGAATTTAATACTCTATTTCCTTGTCAATCAACAGGTCAGATTGACTGGCACGCCGCGCGAACCGTACCAGGGCGATAACCCGAACAGGAGCTAAGCAGATTCTCCCGGGTCGTGTGTCCGACGCTGAAGACCATCGGTCGATTCCTATCCGGCCGATTTTAGCGCCAACACACTTTTGGCACGCCCAGTGGGACAAATCCAAGATCTGATATGTCGAAGAACGCAGAAATCTCCGACAGCAACATCATTGAGGTCACAGAAGCGGATCTCAAGGACGACCAGAGGGAAGAATTGGCCAAACATCTAGAAGATTACAAGAAGATGTACCTCCAGTCGTTCAGTCGTACCAGAAGCAGGGAGGCTGTTAAGAAGGCTCCTATCCTAGTTCCCCGCCACATCACCATTGTTGAGGACTCGGGCAAGATGTCAGAGATGATCCAACAATCCGTTTATCAGGCATTCATTGACCAATCCTCAGTGATGGCCAACACGGTGTATAACGCCGTCATCAGCTCTCTGGCCAGCGGAGCAGTCCAAGGCTATCAGGGACCAGCATATGCCCCGCCAACCACTCTGCCAGCCAGAAGCTCACCATACACGTCCCAATCGGCTCCTCAGCCGATATTGACGCAACGCGAGTGGTACAACTCTCCATTGCCCCCAGCGTCTCCAAGATACAGCGGTGCAGTATGTCTCCCATCACAAACACCGCTTCAACCCGTCCAAATTGCTTTTGTGCAATCGCTGCCCACAAGCTCAGTACCTTGGGGAACATCGGCGACGACGTATTTTCCCGAGCCAACGAACGGATACGGGAGTTATTCGACCCAGGTGCCACACCAATCGGCCGTCCGGCCGACGGTCCCCCAGTATCAGCCGATCTCATCAGAAATCGGCATGGGGGCAAACGCTGTAGAAGCATTCAGAGGCACGGCGCCAACGATGACATACGATGGGGGGGGGCGGATTCACTTCGCCATCAACTATCAGCCGCTCAGCAAAGTTCGCTGATTCATCACCAAGCCGTGCCAGCTCTTCAGCACATGCCCGCACCGCGAACATCTGTTCATCAGCAGCAGGTGGACTGGACGGCAAGAATAGCAGAAGTAATCCAGGACCAGTTTGGATTGAAGCCAAAAGTGCAAACTTACACCTACAAGACGCCATATCCATCGGCCTATGACTTGCTGCCATTCCCACACAGCTACAAAGTTCCGGATTTCACCAAGTTTTCAGGGACGGACGATACATCCACTGTGGAGCACATCAACCGATTCATCATCCAGTGCGGGGAGGCTGCCACGCAAGATGCTATGAGGGTGCGTTTGTTTTCATCGTCTCTGTCCGGATCGGCCTTCCAGTGGTTCACCACCTTGCCGCCAAATTCTATTGTTACCTGGGCCGATCTGGAGAAACAATTCCACAAGTACTTCTATGCAGGAGTACACGAGATGAAGCTCTCGGATTTGACCAGCCTCAGGCAGAGGAGCGATGAACCAGTGATGGGATATATACAGAGGTTCAGATAAGTCAGGAACAAATGTTACAGTCTGGCTCTAACCGATGCACAGTTGGCCGATATCGCTTTCCAAGGCCTCTTGCCACAAATCAAAAAAGATATGCTGCCCAAGAGTTTGAAAGCCTGAGCCAAATCGTCCACCGATTGTCAGGACAAGAGGTCCGACCGTTTGAACAGCGGAGGAACTTCCAAAAGAAGGTGGCATACTTGGAAGGATCTGAATCCGATGGGGAAGAGGAAATCGGCCTGGCAGAGTGGGTTAAAGGGAAAAAACCGATATCATGCCCTTTTGGGAAGAAGGAGCCAGAAACATTTGGCTTTGACACGTCAAAGGCCGATAAAATTTTCGATTTATTGCTTCAGGAAGGACAGATTAAGCTATCTCAGCATCACACCATCCCTTCGGCCGATCAACTTAAGAAGATGAAATACTGCAAGTGGCACAACGCCACTTCTCATGATACAAATGAATGCAAAGTCTTCTGTCAACAGATAGAATCGGCCATCGAGCAGGGGCGGCTTAAATTTGAAACTCCAGCTAAATCAGCAAAACCGATGAAGATAGATCAGCATCCCTTCCCGGCCAACATGGTTAACGCTGGAGGAAATTCAAGTCAAACCAAGGTGCTGACATCAGAATCGGCGAGAAGGGGCGGCACCGTCGATCCAAGGAGGCAGATCACAACGGAAGAAATCAAAAGGAACAGGCGGGGGCCAGAACGACCACGCAAACCCGTCACTTCCCAATTCTTACTCAGCAAGTATCGGCAGCAGCAAGAACAATCAAGATACCAGGAAGAGATGATACGCTGGCATGAAGATCACTGGCAATGTCCGTTCTTCATCCATTGCTGGGAGAACGACATCAGATTGCCGTCTGCCGATAACTGTCCGGAGTGTAACGGATTGAGCTGCAACGATCGCCCGAAGCCACACTCTAGGGACAGAGGAACAGAGCCGATCAGCAGAAATCGGCGCGGACGAGAGGAACAGCGCGTTTCGGTGCATGATCGGCTGGGGGGCAGAGTTGACCAGTACCACCGGTCAAAAAGCAAGATCGACCAACAAGATGGACTGGGGGGCAGGATCAGCGTACGCGATCGGCTAGAAGAGATGGCCGATGACAGGGTATCAGACGAGGATCCCCTAGGAAGGGAACCAGATTGGGAACACGCCAGATCATCGGCCAAACCAGCAAATCCCAGGTGGTGTCCCGATGGCCTATCCAGATCCCAGGAGCGAAGGATCCAACGCCTACGCCAGTGGGAGCATCAAGAAGAAGAATAGAGGCACGTGCCAGAGAAAAGAAATGTTAAGTCTCGGGTGTGGTGCCCAAAGAAAAATGATCAAGAAGCAAACAATCGAGAATCGGCAGCCGAGATCGATATGGTGTTCATACTGCCGATGGAGTTCATGGCGCCCAACGATCGAGATAAAGTAGCAAGAACAGAGGAAGAACAAATGGCACAACTAGTGTTGGAGCCGATGACGGCTACATTTGAGAAACCAGAAGAAGAAAAACGGCAACATCTTAAAGCGCTGTTTCTCAAAGGCTATGTTGACGGAAGACCCGTCACCAGATTACTAGTAGATGGAGGCGCTGCAGTTAACATCATGCCGTATGCCATGTTCCGCAAGCTAGGCAAGGGCGATGAAGACCTCACCAAGACGGACATGATGCTGAAGGATTTCGAAGGCAACGTGTCTCCCGCCCGTGGTGCGCTCTGCGTCGACCTCACCATCGGCAGTAAGACCCTCCCTACCACTTTTTTCGTTATTAATGGCAAGGGGTCCTACAACATGCTGCTTGGTCGCGACTGGATACACGCAAACTGTTGTGTCCCATCTACAATGCATCAATGCCTTGTGCAATGGGTCGGCGACAGCACAGAGATAGTCACTGCCGATTCCGTCTACAACGTTGCAGCGGCCAACACGCAACAGTGGAGCTGCGAGCACGTCAAATGTATATCTAGCAGGACTTGGGACACCGACTTCCTAAAAGTGTCCGATTTCGGTCTACAGCCGATCCAAGCAGTCGGCTCTGAAGATTCAGAATAAATGGATCGGCTCATCCGAGAAGATGGGAAGCTTGCGCATGGGTTTACGTCGGCTGATTTATTGGAGATGGTAGATTTGGGAGATAGCAGCAAGTCAAGGCCGACGTACATTAGTGCTAATTTGGATCCTGAGTATAAATGTAAATTCAAGGATTGCTTTGCTTGGGAATATCATGAGATGCCAGGACTAGACCGGTCTATTGTTGAACACCGGTTACCTATAAAATCAGGATATCGGCCATATCAGCAACCTGCACGATGATGTAACCCCAAGATTCTACCTGATATAAAGGCCAAAATTACAAAGTTGATTGAAGCAGGATTTATTCGGCAGTGCCGCTACGCCGAATGGATTTCTAATATTGTGCCCGTATACAAAAAGAATGGAAAGTTACGTGTGTGCATCGATTTCAGGAACTTAAATCAGGCTACACCAATGGATGAATATCCGATGCCAACGGCCGATATCTTGGTAGGTGCCGCCGCAGGACACAAAGTCATAAGTTTTATGGATGGGAATGCAGGGTACAATCAGATATTAATGGCCAAAAAAGATATCTCGAAAACGGCTTTCAGGTGCCCAGGTCATCTTGGTTTATTTGAATGGGTTGTTATGACTTTTGTGTTGAAGAACACCGGCGCTATGTATCAACGGGCCATGAATTACATCTTCCACAAGCTCATTGGTTCATCGGTGGAAATTTATATAGATGACGTCGTGGTCAAGTCAAAAGGTCACCAAGATCATCTGGCCGATTTACGAGAAGTACTGGACTGCACAAGGAAACATGGATTGAAGATGAACCCAAACAAGTGTGCATTTGGTGTATCGGCTGGGCAATTCTTAGGATTCATGGTCCATGAGCGCGGGATAGAAGTCAACCGCAAGACCATAGATGCCATCAACAAAGTGGTGGCCCCACAAAATAAAACTGAGCTACAGTCCCTCATCGGCAAGGTCAATTTTATCAGAAGATTCATATCCAACCTGTCAGAACGTATTCAGGCTTTTACCCATCTATTGAAATTAAAGCCCGACCAGGAATTCATATGGGGAGAAGGACAGCGCAAGGCACTGGAGAATATCAAGCAGTATCTGGTTTCACCTCCGGTATTGGTTCCACCACAGCCTGGTAAGCCGTTCAAGTTATATTTATCGGCTGATGAATAAGCTATTGGATCGGCGCTGGTACAAGAGTTTGAGGGGAAAGAACAAGTGGTATACTACTTCAGCAGAAGACTCTTAGACGCCGAAACAAGATATTCCTCAGTGGAGCGACTATGCTTGTGTTTATACTTCTCATGTACCAAGCTCAGGCACTATCTGTTATCGGCAGAATGCATAGTCGTGTGCAAGGATGATGTGGTGAAGTATATGCTATCGTTGCCGATTTTGAAAGGACGGATTGGAAAATGGATCCCGGCTTTGTCAGAATTCGATTTAAGGTATGAATCGGCCAAAGCTGTCAAAGGTCAAGTGATGGCCGATTTCGTAGTTCAGCATTGTGGACCAGAAATCGCCACTGTTGAACCAGTTCCATGGACTCTATATTTTGATGGTTCTTCGTGTGGGGTCGGATTAGGAATCGGCATTGTTCTTGTGTCGCCTCGGGGGGCAAGTTATAATTTCTCTCTGCCGATAGAAGCCTCCGCAACTAATAACCAGGCAGAATATCAAGCCATTCTGAAAGGCATCCAATTATTGAGGGAAGTCAGAGCTGATGCGGTCGAAATTTTTGGAGATTCCATGCTCATTGTGGATGAGTTGACGGGGCGATCTGAGTGCAAGGATGATATCTTGAGGATTTATTATGAGGATTGCCTTCAGATTTTAAAGGAGTTCAAGTCTGTAATAATTGAGCATATCCCCAGGAATTATAATGAAGAGGCCAACAGACTGGCCCAACATGCTTCCGGGTATCGGCCGATTCAGGGAGCGATGACGCTAGAGCTCACGGCCGATGACTGGCGAAAGGAAATCGCCGATTACTTGAGAAATCCATCCCAAAAAGTGGATCGGCGAACACGTTTTCAGGCTACAAAATATGTGTTGCTTGAGGATGATTTGTTTTATCGGACGATTGATGGAGTTCGTCTCAAATGCTTGGGAACGGAAGAGGCAAAGGTTCTGATGGGAGAAATCCATGAGGGCGTGTGCGGAGCCCATCAATCGGCTCACAAAATGAAATGGATGATCCGGAACAATGGGTATTATTGGCCGACCATCCTTGAGGATTGTTTAAAGTACTACAAAGGATGCCAAGACTGTCAGAAGTTTGGCAATGTACAGCGCGCGCCAGCATCGGCTATGAATCCAATAATTAAGCCGTGGCCGTTCAGGGGTTGGGGAATAGATCTCATCGGACAGATTCATCCTCCATCAAGCAAAGGGCATAAGTTCATATTGGTGGCCACAGATTATTTTACTAAATGGGTGGAGGCAGTTCCTTTAAGGAACGTGACATCGGCCGATATGATTGAATTTGTTAAAAGCCATATTATTTATCGATTTGGTATTCCTCAAACCATCACAACTGATCAAGGGACAATGTTTACTTCTGGAGAATTCGGAGAGTTCGCCGCCGATATGGGGATTAAATTATTAAACTCTTCTCCATACTATGCTCGATCCAATGGCCAAGCAGAATCGTCTAATAAAGGGATAATCAAAGTGATCAAGAGAAAGATAGAAGAGCAACCCAAGAAGTGGCATATGTCTTTGGCTGAATCTTTATGGGCATATAGGATGGCTTGTCATGGAGCCACTAAAATATCCCTTTATCAGTTGGTTTATGGTCATGAGGCGGTCTTGCCATGGGAGATAAGGACAGGGTCAAGACGTATATCGTTACAAGATCAGTTAACGGCCGATGACTATTCCTTTCTCATGAAAGATGAACTTGACGATTCGGCAGGTTTACGGTTGAGAGCCCTGATTAGTATAGAAGAAAACAAGAAAAGGGTGGCCAGATGGTATGACAAAAACGTCAAAGTTAAACAGTTCTCTCAGGGAGATTTGGTATGGAAGTTGGTGCTGCCGATAAGATTCAAAGATCCCAAATTCGGTAAATGGTCACCCACTTGGGAAGGGCCGTATAGAATCGGCCGATGTGCCCCTGGGAATGCATATATTCTGGAGACAGTCGAAGGTGAGGAATTCCCAAGAGCTTTAAACGGGCGATATCTGAAGAGGTACTATCCAAGCATTTGGGTAGATGCATAACTTGCAACAAAATATATCAAGATAACATGGCCGATTTCTCATCGGTTTTTGTCTACACATCTGGTGAAGGAAACATTGGGATTCATTATTGGATGAAAATGACAGATTACATGGCCGACATGGTACAAGTCGCCCTTAGAATAAAAATACCAATGTGTCTATTGATTACGCCTACGCTGGATTTCTCTCTCGATGCGACCCAGTTTTATCATAAGGGTGAGCCTTTCCTCCTTCGGGTCCTCTGCAGTGGCTCCAGTTTCAGCTTGGTTGCAAAGTTCTTTCTGTAGGCGGGTCTTCTTCTCCTCCAGATCTTCCATGGCAACTTCAGTTTTAGCTTTACAAGGAAGTGGAGGACTTTTTTCAGAAGATGGTCGCTTGCGGACCAAAAAGTGAGCATCTATAAGGTCCGAGTATTCCTGGACAGCAGCAGGGACATGATCTCTGAGTTCCTCAGCATGAGCTCTTATCAGATCTCTGTCTGCCCGTGATAGTGGCTCTTCTGAATGCATGATTTCTATCGCTCGTTCTAGACCAGGGCTGAAACGTTTCGGCTAAACAGAGATAAAAGGGGTTACCCAACATCAGAGCGATTGAGATGCTTAGGAGAAAGGCAGAGGAGAAGTTCATACCTGATTGACAGAGGAAGAAGATGAAGAGGACGAAGAAGACATCTTGCCGTTCAGTTTGGGACAGTAAAAGAGGGAGAGAAGATAAGTGATGTGTATGCCTCTGGAGATGGTGAATGGTTTACTTATAAATGAAGAGGAGGTAGATGGATGGTGAGACACGTCCTATCGGAGTAAATACATACATAAATGCAAAGCAGACTGAAGGAGCAGTTTAGAACCAAATCGGCGCAGTGACATTGAAGGAGCAATAAATGTTTAACATGTTCTTTACAACCCAATGAAAGCGTCTATGGCTACAATAGCTTGTCGTCTAATTTGATCGGCCGAGTCTAGTACTCTCTGATCATCATCGGCCGATCCTGGTACTTCTGACACACGGCGACCAAGCTTTATCGTTTCGCGGGCCAGATGCTGTCTTTCTTGCTTCAGTTCGCTGATGATGGATGGGAGTTCTTGGAGCTTCTTTTCTTCAGCGGCTATCTCTTTGGTTATCTGTTCCATCTCCTTCGCCAGCTCTGCTCTCCTCCGTTTCAGCCGATCTATTGCGCCGACGATGTCCGAACGACAGTTTTCGAGGAAATTGATCCTGTGGTGTACTTCCTGAGTCCGGTGCTTGTATGAATCGACCTCCTCCTGAGTTTTTGCCATCTGAGGACGATCGGCCATATGGCGCAGCGCCCTGGAAACCGGAATCTGCATGTGCTCTATATAGGCAGCATACGCTAAATTTTCTGATACTTCTTCCGGGATTCGACCTTTGATGTCATTGAAAAGTCGTCGAATCGGCGATGCATCTTCTACCAATCGGCCGATGTCGTCTTGAAGGAGAGTGCGCACGCTTTCGAGCTTGGTGCGGACATCGTTGGAGGTGGAGCTCGATGGGATTGGGTGTGAAGCAATTTCTTCATCATCGGGCAAGGAGACGGCAAAGGAGAAGATGCTGTTATTAGGGGTGTCCTGCTCCTGTGAGAAAATAAAGTATTAAGGTAGGCAAGCAGTAAAGGGAAATCAGCCGATTCTAATGGTAAGTTTGTTACCTCCTTAAAGCGAATTTCTCTTGCCAGCGCCGGTGGAAGCGTCTCCCTTGTCTCAGGGACTGGTGCATTTTGCTCGTCGGAAGAGGAAGATTCAACGATTATTAGCGCTCCGCTTGGACCAGCTTCCTGAAAAAGACATAAAAGAAGATCCTGTGAATATGCTATGGGAAATTGAAATAAGATGGTGACAAAAATTTGCCATACCTCTGTGGATCTCCCGGCCGATGCCTGTTGTGGGGTTGTAGTTAGCATACCCAAATCGGCCTGCATCAAGATCGGTTAAGTTTTCTGAAAGTTAAGAGATCAAGGTAAGAGATCATTTACCTCGATGATAGGAGCTGCTGGAGTTTTGGCTCCCACTTGGGACGTGGCTGATTGCTGCGGAGATTGTGGTGGGATAACTTGTGCAGCCTGGCAAAGGAAGAGAATTAAAGTCAGTGGAAGATTTGAAGAATATATGAGATAAGTAAGATAACCTGAACAGCTTCTACTAATAGCGATGCTGCAGCTGCTCCGACTTCAGCAGTGACTTGGGGATCGGCCGTCTCGACAACCGGCAAAGGTAAAGGAGTCTCGGCTGGTGTCACCACTACTTGGTCGGCCGATCCGATGCGGGAAGTCTCGACCGATACCATGGCCATCTGGTTGGCCGATCCGATATGGGGAACTTCAGCCGATGCTATTGCCGTCTGATCGGCCGATCCAATGCGAGCTCGCACCCGACAGCTGGTTATCTTTGATGTTGGCCTTTTCAGTGCTCGCTTCGATCGGCCAGTGGAGATATCTTTGATAGTTGGAGCATGGAAGCCGATAAATAGATATGGCGTGTATTGATGATGGCTATCTATCGGCCTGCCGCTTCGGCTCCGCATCGGAGGGACATGGCCGAAGAAGATATCTCGAAAACAGCTTTCAGGTGCCCAGGTCATCTTGGTTTATTTGAATGGGTTGTTATGACTTTTGTGTTGAAGAACGCCGGGGCTATGTATCAACGGGCCATGAATTACATCTTCCACAAGCTCATTGGTTCATCGGTGGAAATTTATATAGATGACGTCGTGGTCAAGTCAAAAGGTCACCAAGATCATCTGGCCGATTTACGAGAAGAACTGGACTGCACAAGGAAACATGGATTGAAGATGAACCCAAACAAGTGTGCATTTGGTGTATCGGCTGGGCAATTCTTAGGATTCATGGTCCATGAGCGCGGGATAGAAGTCAACCGCAAGACCATAGATGCCATCAACAAAGTGGTGGCCCCACAAAATAAAACTGAGCTACAGTCCGTCATCGGCAAGGTCAATTTTATCAGAAGATTCATATCCAACCTGTCAGGACGTATTCAGGCTTTTACCCCTCTATTGAAATTAAAGCCCGACCAGGAATTCATATGGGGAGAAGGACAGCGCAAGGCACTGGAGAATATCAAGCAGTATCTGGTTTCACCTCCGGTATTGGTTCCACCACAGCCTGGTAAGCCGTTCAAGTTATATTTATCGGCTGATGAACAAGCTATTGGATCGGCGCTAGTACAGGAGTTTGAGGGGAAAGAACAAGTGGTATACTACATCAGCAGAAGACTCTTAGACGCCGAAACAAGATATTCCTCAGTGGAGCGACTATGCTTGTGTTTATACTTCTCATGTACCAAGCTCAGGCACTATCTGTTATCGGCAGAATGCATAGTCGTGTGCAAGGATGATGTGGTGAAGTATATGCTATCGTTGCCGATTTTGAAAGGACGGATTGGAAAATGGATCCTGGCTTTGTCAGAATTCGTTTAAGGTATGAATCGGCCAAAGCTGTCAAAGGTCAAGTGATGGCCGATTTCGTAGTTTAGCATTATGGACCAGAAATTGCCACTGTTGAACCAGTTCCATGGACTCTATATTTTGATGGTTCTTCGTGTGGGGTCGGATTAGGAATCGGCATTGTTCTTGTGTCGCCTCGGGGGGCAAGTTATAATTTCTCTCTGCCGATAGAAGCCTCCGCAACTAATAACCAGGCAGAATATCAAGCCGTTCTGAAAGGCATCCAATTATTGAGGGAAGTCAGAGCTGATGCAGTCGAAATTTTTGGAGATTCCATGCTCATTGTGGATGAGTTGACGGGGCGATCTGAGTGCAAGGATGATATCTTGAGGCTTTATTATGAGGATTGCCTTCAGATTTTAAAGGAGTTCAAGTCTGTAATAATTGAGCATATCCCCAGGAATTATAATGAAGAGGCCAACAGACTGGCCCAACATGCTTCCGGGTATCGGCCGATTCAGGGAGCGATGACGCTAGAGCTCATGGCCGATGACTAGCGAAAGGAAATCGCCGATTACTTGAGAAATCCATCCCAAAAAGTGGATCGGCGAACACGTTTTCAGGCTACAAAATATGTGTTGCTTGAGGATGATTTGTTTTATCGGACGATTGATGGAGTTCGTCTCAAATGCTTGGGAACGGAAGAGGCAAAGGTTCTGATGGGAGAAATCCATGAGGGCGTGTGCGGAGCCCATCAATCGGCTCACAAAATGAAATGGATGATCCGGAACAATGGGTATTATTGGCCGACCATCCTTGAGGATTGTTTAAAGTACTACAAAGGATGCCAAGACTGTCAGAAGTTTGGCAATGTACAGCGCGCGCCAGCATCGGCTATGAATCCAATAATTAAGCCGTGGCCGTTCAGGGGTTGGGGAATAGATCTCATTGGACAGATTCATCCTCCATCAAGCAAAGGGCATAAGTACATATTGGTGGCCACAGATTATTTTACTAAATGGGTGGAGGCAGTTCCTTTAAGGAACGTGACATCGGCCGATATGATTGAATTTGTTAAAAGCCATATTATTTATCGATTTGGTATTCCTCAAACCATCACAACTGATCAAGGGACAATGTTTACTTCTGGAGAATTCGGAGAGTTCGCCGCCGATATGGGGATTAAATTGTTAAACTCTTCTCCATACTATGCTCGATCCAATGGCCAAGCAGAATCGTCTAATAAAGGGATAATCAAAGTGATCAAGAGAAAGATAGAAGAGCAACCCAAGAAGTGGCATATGTCTTTGGCTGAATCTTTATGGGCATATAGGATGGCTTGTCATGGAGCCACTAAAATATCCCTTTATCAGTTGGTTTATGGTCATGAGGCGGTCTTGCCATGGGAGATAAGGACAGGGTCAAGACGTATATCGTTACAAGATCAGTTAACGGCCGATGACTATTCCTTTCTCATGAAAGATGAACTTGACGATTCGGCAGGTTTACGGTTGAGAGCCCTGATTAGTATAGAAGAAAACAAGAAAAGGGTGGCCAGATGGTATGACAAAAAGGTCAAAGTTAAACAGTTCTCTCAGGGAGATTTGGTATGGAAGTTGGTGCTGCCGATAAGATTCAAAGATCCCAAATTCGGTAAATGGTCACCCACTTGGGAAGGGCCGTATAGAATCAGCCGATGTGCCCCTGGGAATGCATATATTCTGGAGACAGTCGAAGGTGAGGAATTCCCAAAAGCTTTAAACGGGCGATATCTGAAGAGGTACTATCCAAGCATTTGGGTAGATGCATAACTTGCAACAAAATATATCAAGATAACATGGCCGATTTCTCATCGGTTTTTGTCTACACATCTGGTGAAGGAAACATTGGGATTCATTATTGGATGAAAATGACAGATTACATGGCCGACATGGTACAAGTCGCCCTTAGAATAAAAATACCAATGTGTCTATTGATTACGCCTACGCTGGATTTCTCTCTCGATGCGACCCAGTTTTATCATAAGGGTGAGCCTTTTCTCCTTCGGGTCCTCTGCAGTGGCTCCAGTTTCAGCTTGGTTGCAAAGTTCTTTCAGTAGGCGGGTCTTCTTCTCCTCCAGATCTTCCATGGCAACTTCAGTTTTAGCTTTACAAGGAAGTGGAGGACTTTTTTCAGAAGATGGTCACTTGCGGACCAAAAAGTGAGCATCTATAAGGTCCAAGTATTCCTGGACAGCAGCAGGGACATGATCTCTGAGTTCCTCAGCATGAGCTCTTATCAGATCTCTATCTGCCCGTGATAGTGGCTCTTCTGAATGCATGATTTCTATCGCTCGCTCTAGACCAGGGCTGAAACGTTTCGGCTAAACAGAGATAAAAGGGGTTACCCAACATCAGAGCGATTGAGATGCTTAGGAGAAAGGCAGAGGAGAAGTTCATACCTGATTGACAGAGGAAGAAGATGAAGAGGACGAAGAAGACATCTTGCTGTTCAGTTTGGGACAGTAAAAGAGGGAGAGAAGATAAGTGATGTGTATGCCTCTGGAGATGGTGAATGGTTTACTTATAAATGAAGAGGAGGTAGATGGATGGTGAGACACGTCCTATCGGAGTAAATACATACATAAATGCAAAGCAGACTGAAGGAGCAGTTTAGAACCAAATCGGCGCAGTGACATTGAAGGAGCAATAAATGTTTAACATGTTCTTTACAACCCAAGGAAAGCGTCTATGGCTACAATAGCTTGTCGTCTAATTTGATCGGCCGAGTCTAGTACTCTCTGATCATCATCGGCTGATCCTGGTACTTCTGACACACGGCGACGAAGCTTTATCGTTTCGCGGGCCAGATGCTGCCTTTCTTGCTTCAGTTCGCTGATGATGGATGGGAGTTCTTGGAGCTTCTTTTCTTCGGCGGCTATCTCTTTTGTTATCTGTTCCATCTCCTTGGCCAGCTCTGCTCTCCTCCGTTTCAGCCGATCTATTGCGCCGACGATGTCCGAACGACAGTTTTTGAGGAAATTGATCCTGTGGTGTACTTCCTGAGTCCGGTGCTTGTATGAATCGACCTCCTCTTGAGTTTTTGCCATCTGAGCACGATCGGCCATATGGCGCAGCGCCCTGGAAACCGGAATCTGCATGTGCTCTATATAGGCAGCCTACGCTAAATTTTCTGATACTTCTTCCGGGATTCGACCTTTGATGTCGTTGAAAAGTCGTCGAATCGGCGATGCATCTTCCACCAATCGGCCGATGTCGTCTAGAAGGAGAGTGCGCATGCTTTCGAGCTTGGCGCGGACATCGTCGGAGGTGGAGCTCGATGGGATTGTGTGTGAAGCAATTTCTTCATCATCGGGCAAGGAGACGGCAAAGGAGAAGATGCTGTTATTAGGGGTGTCCTGCTCCTGTGAGAAAATAAAGTATTAAGGTAGGCAAGCAGTAAAGGGAAATCGGCCGATTCTAATGGTAAGTTTGTTACCTCCTTAAAGCGAATTTCTCTTGCCTGCGCCGGTGGAAGCGTCTCCCTTGTCTCAGGGACTGGTGCATTTGGCTCGTCGGAAGAGGAAGATTCAACGATTATTAGCGCTCCGCTTGGACCAGCTTCCTGAAAAAGACATAAAAGAAGATCCTGTGAATATGCTATGGGAAATTGAAATAAGATGGTGACGGAAATTTGCCATACCTCTGTGGATCTCCCGGCCGATGCCTGTTGTGGGGTTGTAGTTAGCATACCCAAATCGGCCTGCATCAAGATCGGTTAAGTTTTCTGAAAGTTAAGAGATCAAGGTAAGAGATCATTTACCTCGATGATAGGAGCTGCTGGAGTTTTGGCTCCCACTTGGGACGTGGCTGATTGCTGCGGAGATTGTGGTGGGATAACTTGTGCAGCCTGGCAAAGGAAGAGAATTAAAGTCAGTGGAAGATTTGAAGAATATATGAGATAAGTAAGATAACCTGAACAACTTCTACTAATAGCGATGCTGCAGCTGCTCCGACTTCAGCAGTGACTTGGGGATCGGCCGTCTCGACAACCGGCAAAGGTAAAGGAGTCTCGGCTGGTGTCACCACTACTTGGTCGGCCGATCCGATGCGGGAAGTCTCGGCCGATACCATGGCCATCTGGTTGGCCGATCCGATACGGGGAACTTCAGCCGATGCTATTGCCGTCTGATCGGCCGATCCAATGCGAGCTCGCACCCGACAGCTGGTTATCTTTGATGTTGGCCTTTTCAGTGCTCGCTTCGATCGGCCAGTGGAGATATCTTTGACAGTTGGAGCATGGAAGCCGATAAATGGATATGGCGTGTATTGATGATGGCTATCTATCAGCCTGCAGCTTCGGCTCCGTATCGGAACTATAATCGTAGTAGTCGGAAACAAGTTGGAAGCAGTTGGCAGCTGAGGTAGTCGAAGGCCCCGTGTAGTTGAACTGTAGCCATAGCCGATAATGGAACCGTTCAAGCAGTCGAAGATGTAGACAAAGGAGTAGTAGATGTTGTCAAAGCAGTCGGCAATGTAGTCAAAGAAGCCGTATGCTAGCCGAGGTAGTCGATGAGTGAGCCATAGTAGACGGATTGGTAGTCCTGGTAGTCGAAAATGCAGTCGGAGATGGAGTAATCAGAGGTGTTTTGAATGCCACGGTTTTAGGTCGCTACATTTTCTAGTCACTACTGTTGACGCCAGATTTTGACACATGTTGAATCGGCGTCAGGAGGAGAAGATTGGCCGATGCGGCAGATCTGAAGGCTACAGTAAGGAATCGGCCGAGTGAGGTAACGGTTGAAAATCGGCCGATTGGTGATACAGTTTGCGCCACCAGGATGGAATTATTTTGGAGGGTCCTGGTCAAAAGTTGGTCAACAGGGTAACGCTAAGTCGGTCAAGGAGCAATTGAAAAGAATCCTGATTGGATTAGGGGACGGCGGCGGAAGATTCTGCGGGAGTCCGTTTCCTTTAAAAAGTTATTATAGATATGGTAATTTTCCTATTTTTTAATAAGATTGTAACAAGTCGTGATCGACTAGGAGTCCTAGTTTTAGGGTATAAATAGGAGTCGTCAGGGTCTTGCAAGGACATCAACACATCAATCAACAACAATACTTCTACTTTTCCAGCACTTTACTTTCAAGCCGGCAACTTCGCCAATATTTTTCTTCTTTCACGAGTTCGTACGGATTGGCAGGGCTGCATCAACCTGATCTCCAGCCAATTGGTAGGTTCCGCTTATCGAGTAATATCCGAGCTTTAACTACGGGCGCATCGCTGTGGTTTCGTTTGGATTTATTCACCAGTTATCGATATTTACTAGAATTGCAAGTTTTTCTAGTATTATCACCAGTTATCCAGCTTGAGATCAGAGTAATCGGCTTCGCCATTATTTTTCTTCGATTCATCATCTTACAGCCGATTAGATCTATTTCAAGTGTTGTCTCTATAGTAATCGTTTGGATCGCTCTCGTAGTTTTTTCTTTACAATTACTACACGATTATCGGCTGATCCATAGCCGATCATCTCTACAGCAAATTGGCCGATTCGCCGCCGACGCGCTCCTCAGGACAGATCGGAACTCCAGCCGATCGAGGCGCCTGGAATTTAATACTCTATTTCATTGTCAATCAACAGGTCAGATTGACTGGCACGCCGCGCGAACCGTACCAGGGCGATAACCCGAACAGGAGCTAAGCAGATTCTCCCGGGTCGTGTGTCCGACGCTGAAGACCATCGGCCGATTCCTATCCGGCCAATTTTAGCGCCAACAACTACCAACCTTTGGAAGGTTTCAGATAGACAGAACGTGAGTTGGAAATTGTCTCCTAACCAGCCGCAGAGTGCCCACAGTTTGGAACCAGCCTATCAAGATTTATATTTTATTTTCCCGTACGATCTATCTTTTTGAATCATGGGAGATTTATGAAGCCTTTGCTGGTATTAAACCTCCATGTTTCAGATGGTTGGGGCAAAAATCCAAACCATGAAATCAGTCACAAAGGAGCAAGAAAAGTTTGATACAACCTGTCAAATATACCTTGCGGACAAATGAATTTGTGTTCATGCATAAGCAATTGAAACCGTGCAACCAACTCTTGCAACTTTCAAAATTGATCACATTTGAACCTGCAATTTTAATGGCACCTTTGTCGTAACAAGAACAAAAGTCTAGTTGAACTCAAAGTCAAAAAATACAAAAATTCACATGAAATGATGTGTCTTTTAAATGCTTGTTTTTGGAATTTCAGAATAACTCTTACACCATAGCTTAAATGAACTTTGGGCTAAAACAAAAGTTGTAAATTTTCAAGCTTCCTACAACTTTTGTGTTTAGAGTTTTTCAAGTTCCTATTTGAAATTTTAAGGAAATTAATTTTGAATTCAAGTCCTTTCTCTCTTCCTCCCTCTGCCTTCTCTCCCCTCTCCTATTTTTGCCCCCGCTGGCTGTGAGGCGCCGCCACGCGGCAGGGAATCCCTGCGCCGATGAGCCGCGCCAAGGCGCGACTCCCAAACGGGGCCAACCAGCCCCCGACCGAGCTTGCTACAGGCCATTTGCCCCTGCCCGTATCACGCCCCGGCCTGCCCGTGCGCGCAACGCGGCCAATGATGCCCGACGGGCAAGGCACGACGTGCCGGTGTAGCCGCGACCCTGTCCCGGTTGCGCCCCCTCCCTCCATTCTGTCGCGCCTAGGCCCTCCGCCCTTCCCTCCCCCCAGCGTCTATAAAAGTCACCCCGGGGCACCTCAGTTTGTCGCCCCAACCTCCAACTCCGGCAAGTAACCCCCTGTGCGTGGACGCACCAATCCACCCCCACATTGCCCAAACAACCTTTCCTCCACCTTCTCCGCCTCACCCCGAGGCTACACAGCCGTTCCCCGCGTTGTTTCTCTCACCGGACTGTCGCCCCCGCCATCCATTGGCAGGCCGCCTCGATCCATCCTTCCCCACCCCAAGACCTCAAATAGGTGCGGTTTATCTGATGTGGACATCACCAGAATGGATACACCCACATGTAATAAACACACATGGAAGGTATGGAGGACCAAAGAAGTTGATTGGGGACCAAGCCTAAGTCTTCCCAATGTTCTCCATCAGACCACCACGTCACTTTTGGTGCAAGGAAAGAAAGAGTCCATGTCCAACACGTTTTGGAGGCTGGATTCGGACTGCAGAACAGCACCAACTTGTGATGGACACCACGGTCGCATACGGACACGGATAGGGACGTTCAAGTACTTCGTGGAAAGCTTATGAAGTCTAGTTTCATATGGATCCGGACTCAAGTCCATATCTCTCCTGATTCGTCCGCAATGACCAAAATACTACCCACTGGTTTTCTGTCTAAAGGTGCTGCGACATCTTAATTTGGCCCGATGGGCTTTGTATCAAGTCGGGTCCATTAGGGACGCGTCCTAGGGTTGGAGTGCGACTCAAACACCCTCTTGGTCGTCCTCTTAGGTATTAATAAGGGTTAGAGCCGCCATGAACAGATTGGGGGGTTTTTGTTTTGTTGAAAGTTTAGCCATTGCTACTTCCTTGTAGACGCGTGTGTCAACTAGACCATCCGTTCTACTCGATTCGGAACCCCACCTTGTTGATTCCAGATTGGTTATTATCTCCATATTTGCTATTGAGTTGCTTGTTCTACTTGTTCTTGCTGGTTCTTCGATTGCTTGCAGGACAGGTGCCCTAGTGGCCGGGTGTCGTGCTCCACAAGATCGCGGCAGCCATTGGAGGTGGTGTATCGGTTGCTAAGGCGCAGCGTCCTTGGAAGGCTGTAGTCGGGCCGTGAACGTCGCCTCCATCTCAAATCGAGTTATCCCCCGCCTCTCATCGAAAGATCGGGAACAAACCCTAGCGGGTTCGCATCAGTTGGTATCAGAGCAAGGTTTATCGGTGAGAGACTTATCTTTGCTATTTTTTTTCCTATAGTCCAGAAAAACCAAAAAAAAAGGTAGATTAGTTTGCCGGCAATCCTATAAATCCTTTGAGCCTTTGCTGGTACTACTTAGTTAGGGCTTGTTGAGTTTTCGGTTGCATCGGTTGCGTCGTGTTGCTGGTCTTAGTTTAGTCCTTTAGAGTTTCGAGTTCTTGTCACCTCTTTTTGTCTCGGAGTTTCAATTCATCAGTGGAAGAAAACTTTCATTGTTTCTGTGTCCGGTCTCCGATTTGCGAGTTTTAGTACAATCTGGAAAGCGTAACTCGTGATCTTTCCAACGGATCTGACCTGGGTCACAAACTCCATCTAAGTGCTCCAGAATCGACTTGGAGATTTGTGCGTCTTGCTGCGTGAAACAAGTTTCGTCAATCTGAGTTGGTAGCAGCTATATGCAGTAATCCTGTTGCGTTGTTTGTCAAACAAAGGATTTTAGTCCTCTACAAAAAAAAGAAGAAGAAAAAAAGAAAACAAAGTGAAAAAAAATAGAAAAGAAAAGAAACGAAAGAGAAGAAAGGGGCTGATCCATCTTTTGTGTTCCTGCTGTTTCGGTTGGTGCTTTGTGACTTCATTTGTGTCCAGGCTCGCGCCTCTAGTACGGTCTATGCTAGGACCAGCACAGTACCACCGTTGAACAATTATTCAGCTTGCTTTTCTGACTAACGTGGTGCTAGTATTTTCCCTTGATCAGCCCACCTACAGCTCCACATACTCGACTATAGCTTGACAGTTTTCTGTTGCTAAGGCACCGATACACTTCTTTCAAGGTGCTTGACTTGTTGGTTGCCGACTCATCCTGTTTTGCTTGGTAAGAACTAGTAAGAGCTTGTATTAAACAAGTTGAGTTTGAGAGAATTACAACCGACACATTCTAGTAGTTGATAGGAGGATACATATTATTTTTGTGTTCTTGTTTTCTACTGATCATGGCAGGTGATACAGTGATTTTTGAGCGGAGCAAACAACAACAAAATATTCTGGACATTATTCAATGCTTGCCTTTATATCCTGATGAGTTTGATCCTAAAGGTTACATTGATTGGGAGCTAAAAGTAGATAATGAATTTTATGAGCATGACCTGTCGGAGAAACAAATGATTTATATTGCCTCTAATATTTTAACAGAAAATGCTTTGCTAGAATGGAAATATATTTGTAGGCATAACATTATTCCGCAAACTTGGAAAGAATTCAAAATACATTTTAGAGATGCCTATATTCCTGCATATTATGTTGATCATTTGCTTACCAAACTAGAGAAATTAAAATAGGGTAGTAGGACTGTGAAACAATACTACCATGATTTTAAAATTTGTATCATATTTGGTGGATTGGATGAATGCATGGAAGATGTTATGAATAGGTTCATGAGAGGGCTCAATTCTGAAATTCGAAACTTGTTAATTGGCAAGTCCTATTGCTATATCGGTCAATTGTTTTGTCTTGCTCTCCATGCTGAAAAAGAAATTCTTTCATTTGGAATACTTGCAACAATGTTGTGACTCATAGTGTCCAAACTTTGTCCACTCTACATGCTAACAAAGAGAAACGAATAGTGGAACCTGCTGCTGATTCAACTTTTTCACAAGATGAATTACTTGTTGTTTCTTATGATAAAGAGGACTTGTGTGCTAATACTTCTTTTACTCATATACCAGAATTAATGAATAAGTGTGATATTTTTGGTTTGGAACCATACGAATGTGCTGTAGATAATCCTTCTCATCCTATTATTTGTGTACAAGATGAACTGAAATTGTTGTCTTCTTTAAATACTTTGGGTTATATTGAATTTAATATTCTGTGTAATCTAAATTGTCTAAAAGAGAAGGTTCAATTAGATTCTAATTTGCCAAGATTAAATCATTGTTCACTTCATGCAATTGGAAAAAATAACATCAAAGGAGAATATTTGGTGCATAAAGTGTATATCTGTTCTAATCTGAAATATCCTTTTGGGCTACAATACCATGAGCAAATAGGGGGCTGCATTAACACTAATAATATCTTGCAAAGTTTTTCTAGTTTTTCTCTTATGCAACAGGATCAGCCTGAAAAACGGGAGCATTGTTTGTTGTGCCCATGCAGCATAGTCGTCGCTCCATGTTCCAACAACAAAGCAAGCACCTTTGAATGCCGTTGGAGCAAGTCGAGGACGACTTGCAGCCAAGAAGGGGAGAATGATGTGGACATCACCAGAATGGATACACCCACATGTAATAAACACACATGGAAGGTATGGAGGACCAAATAAGTTGATTGGGAACCAAGCCTAAGTCTTCCCAATGTTCTCCATCAGGCAACCACGTCACTTTTGGTGCAAGGAAAGAAAGAGTCCATGTGAACACGTTTTGGAGGCTCGATTCGGACTGCAGAACAGCACCAACTTGTGACGGACACCACGGTCGCATACGGACTCGGATAGGGACGTTCAAGTACTTCGTGGAAAGCTTATGAAGTCTAGTTTCATCTGGATCCGGACTCAAGTCCATATCTCTCTTGATTCGTCCGCAATAACCAAAATACTACCGACTGGTTTTCTGTCTAAAGGTGCTGCGACATCTTAATTTGGCCCAATGGGCTTTGTATCAAGTCGGGTCCATTAGGGACGCGTCCTAGGGTTGGAGTGCGACTCAAACACCCTCTTGGTCGTCCTCCTAGGTATTAATAAGGGTTAGAGCCGCCATGAACAGATTGGGGGGTTTTTGTTTTGTTGAAAGTTTAGCCATTGCTACTTCCTTGTAGACGCGTGTGTCAACTAGACCATCCGTTCTACTCGATTCGGAACCCCACCTTGTTGATTCCAGATTGGTTATTATCTCCATATTTGCAATTGAGTTGCTTGCTCTACTTGTTCTTGCTGGTTCTTCGATTGCTTGCAGGACAGGTGCCCTAGTGGCCGGGTGTCGCGCTCCACAAGATCGCGGCAGCCATTGGAGGTGGTGTATCGGTTGCTAAGGCGCGGCGTCCTTGGAAGGCTGTAGTCGGGCCGTGAACGTCGCCTCCATCTCAAATCGAGTTATCCCCCGCCTCTCATCGAAAGATCGGGAACAAATCCTAGCGGGTAGTACTAGTCGAGAACTAGTAAATGGAGTGCTACTCGAAGTATAGGAGCAGGGCCCCTTCAGTAAACTACGCATTGTACTAGTCGAGAACTAGTAAACGGAGTGTTACTGGAAGGATGGGAGCAAAGCCCCTTCAATAAACTACGAGTAGTACTAGTCGAGAACTAGTAAACAGAGAGTTACTGAAAGTATGGGAGCAATGCCCCTTCAGTAAACTACGTGTAGTACTAGTCGAGAACTAGTAAACGGAGTGTTACTGGAAGTATTGGAGCAATGCCCCGTCAGTAAATGACGCGTAGTACTAGTCGAGAACTAGTAAACGAAGTGTTACTGGAAGTATGGGAGCAAGGCCCCTTCATTAAACAACGCGTAGTACTTGACGAGAAATAGTAAATAGAGTGTTACAGGAAGTATCAGAGCAATGCTCCTTCAGTACACTACGCGTAGTACTAGTCGAGAACTAGTAAACGGAGTTTTACTGTAAGTATTGGAGAAATGCCCCGTCAGTAAACTACACGTAGTACTAGTCAAGGACTAGTAAACGGAGTGTTACTGGAAGTATAGAGCAAGGCCCCTTCATTAAAAACGCGTAGTACTTGACGAGAACTAGTAAACAACGTTTTACTAGAAGTATGAGAGCAATGCCCCTTCAGTAAATGACGCGTAGTACTATTCTAGAACTAGTAAACAGAATGTTATTGAAAATATAGGAGCAAGGCCAGTTCAGTAAACTATGCTACTACTAGTCGAGAACTAGTAAACGGAGTGTTACTCGAAGTATAGGAGCAAGGCCCCTTCAGTAAACTACGCGTAGTACTAGTCGATGACTAGTAAACGGAGTGTTCCTGGAAGTATGGGAGCAAAGCCCCTTGAATAAACTACGCGTAGTACTAGTTGTGAACTAGTAAACAGAGTGTTACTGGAAGTATGGGAGAATTGCCCCTTCGGTAAACAACGTGTAGTACTAGTCGAAAACTAGTAAACGAAGTGTTACTGGAAGTATGGGAGCAAAGCCCCCTTCAGTAAACTACGCATATTACTAGTCTAGAACTAGTAAATGGAGTTTTACTGGAAGTATGGGAGCACTGCCCTTTTAGTAAACTACGCGTAGTACTAGTTGAGAACTAGTGAACGGAGTGTTACAGGAAGTACGGGAGCAATGCCCCTTTAGTACACTACGCGTAGTACTAGTCGAGAACTAGTAACTGGAGTAAAACTGAAAGTATGGGAGCAAAGCCCCTTCAGTAAACTAAGCATATTACTAGTCCAGAACTAGTAAATGGAGTTTTACTGGAAGTATAGGAGCAATGCCCCTTTAGTAAACTACGCATAGTACTAGTTGAGAACTAGTGAACAGAGTGTTACAAGAAGTACGGGAGCAATGCCCCTTCAGTACACTACCGTAGTACTAGTCAAGAACTAGTAACCGGAGTAAAACTGGAAGTATGGGAGCAAAGCCCTTTCAGTAAACTACGCTAGTACTAGTCGAGAACTAGTAAACGGAGTCTTACTCGAAGCATAGGAGCAAGTCCCCTTCAGTAAACTACGCGTAGTACAAGTCGATAACTAGTAAACGGAGTGTTACTGGAAGTATGGGAGCAAAGCCCCTTCAATAAACTACGCGTAGTACTAGTCTAGAACTAGTAAACAGAGTGTCACTGGAAGTATGGGAGCAATGCCCCTTCAATAAACAACGCGTAGTACTAGTCAAGAACTAGTAAACGGAGTGTTACAGGAAGTATCAGAGCAATGCCCCTTCCGTACACTACGCGTAGTTCTAGTCGAGAACTAGTAAACGGAGTTTTACTGGAAGTATTGGAGCAATGCCCCGTCAGTAAACTACACGTAGTACTGGTCGAGAAATAGTAAACAGAGTGTTACTGGAAGTATCGGAGCAAGGCCCCTTCATTAAACAACGCGTAGTACTTGTCGAGAACTAGTAAAAAAAGTTTTACTAGAAGTATGAGAGCAATGCCCCTTCATTAAATGACGCATAGTAATATTCTAGAACTAGTAAACGGAATGTTACTGGAAGTATAGGAGCAAAGCCCCTTCAGTAAACTACGCTAGTACTAGTCGAGAACTAGTAAACGGAGCGCTACTCGAAGTATAGGAGCAAGGCCCCTTTAGTAAACTACGCGTAGTACAAGTCGATGACTAGTAAATGGAGTGTTACTGGAAGTTTGGGAGCAATGCCCCTTCAATAAACTACGCGTAGTACTAGCCGAGAACTAGTAACAGAGTGTTACTAGAAGTATGGGAGCAATGCCCCTTCAGTAAACTACGCATAGTACTTGTCGGGAGCTAGTAAACAATGTGTTACAGAAAGTGTCAGAGCAATGCTCCTTTAGTACACTACGCGTAGTACTAGTCGAGAACTAGTAAACGGAGTGTTATAGGAAATATCAGAGCCATGCCCCTTCAGTACACTACGCGTAGTACTAGTCGAGAACTAGTAAATGGAGTTTTACTGGAAGTATTGGACCAATGCCCCGTGAGTAAACTACACGTAGTAGTAGTCGAGAACTAGTAAATGGAGTGTTACTGAAGTATGGGAGCAGGGCCCCTTCATTAAACAACGCGTAGTACTTGTCGAGAACTAGTAAACAAAGTTTTACTAGAAGTATGAGAGCAATGCCAATTCAGTAAATGACGCGTAGTACTATTCTAGAACTAGTAAACGGAATGTTACTCGAAATATAGGAGCAATGGCAGTTCAGTAAACTACACATAGTACTAGACGAGAACAAGTAAATGAAGTTTTACTTGAAGTATGGGACCAAGGCCCTTCAGTAAACTACACGTAGTACTAGTTAAGAACTAGTAAACGGTGTTTTACTGGAAGTATGGGAGCAATGCCCCTTCAGTAAACTATGCGTAGTACTCTTCGAGAACTAATAAACGGAGTGTTACTGGAAATATGGGAGCAAGGCCCCCTCAATAAACTACGCGTAGTACTAGTCGAGCACTAGTAAATGGAGTTTTACTTGGAGTATTGGAGCAATGCCCCGTCAGTAAACTACATGTAGTATTAGTCAAGAACTAGTAAACGGAGTGTTACTGGAAGTATGGGAGCAAGGCCCCTTCATTAAAGAACGCGTAGTACTTGACGAGAACTAGTAAATGGAGTTTTACTAGAAGTATGGGAGCAAGGCCCCTTCAGTAAACTACGCGTAGTACAAGTCGATGACTAGTAAATGGAGTGTTACTGGAAGTATGGGAGCAAAGCCCCTTCAATAAACTACGCGTAGTACTAGTCGAGACCTAGTAAACAGAGTGTTACTGGAAGTATGGGAGCAATGCTCCTTCAGTAAACTACGCATAGTACTTGTCGGGAGCTAGTAAACAAAGTGTTACAGGAAGTGTCAGAGCAATGCTCCTTCAGTACTGTCACACCCGGTTTAAGGATAAAACCGAATGCATGACTATATGTATGACAGGATCAAGTTCCATACATACAGTGACATCATTAGTGAATAACAGCAACAGTATCACGTAAATAAATATAAATAAAGACTTACAGGACTATCAGAGATATGCGCTTATAATGGAAACGAAGGCTCCAAACTTCACAGGCAAACGACTGGGGGTTGCGTACGCCTAGAACTCTTTATCATCTTCAGTAGACTTCACACCTTTTTCTTCTGAGCAGCAGTTGGCAAGGGTGAGTACACTTATGGTTGGTACTCAGCAAGGCCACAAGAAATAACCAGAGTAACGATTTATATCCATCTTTAAGTTTATTAATCATGTGAGGGTCCAGGCCACTCTTAACCGTGAGCACGGCTATTATAACAGTTTTACACTCTGCAGAGGTTGTACACTTTCACCACAAGTCGCGTAAAAGTTCAAAAGAACTTTAGACCCAACCATGTTGTGCTAGCTAGGCACAATACCACACTTCCGAGGTGTGATTGCATAGGGACGCTACGAGGCCTTTACAAAGATTCCCTAAAAAGAAGTAGTCCGCTAGAGTTTCGGTAGCGGCGTGGTCCATAAACCTCCCTAATGGTCAGCACCTTAGCGAAGGCTGCTACCGCAAGAGGACCGGGCTATGACCCCTATCACCGACCCCCTCCTTGCCCTTTCGGTAAGACCGCTTCAAACTAGAGTCTCTAATTAATTAGCCAAGACCAGAGCCATATGGTCCTCGTGGTTGTACTGTTTTCCTGGGTGGTTCTCCATGTTCCGATTTAACACATGGTATTCTTGTAAATAAGCACAGATAGAAGGATGGTTAGGGTCACTTGCCTTTTTCCAACGAAAAGCTACTCTTACTGCTCTTCAGCTCTTGCTTACTTGGAAATCTTGTTCTTCAAGCTTCGTCAGCGATCATTCTACTCGAAGCAAACAACTAGCACAAACATACAAAATAACAAACAAGTACAGCTAAGAACAATACACCAATCACAAAACAAAAGCTTTTAAAAGAGCGTGCTAAAGGATAGGGCTCGCTGCTACGGTTATGAGAGCGCAAGAAACGCGGGAATCGGAGCTAGGGTTGAAAAGACAGAGTTATCGGAGATTGGTACTATAAAAGAAACAAAAGAACTATGAGCTTTATTTATTTTATTTGGAAAACAAATGTAGAAGATATTAAAAAAATATCCTTGATTAACTAATATTATATTTTTATTTATAAAAGCGGGGTAGAACTTAGTCATATTTTATTTGTGATTGTCTACGTATAAATTACACTAATTAACAATTAATTAGAAAGAAAACTTGTGAGAGCATCTAAACGCATAACTTTATATTCGGTGTAGTTATGAAAAACCGAAGGTAAAGGCCTAGGTGGATTTTAATTAGAAAACTAAGTGAGAGAACTTTAGTCAAGTTAAATCTATTTTTAATTTAAAAACAGGAACTAAGACACAATGACATGGCTAAACGGTAGCTTAGGCTTTAGAAGACTTAACACGGCGAGAACGAGTTGAAACGGAGCTAAAATGATGAAGGTAGGGCTAAAACAAGGCTCCAAGGACTTATCCGCGAAGAAACTGGACTCCCAGGGGCTAAAATATAATTAAACCTTAAACAGAAGGTCGGGGTGCAAAACTATAGGTCCTGGACGGCGTGTACTAATTGTAAAAAGGTCAGGAGTCGGGACAGAAAAAGAAAGGGCACTACTCTAATTATTTTCTACTGATCTGGACTGCGGGTTGATTCCTGGAAAACCTAGGGATCTTCCTGCAAAAGTTTCAGGAACGGCTAGGGTCGGGTGAATCTGGTCCGTTGGATCAGAATCGGCGGCGGATCGGACGAATCGGCGGAGTAAGGGTCGGGCGAATCGGCTGAGTAAGGAAAAGGTCGGGTAAATCGGCCGGGTAAAGTGAAGATCGATTCTGGCCATTGGATCTAGATCGAGCGGCAGAGGAAGGGTCGGCTCGATGGGATGAAAAGGGTCAGGCGAATCGGAGTTTTACTGGGTGTCGGCGGCGAGTGAGTGCGGCGGCGGACGGCCGGAGCTTCACCGAATCCGGTGTTCCGGGGCTCAATTCAAGCTGGATTTATGCCGGGGAGTGAGTGGGCGGTACGACGAAGGTGAGGGTGGTCACAGGATGGCTGTGCGGCGGCTGCAAACTGGCGGCCACGGCGGCGGGCGGAAAACAGATCTCCGGCGAGGAGTTTGGTTGGCGGCGGAGCAAGAGAGAGAGGGGAATCTAGTGCGGCTTGATGCTCACCAACTTGCAAAGCTCTGGCGAGAGTTGAAGACGGCGGAGCAACTGCGGGTCGGCGAGTCGACGGAGAATCGGCAACACGGGTCGGCGGCGTTCCTCCAAGGTGCAACTTCCAGCGGCGTGCGACGATGTTGTAGAGGGAAAAGATTTGAGCTTGGCTCTGGTTGCAAAGCGGGGTTTCAACGGGATTTTATAGGGGCGGATTGGCCGGGATTAGGAAGGCGGCATCACGGAGTCGATCAGGACTCGGGGTACAAAGAAAGAAAGAAGGGCGCGAACGACAGCACGGAGTCGTTCCGGACTCTGGGTATGGAAAGAAGAAAGAAGAAGAAGGTGCCGATAGGTGGGTCCCTGTTGTCGGTGGAAGAAAAGGTCGGTGAGCGAATCCGCCGCTGAGTTGAGCCGCGAGAAAAGAAAAGAAGTAGAGGAAAAGAAATTGGGCTGGCTGAAAGAAAGAATAGGAGAAGAAAAGAAATAAAGATGCATGCACAATTTTATCTTATGATTTTTATGAAAATACTTTTAAAAATTTTAGCTCCTATATTTTTGGGTGTTACAAAACCTACCCCCCTTAAAGAGAATCTCGTCCTCGAGATTAGGAAGGACTAGGGAACAACTGAGGGAATTCTGCAATCAGTTCATCTTCTCTTTCCCAAATTGCCTCATCCTCTGAATGGTGACTCCACTGTACTCTGCACATTTTGATCACCTTGTTCCGAGTAACCCTCTAAGATGTTTCCAAGATTCTAACCGGATGCTCTACATAAGTCAAATCTTCTTGTACATTGAGTTCCTCAAACGGTAATTGCTCCTCTGCTACTCTCAAACACTTCTTTAACTGTGACACGTGAAACACATCATGGACATCTGACAATTGTGTCAGTAACTCCAGTTGATATGCCACTTCACCTTTCCTTTCCAAAATCTGAAAAGGACTAATATAACGTGGTGACAACTTTCCTTTCACTTCGAATCTACATAAACCTCTGATGGGTGATACCTTCAAATACACAAAGTCTCCAAGTTCAAATGTCAATCCCCTTCTTTGTGTATCAGCATAACTTTTCTGTCATGACTGGGCAGTCTTGAGATTATCCCTGATTACCTGGACTTGTCTATCCGCATCTTGAAGAATCTCTGGTCCAAAAACATGACTTTCTCCTGTCTGATTCCAATACAATGGTGTCCTGCATTTTCTCCCATATAATGCCTCAAATGGGGCCTTCTTGAGACTTGCTTGGTAGATGTTATTGTAGGAGAATTCTGCATATGGCAAACTTTTATCCCAACTACCTCCATGCTTGAGGGCACATGCTCTCAACATATCCTCTAATACTTGATTTGTTCGCTCAGTCTGACCGTCTGTTTGCGGATGATATGCAGAACTGAAATTGAGCTTTGTATCCTTGGATTCATGTAATTTCTGCCAGAAACGCGACGTGAATTGAGTACCTCGATCAGACACTATCTTCTTCGGAACACCATGCAGACACACAATTCGTGACATGTATAATTTTGCTAACTTGGCTCCAGTGTATGTGGTTTTGACTGAGATGAAATGTGCGACTTTTGTCAATCTGTCCACAATAACCCATATCGAGTCGTAATCATCACGAGTACGAGGTAACCCTACAATGAAATCCATACCAATCTCTTCCCATTTCCATTCAGGTACTTTCAAAGGCTGGAGTAAACCTGCGGGTCTCTGGTGTTCTGCCTTCACTCTCTGGCACACATCACAAAGCTACGTGAGTTGCTACATCTCTTTTCAAACCATACCACCAGTACCTTTCTTTCAAGTCTTGATACATTTTGGTACTTCCAGGATGAATGGAATAAGCGGAATCATGTGCTTCCTTCGAAATAAGTTCACGAAGGTGATCAATTTCAGGCACACAGATCCTTTTTCTGAACCAAACAGTTCCTTGTTCATCCTCGGTGAAATCTTTAGTCTTGCCTAAACCAATTTGAATCTTGATCTCTTTGATCTTCGCATCTGTCAACTGTCCTTTTCTGATCTCCTGTTCTATTGTAGGTTCCATCTCCATGGTTATGGCTTCCGCTTGTGTGACAATTCCCAAGTTCAGACGTGCCATCTCCCAACATAATTCTTGAGGCATCAATCGAGCAATCATCATATTAGCTTGTCCTTTCCGGCTTAGGGCGTCTGCCACAACATTAGCCTTGCTAGGATGATACTGGATATCCAAATCATAATCCTTGATTAATTCTGGCCATCGTCGCTGTCTTAAGTTAAGATCCTGTTGCGTGAAGGTGTACTTCAGACTATTATGGTCCGTGAAGATCTGACACTTGTTTCCGATCATGTAGTGCCTCCGAACCTTCAATGCGTGCACGACGGCAGCTAATTCCAAATCGTGGGTAGGATAGTTCTGTTCATGCTTTCTCAGCTGTCTTGAAGCATAGGCCACCACTTTGCCTTCTTGCATTAACACACACCCAAGACCCATCCGCGAAGCGTCGCAATACACATCAAACCCTTCATGGATATCTGGCATTATCAACACAGGGGCTGTGGTCAATCTTGTCTTCAGTTCTTTAAAACACTTCTGGCATGTAGCATCCCACTTAAATTCTTTCCCTTTTTCCAACAGAGAAGTCATAGGTTTCACAATCTTTGAGAAGCCTTTAATAAATCTGCGGTAGTATCCTGCAAGTCCGAGAAAACTTCTGATTTCAGGCACAGACTTCGGTGGATTCCAATTCAGAACATCTTGAACTTTACTTGGGTCTACTGCAATTCCTCCATCTGTGATAACATGTCCAAGGAAAGAAACTTCTCTCAACCAAAAATCACATTTGCTCAGCTTAGCATATAACTGATTCTCTCGGAGTTTCTATAACACTATCCTCAAGTGCTCTTCATGTTTTTTTTTCCCCGTTCTGTGAATACACCAAGATGTCATCAATGAACACAACCACAAACTTGTCAAGGTATTCCATAAAAACCTTGTTCATCAGGTGCATGAGGTATGCTGGTGCGTTGGTCAATCCAAACGACATCACAGTAAACTCGTACAGACCATATCTGGTAGTGAAGGCTGTCTTGGGTATATCCTCCGGTCGGATTCTTAGCTGATGATATCCTGATCTCAGATCAACCTTGGAGAATACCTTGGCACCTCTCATCTGATCAAACAAACCTTCAAACCTGGGCAGTGGATACTTATTCTTGATTGTCACATCGTCCATTCTTACAATAGTTCCTCGATCACACTTGTTAATGCTCCACTACCACATAAAATACTTCTTGAATACTTAATCTAATTCCACTTTTAACTATCCATTCCTTCTTTAGCTTTGTTGGCCCATCTTTTGAAGAACCTTCTTCATATATTGATAAAGTGATTTGAATAGAGCTGGATTGATTCCATGATCGCTTTTCCTTGACTTGACTGTCTTCTTCCAAGATACCCTCAATTCTTCTCAGCCTAAGTTTTACTTGCTTTGGTACCCTATCGACTCGAAGTGGTATGAGAATTGGGCATTGGGGATTGATGGCATTCTTGTCTAGCTGAGGTATCCTGATCATCTATCCTTCTAAGGGGGCAAACTGATGACATCTGTCTGAGTGCAGGGCTATTAGAACTTTGGTCCAGGGGTTGATTATCATCCTCTTTTGCACAGCAACTGGCAAGATGTCCGTCTTCTCCACACTTGAGACAATATAATCCAGTATCACACGACCTAGTCACCTTGCGCTTTGTTGGACATTTATTAACATAGTGACCTTTTTCACCACATTTGAAGCACACTCTTTTAACATATCCATTCTGGCTTCCTTTCTGCTCCACCATAATTCGTGAAGCAATCTGGGCATCAGGATTCTTCTTGATAGAGTTGTCATGCGGAGGTTGAACAACTTTAGGTTGTAGTTGGTTGGAATAGGGTTGAGTACTGCTATGTACCAATGGTTCTGGTAACTCCATCTTCTCTTGGCTTTCTTCGCTTGCTTGTTTCTTGCGTTGCTTGATTCTACTAGGCTGAAATTCCTTGAAAGAAATACTCCAATCCCCAAGGTTCATAGTCTGAGTACCATCTTGATATTGGGTAACTCCCTCTTGGAAAGTCTCTTGGGTAGATAAATCCTTATTAATATCTAAATAGTAACTTTGTCTGGCTTTAGCTGTCATTAGGCTAGCATCCTCTTGAAGGCATGGCTGACCATAATGCTCACAACATTGACATGTTCCTGGGGTCTTGATATCTTTATATTGTCTCTCAATTTCTAGCTCTAGCGCTCCACGACTTTTCTTATTCCTTTGACGGTTCCATGCTTCAGCGACTTGCCTCTTCACTGGTCCGGTAGGAATGTCTAGTTTGGTCAACTTCATGTTATGAGTGGATGATGTATTGGGCTGCATCCTTCCTCGTAAGACGTGAGCCTGCAGGGCTAATAGCTTCCTTTTATCAAATGGTGGCAGAATTGGTGAATTCTGATGGTGACCACTACTAAGGGGGTTGTGGTTCATAGGAGCTGAGGCTTGCTCTGTAATATGCTGATGGATATTAATCATGGTTTGAGCCACTGCTTGTAGACTTTGAGTTTGTGCTGCCATACACTCTAGCATCCTGTGTTCAAATGATGAGGCTACCGGTGGAATGTTGAGGTTACCTTCATTAGCTCTTTCTTCACGATTTCTGTTGGGACTCGCCATCTGGTTGGGTGGTGAGGGTGAGTTTAGAGGAAAAGGAGAATAACTAAAAGAATGATTGGGGAATAAGGTAGAGTCCATGATATCATCCTCTTTTGGAGTAGGGGGGAAGAAAGGAAAAGAACAAAGATGTGGGAGATAAGAGAAGAACCCAACTAAGCAACTGATGTCATTGTAGGTTGAAGACCCACAATACACCAACAATCATTACAAAGAAGCGAATCAGGCAAGGTCATAAGGAAAAACAATCATCACACAAACACAGAACTACATTAATCAACACACAGTCAAGGAACGATGCTAAATGTTGTTAATAGGGCTCCAAGGGGTACTCCTAGGCATGGGTCATCTCTTCAGGTTCAACATTCTTGATAGAGGCATCCTTCAGCTTGTGCAGTGTGGAATCTTGCTCTTCGGGTGAGAGTGACATAGGCTTTCGCTGCCGATTTTGTCTTCTTTGGGCGTGAGGTGATCACTCCTTTCTTCAGCTGTCTTGAGCAGGCTTCGGGTCAGGTGGCACGAATGATCTAAACATTTTGAATAAAAGGAGAGTAGAAGATCTTGGAATGAAAAGGCAACGGAAAGAATCCAAAATGGTCGTGCTTAAGATGCAAGGGGGTCGGAGGTACAATGTGGAGGATAGATAAAATCAAGGAGGGGATATGTTTGAAAAGATATATAGGAATTAATAAGAAAATATTAAGGAGTGGGGGTAAACAATATCACCAACTAATCAAAAGGAGATCAGATGCAAGAGATAGGAAAATCATTCATCAAATGAGATGTATGATTAAGAGGAAGAAGTCATCCATGAGAGAGGAAATAGATGATGGTTGAGGGTTTAGCAAAAACTAGAAAATGTAATTGTCAAGGGGGTCGAGTATCAAAGTAAGTTATCAAGGAAAGAGTAAGTCAATAGATAAGGATGGGGGTTTTACATTTGCAAAACAAGGATGTGCAAATGAAAAAGAAGGTCAGGTGAGAAAGGTGAGTTATCAAGGCGGGTTGAGAAAAGAAAATGGTCAAGGAGCGAGAATATTTATCGGGAAGGTCAAGGGTAAGACAGGAATAAGTTGTATAATAAAATAGACCTTAAGGAGCGACCATTGCTATCTAGGCTTACGTCCTACAGTCGAATACAGCTCTGATACCACTTCTGTCACACCCGGTTTAAGGATAAAACCGAATGCATGACTATATGTATGCAAGGATCAAGTTCCATACATACAGTGACATCATTAGTGAATAACAGCAACAGTATCACGTAAATAAATATAAATAAAGACTTACAGGACTATCAGAGATATGCGCTTATAATGGAAACGAAGGCTCCAAACTTCACAGGCAAACGACTGGGGGTTGCGTACGCCTAGAACTCTTTATAATCTTCAGTAGACTTCACACCTTTTTCTTCTGAGCAGCAGTTGGCAAGGGTGAGTACACTTATGGTTGGTACTCAGCAAGGCCACAAGAAATAACCAGAGTAACGATTTATATCCATCTTTAAGTTTATTAATCATGTGAGGGTCCAGGCCACTCTTAACCGTGAGCACGGCTGTTATAACAGTTTTACACTCTGCAGAGGTTGTACACTTTCACCACAAGTCGCGTAAAAGTTCAAAAGAACTTTAGACCCAACCATGCTGTGCTAGCTAGGCACAATACCACACTTCTGAGGTGTGATTGCATAGGGACGCTACGAGGCCTTTACAAAGATTCCCTAATAAGAAGTAGTCCGCTAGAGTTTCGGTAGCGGCGTGGTCCATAAACCTCCCTAATGGTCAGCACCTTAGCGAAGGCTGCTACCCCAAGAGGACCGGGCTATGACCCCTATCACCGACCCCCTCCTTGCCCTTTCGGTAAGACCGCTTCAAACTAGAGTCTCTAATTAATTAGCCAAGACCAGAGCCATATGGTCCTCGTGGTTGTACTGTTTTCCTGGGTGGTTCTCCATGTTCCGATTTAACACATGGTATTCTTGTAAACAAAGTTTTACTAGAAGTATGAGAGCAATGCCCCTTCATTAAATGGCGCGTAGTGCTATTCTAGAACTAGTAAACGGAATGTTACTGGAAATATAGGAGCAAGGCCAGTTCAGTAAACTACGCATAGTACTAGATGAGAACAAGTAAACGAAGTTTTACTTGAAGTATGGGACCAAGGCCCTTCAGTAAACTACACGTAGTACTATTCGAGAACAAGTAAACGGTGTTTTACTAGAAGTATGGGAGCAATGCCCCTTCAGTAAACTATGCGTAGTACTCTTTGAGAACTAATAAACGGAGTCTTACTAAAAGTATGGGAGCAAGGCCCCTTCAATAAACTACACGTAGTACTAGTTGAGCAATAGTAAACGGAGTTTTACTTGAAGTATGGGAGCGATGTCGCTTCAGTAAACTACGCATAGTACTAGTCGAGAACTAGTAAACGGAGTGTTACAGGAAGTATGGGAGCAACGCGTCTTCAGTAAACTAGGCGTAGTACTTGTCGAGAACTAGTAAACAGAGTGTTACTGGAAGTATGGGAGCAATGCTCCTTCAGTAAACTACGCGTAGTACTAGTCGAGAACTAGTAAACGGAGTGTTACAGGAAGTATGGGAGCGATGCCCTTTCGGTACACTACGCGTAGTACTAGTCGAGAACTAGTAAATGGAGTTTAACTGGAAGTATGAGAGCAATGCCCCTTCAGTCAACTACGAGTGGTACAGGCTTGTAAACGGAGTGTTCAGGAAGTACGGGAGCAATGCCCCTTCGGTACACTACGCGTAGTACTAGTCGAGAACTAGTAACCGGAGTAAAACTGGAAGTATAGGAGCAAAGCCCCTTCAGTAAACTACGCTAGTACTAGTCGAGAACTAGTAAACGGAGTGCTACTCGAAGTATAGGAGCAAGGCCCCTTCAGTAAACTACGCGTAGTACAAGTCGATGACTAGTAAATGGAGTGTTACTGGAAGTATGGGAGCAAAGCCCCTTCAATAAACTACGCGTAGTACTAGTCGAGAACTAGTAAACAGAGTGTTACTGGAAGTATGGGAGCAATGCTCCTTCAGTAAACTACGCATAGTACTTGTCGGGAGCTAGTAAACAAAGTGTTACAGGAAGTGTCAGAGCAATGCTCCTTCAGTACTGTCACACCCGGTTTAAGGATAAAACCGAATGCATGACTATATGTATGCCAGGATCAAGATCCATACATACAGTGACATCATTAGTGAATAACAGCAACAATATCACGTAAATAAATATAAATAAAGACTTACAGGACTATCAGAGATATGCGCTTATAATGGAAACGAAGGCTCCAAACTTCACAGGCAAACGACTGGGGGTTGCGTACGCCTAGAACTCTTTATAATCTTCAGTAGACTTCACACCTTTTTCTTCTGAGCAGCAGTTGGCAAGGGTGAGTACACTTATGGTTGGTACTCAGCAAGGCCACAAGAAATAACCAGAGTAACGATTTATATCCATCTTTAAGTTTATTAATCATGTGAGGGTCCAGGCCACTCTTAACCGTGAGCACGGCTATTATAACAGTTTTACACTCTGCAGAGGTTGTACACTTTCACCACAAGTCGCGTAAAAGTTCAAAAGAACTTTAGACCCAACCATGCTGTGCTAGCTAGGCACAATACCACACTTCCGAGGTGTGATTGCATAGGGACGGTACGAGGCCTTTACAAAGATTCCCTAATAAGAAGTAGTCCGCTAGAGTTTCGGTAGCGGCGTGGTCCATAAACCTCCCTAATGGTCAGCACCTTAGCGAAGGCTGCTACCCCAAGAGGACCGGGCTATGACCCCTATCACCGACCCCCTCCTTGCCCTTTCGGTAAGACCGCTTCAAACTAGAGTCTCTAATTAATTAGCCAAGACCAGAGCCATATGGTCCTCGTGGTTGTACTGTTTTCCTAGGTGGTTCTCCATGTTCCGATTTAACACATGGTATTCTTGTAAATAAGCACAGATAGAAGGATGGTTAGGGTCACTTGCCTTTTTCCAACGAAAAGCTACTCTTACTGCTCTTCAGCTCTTGCTTACTTGGAAATCTTGTTCTTCAAGCTTCGTCAGCGATCATTCTACTCGAAGCAAACAACTAGCACAAACATACAAAATAACAAACAAGTACAGCTAAGAACAATACACCAATCACAAAACAAAAGCTTTTAATAGAGCGTGCTAAAGGATAGGGCTCGCTGCTACGGTTATGAGAGCGCAAGAAACGCGGGAATCGGAGCTAGGGTTGAAAAGACAGAGTTATCGGAGATTGGTACTATAAAAGAAACAAAAGAACTATGAGCTTTATTTATTTTATTTGGAAAACAAATGTAGAAGATATTAAAAAAATATCCTTGATTAACTAATATTATATTTTTATTTATAAAAGCGGGGTAGAACTTAGTCATATTTTATTTGTGATTGTCTACGTATAAATTACACTAATTAACAATTAATTAGAAAGAAAACTTGTGAGAGCATCTAAACGCATAACTTTATATTCGGTGTAGTTATGAAAAACCGAAGGTAAAGGCCTAGGTGGATTTTAATTAGAAAACTAAGTGAGAGAACTTTAGTCAAGTTAAATCTATTTTTAATTTAAAAACAGGAACTAAGACACAATGACATGGCTAAACGGTAGCTTAGGCTTTAGAAGACTTAACACGGCGAGAACGAGTTGAAACGGAGCTAAAATGATGAAGGTAGGGCTAAAACAAGGCTCCAAGGACTTATCCGCGAAGAAACTGGACTCCCAGGGGCTAAAATATAATTAAACCTTAAACAGAAGGTCGGGGTGCAAAACTATAGGTCCTGGACGGCGTGTACTAATTGTAAAAAGGTCAGGAGTCGGGATAGAAAAAGAAAGGGCACTACTCTAATTATTTTCTACTGATCTGGACTGCGGGTTGATTCCTGGAAAACCTAGGGATCTTCCTGCAAAAGTTTCAGGAACGGCTAGGGTCGGGTGAATCTAGTCCGTTGGATCAGAATCGGCGGCGGATCGGACGAATCGGCGGAGTAAGGGTCGGGCGAATCGGCTGAGTAAGGAAAAGGTCGGGTAAATCGGCCGGGTAAAGTGAAGATCGATTCTGGCCATTGGATCTAGATCGAGCGGCAGAGGAAGGGTCGGCTCGATGGGATGAAAAGGGTCGGGCGAATCGGAGTTTTACTGGGTGTCGGCGGCGAGCGAGTGCGGCGGCGGACGGCCGGAGCTTCACCGAATCCGGTGTTCCGGGGCTCAATTCAAGCTGGATTTATGCCGGGGAGTGAGTGGGCGGTACGACGAAGGTGAGGGTGGTCACAGGATGGCTGTGCGGCGGCTGCAAACTGGCGGCCACGGCGGCGGGCGGAAAACAGATCTCCGGCGAGGAGTTTGGTTGGCGGCGGAGCAAGAGAGAGAGGGGAATCTAGTGCGGCTTGATGCTCACCAACTTGCAAAGCTCTGGCGAGAGTTGAAGACGGCGGAGCAACTGCAGGTCGGCGAGTCGACGGAGAATCGGCGACACGGGTCGGCGGCGTTCCTCCAAGGTGCAACTTCCAGCGGCGTGCGACGATGTTGTGTAGGGAAAAGATTTGAGCTTGGCTCTCGTTGCAAAGCGGGGTTTCAACGGGATTTTATAGGGGCGGATTGGCCGGGATTAGGAAGGCGGCATCGCGGAGTCGATCAGGACTAGGGGTACAAAGAAAGAAAGAAGGGCGCGAACGACAGCACGGAGTCGTTCCGGACTCTGGGTAGGGAAAGAAGAAAGAAGAAGAAGGTGCCGACAGGTGGGTCCCTGTTGTCGGTGGAAGAAAAGGTCGGTGAGCGAATCGGCCGCTGAGTTGAGCCGCGAGAAAAGAAAAGAAGTAGAGGAAAAGAAATTGGGCTGGCTGAAAGAAAGAATAGGAGAAGAAAAGAAATAAAGATGCATGCACAATTTTATCTTATGATTTTTATGAAAATACTTTTAAAAATTTTAGCTCCTATATTTTTGGGTGTTACAAGTACACTACGCGTAGTACTAGTCGAGAACTAGTAAACGGAGTTTTACTGGAAGTATTGGAGCAATGCCCCGTCAGTAAACTACACGTAGTACTAGTCGAGAACTAGTAAACAGAGAGTTACAGAAAGTATGGGAGCAATGCCCCTTCAGTAAACTACGCATAGTACTAGTCGAGAACTAGTAAACGGAGTGTTATAGGAAATATCAGAGCCATGCCCCTTCAGTACACTACGCGTAGTACTAGTCGAGAACTAGTAAACGGAGTTTTACTGGAAGTATTGGACCAATGCCCCGTGAGTAAACTACACGTAGTAGTAGTCGAGAACTAGTAAATGGAGTGTTACTGGAAGTATGGGAGCTGGGCCCCTTCATTAAACAACGCGTAGTACTTGTCGAGAACTAGTAAACAAAGTTTTACTAGAAGTATGAGAGCAATGCCAATTCAGTAAATGACGCGTAGAACTATTCTAGAACTAGTAAACGGAATGTTACTCGAAATATAGGAGCAATGGCAGTTCAGTAAACTACACATAGTACTAGACGAGAACAAGTAAATGAAGTTTTACTTGAAGTATGGGACCAAGGCCCTTCAGTAAACTACACGTAGTACTAGTTAAGAACTAGTAAACGGTGTTTTACTGGAAGTATGGGAGCAATGCCCCTTCAGTAAACTATGCGTAGTACTCTTCGAGAACTAATAAACGGAGTGTTACTGGAAGTATGGGAGCAAAGCCCCTTGAATAAACAACGCGTAGTACTAGTTGTGAACTAGTAAACAGAGTGTTACTGGAAGTATGGGAGAATTGCCCCTTCGGTAAACAACGTGTAGTACTAGTCGAAAACTAGTAAACGAAGTGTTACTGGAAGTATGGGAGCAAAGCCCCCTTCAGTAAACTACGCATATTACTAGTCTAGAACTAGAAAATGGAGTTTTACTAGAAGTATGGGAGCACTGCCCTTTTAGTAAACTACGCGTAGTACTAGTTGAGAACTAGTGAACTGAGTGTTACAGGAAGTACGGGAGCAATGCCCCTTTAGTACACTACGCGTAGTACTAGTCGAGAACTAGTAACTGGAGTAAAACTGAAAGTATGGGAGCAAAGCCCCTTCAGTAAACTACGCTACTACTAGTCGAGAACTTTTAAATGGAGTGTTACTCGAAGTATAGGACCAAGGCCCCTTCAGTAAACTACGCGTAGTACAAGTCGATAACTAGTAAACGGAGTGTTACTGGAAGTATGGGAGCAAAGCCCCTTCAATAAACTACGCGTAGTACTAGTCTAGAGCTAGTAAACAGAGTGTCACTGGAAGTATGGGAGCAATGCCCCTTCAATAAACAACGCGTAGTACTAGTCAAGAACTAGTAAACGGAGTGTTACAGGAAGTATCAGAGCAATGCCCCTTCCGTACACTACGCGTAGTACTAGTCGAGAACTAGTAAATGGAGTTTTACTGGAAGTATTGGAGCAATGCCCCGTCAGTAAACTACACGTAGTACTAGTCGAGAAATAGTAAACAGAGTGTTACTGGAAGTATGGGACCAAGGCCCTTCAGTAAACTACACGTAGTACTATTCGAGAACTAGTAAACGGTGTTTTACTAGAAGTATGGGAGCAATGCCCCTTCAGTAAACTATGCGTAGTACTCTTCGACAACTAATAAACGGAGTCCTACTAAAAGTATGGGAGCAAGGCCCCTTCAATAAACTACACGTAGTACTAGTCGAGCAATAGTAAACGGAGTTTTACTTGAAGTATGGGAGCGATGTCCCTTCAGTAAACTACGCATAGTACTAGTCGAGAACTAGTAAACGGAGTGTTACAGAAAGTATGGGAGCAACGCCTCTTCAGTAAACTATGCGTAGTACTTGTCGAGAACTAGTAAACAGAGTGTTACTGGAAGTATGGGAGCAATGCTCCTTCAGTAAACTACGCGTAGTACTAGTCGAGAACTAGTAAACGGAGTGGTACAGGAAGTATGGGAGCGATGCCCTTTCAGTACACTATGCGTGGTACTAGTCGAGAACTAGTAAATGGAGTTTAACTGGAAGTATGAGAGCAATGCCCCTTCAGTCAACTACGAGCGGTACGGGCTTGTAAACGGAATGTTCAGGAAGTACGGGAGCAATGCCCCTTCGGTACACTACGCGTAGTACTAGTCGAGAACTAGTAACCGGAGTAAAACTGGAAGTATAGGAGCAAAGCCCCTTCAGTAAACTACGCTAGTACTAGTCGAGAACTAGTAAACGGAGTGCTACTCGAAGTATAGGAGCAAGGCCCCTTCAGTAAACTACGCGTAGTACAAGTCGATGACTTGTAAATGGAGTGTTACTGGAAGTATGGGAGCAAAGCCCCTTCAATAAACTACGCGTAGTACTAGCCGAGAACTAGTAACAGAGTGTTATTGGAAGTATGGGAGCAATGCCCCTTCAGTAAACTAAGTATATTACTAGTCAAAAACTTGTAAACCGAGTTTTACTGGTTGAGAACTAGTAAACAGAGAGTTACTGAAAGTATGGGAGCAATGCCCCTTCAGTAAACTACGTGTACTACTAGTCGAGAACAAGTAAACGGAGTTTTACTGTAAGTATTGGAGCAATGCCCCGTCAGTAAACTACATGTAGTATTAGTCGAGAAATAGTAAACAGAGTGTTACTGGAAGTATGGGAGCAAGGCCCCTTCATTAAACAACGCGTACTACTTGTCGAGAACTAGTAAACAAAGTTTTACTAGAAGTATGAGAGCAATGCCCCTTCATTAAATGACGCGTAGTACTATTCTAGAACTAGTAAACGGAATGTTACTGGAAATATTGGAGCAAGGCCAGTTCAGTAAACTACGCATAGTACTAGATGAGAACAAGTAAACGAAGTTTTACTAGAAGTATGGGACCAAGGCCCTTCAGTAAACTACACGTAGTACTATTCGAGAACTAGTAAACAGTGTTTTACTAGAAGTATGGGAGCAATGCCCCTTCAGTAAACTATGCGTAGTACTCTTCGAGAACTAATAAATGGAGTCTTACTGAAAGTATGGGAGCAAGGCCCCTTCAATAAACTACGCGTAGTACTAGTTGAGCAATAGTAAACGGAGTTTTACTTGAAGTATGGGAGCGATGTCCCTTCAGTAAACTACGCATAGTACTAGTCGAGACCTAGTAAACGGAGTGTTACATGAAGTATGGGAGCAATGCCCTTTCAGTACACTACGCGTAGTACTAGTCGAGAACTAGTAAATGGAGTTTAACTGGAAGTGTGAGAGCAATGCCCCTTCAGTCAACTACGAGAGGTACAGGCTAGTAAATGGAGTGTTCAGAAAGTACGGGAGCAATGCCCCTTCAGTACACTAGTCGAGAACTAGTAACCGGAGTAAAACTGGAAGTATAGGAGCAAAGCCCCTTCCTTCAGTAAACTACGCTAGTACTAGTCGAGAACAAGTAAACGGAGTGCTACTCGAAGTATAGGAGCAAGGCCCCTTCAGTAAACTACGCGTAGTACAAGTCGATGACTAGTAAATGGAGTGTTACTGGAAGTATGGGAGCAAAGCCCCTTCAATAAACTACGCGTAGTACTAGTCGAGAACTAGTAAACAGAGTGTTACTGGAAGTATGGGAGCAATGCCCCTTCAGTAAACTATGCATAGTACTTGTCGGGAGCTAGTAAACAAAGTGTTACAGGAATTGTCAGAGCAATGCTCCTTCAGTACACTACGCGTAGTACTAGTCGAGAACTAGTAAACGGAGTTTTACTGGAAGTATTGGAGCAATGCCCCGTGAGTAAACTACACGTAGTAGTAGTCGAGAACTAGTAAATGGAGTGTTACTGGAAGTATGGGAGCAGGGCCCCTTCATTAAACAACGTGTAGTACTTGTCGAGAACTAGTAAACAAAGTTTTACTAGAAGTATGAGAGCAATGCCAATTCAGTAAATGACGTGTAGTACTATTCTAGAACTAGTAAACGGAATGTTACTCGAAATATAGGAGCAATGCCAGTTCAGTAAACTACACATAGTACTAGACGAGAATAAGTAAATGAAGTTTTACTTGAAGTATGGGACCAAGGCCCTTCAGTAAACTACACGTAGTACTAGTTAAGAACTAGTAAACGGTGTTTTACTGGAAGTATGGGAGCAATGCCCCTTCAGTAAACTATGCGTAGTACTCTTCAAGAACTAATAAACGGAGTCTTACTGGAAGTATGGGAGCAAAGCCCCTTGAATAAACTACGCGTAGTACTAGTCGAGCACTAGTGAACGAAGTGTTACAGGAAGTATTGGAGCAATGCCCCGTCAGTAAACTACACGTAGTACTAGTCGAGAACTAGTAAACGGAGTGTTACTGGAAATATGGGAGCAAGGCCCCTTCATTAAACAACGCGTAGTACTTGACGAGAACTAGTAAACAACGTTTTACTAGAAGTATGAGAGCAATGCCCATTCAGTAAATGACGCGTAGTACTATTCTTGAACTAGTAAATGGAATGTTATTGGAAATATAGGAGAAAGGCCAGTTCAGTAAACTACGCCACTACTAGTCGAGAACTAGTAAACGGAGTATTACTCGAAGTATAGGACCAAGGCCCCTTCAGTAAACTACGCGTAGTAGTAGTCGATGACTAGTAAACGGAGTTTTACAGGAAGTATGTGAGCAAAGCCCCTTCAATAAACTACGTGTAGTACTAGTTGAGAACAAGTAAACAGAGTGTTACTGGAAGTATGGGAGCAATGACCCTTCAGTAAAATACGTGTAGTACTTTTCGAAAACTAGTAAATCAAGTGTTACTGGAAGTATGGGAGCAAAGCCCCCTTCAGTAAACTACGCATATTACTAGTCCAGAACTTGTAAATGGAGTTTTACTGGAACTATTGGAGCAATACCCCGTCAGTAAACTACACGAAGTACTAGTCGAGAACTAGTAAACAGAGAGTTGCAGAAAGTATGGGAGCAATGCCGCTTCAGTAAACAACGCGTAGTACTAGTCGAGAACTAGTAAACGGAGTGTTACAGGAAATATCAGAGCCATGCCCCTTCAGTACACTACGCGTAGTACTAGTCGAGAACTAGTAAACGGAGTTTTACTAGAAGTATTGGAGCAATGCCCCGTGAGTAAACTACACGTAGTACTAGTCGAGAACTAGTAAATGGAGTGTTACTGGAAGTATGGGAGCAAGGCCCCTTCATTAAACAACGCGTAGTACTTGTCGAGAACTAGTAAACAAAGTTTTACTAGAAGTATGAGAGCAATGCCCCTTTAGCAAATGACGCGTAGTACTATTCTAGAACTAGTAAACGGAATGTTACTGGAAATATAAGAGCAATGCCAGTTCAGTAAACTACACATAGTACTAGACGAGAACAAGTAAATGAAGTTTTACATGAAGTATGGGACCAAGGCCCTTCAGTAAACTACACGTAGTACTAGTCGAGAACTAGTAAACGGTGTTTTACTGGAAGTATGGGAGCAATGCCCCTTCAATAAACAACACGTAGTACTAGTCGAGAACTAATGAACGGAGTGTTAATGGAAGCATGGGAGCAAAGCCCCTTCAGTCAACAACGTGTTACAGGAAGTATGGGAGCAAAGCCCCTGAGTAAACTACGCGTAGTACTAGTCGGTAACTAGTAAACGGAGTGTTACTGGAAGTATGGGAGCAAAGCTCCTTCAATAAAATACGCGTAGTACTAGTTAAAAACTAGTAAACAGAGTGTTACTGGAAGTATGGGAGCAATGCCCCTTCAGTAAACTACGCGTAGTACTAATCGAGAACTAGTAAACGAAGTGTTACTGGAAGTACGGGAGCAAAGCCCCCTTCAGTAAACTACGCATATTACTAGTCCAGAACTAGTAAACGGAGTTTTACTGAAAGTATGGGAGCAATGCCCCTTTTGTAAATTACGCGTAGTACTAGTTCAGAACTAGTGAACGGAGTGTTACAGGAAGTACGGGAGCAATGCCTTTTCAGTACACTACGCGTAGTCGAGAACTAGTAACCGGAGTAAAACTGGAAGTATGGGAGAGCAAAGCCCCTTAAGTAAACTACGGTAGTACTAGTCGAGAACTAGTAAATGGAGTGCTACTCGAAGTATAGGAGCAAGGCCCCTTCAGTAAACTACGCATTGTACTTGTCGAAAACTAGTAAACGGAGTGTTACTGGAAGTATGGGAGCAAAGCCCCTTTAATAAACTACGCGTAGTACTAGTCGAGAACTGGTAAACAGAGAGTTACTGAAAGTATGGGAGCAATGCCCCTTCAGTAAACTACGTGTAGTACTAGTCGAGAACTAGTAAACGGAGTGTTACTGGAAGTATTGGAGCAATGCCCCATCAGTAAATGACGCGTAGTACTAGTCGAGAACTAGTAAACGAAGTGTTACTGGAAGTATGGGAGCAAGGTCCCTTCATTAAACAACGCGTAGTACTTGACGAGAAATAGTAAATAGTGTTACAGGAAGTATCAGAGCAATGCCCCTTCAGTACACTACGCATAGTAATTGTCGAGAACTAGTAAACGGAGTTTTACTGTAAGTATTGGAGCAATGCACCGTCAGTAAAATACACGTAGTACTAGTCAAGGACTAGTAAACGGAGTGTTACTGGAAGTATAGGAGCAAAGGCCCCTTCATTAAAGAACGCGTAGTACTTGACGAGAACTAGTAAACAACGTTTTACTAGAAGTATGAGAGCAATGCCCCTTCAGTAAATGACGCGTAGTGCTATTCTAGAACTAGTAAATGGAATGTTATTGAAAATATAGGAGCAAGGCCAGTTCAGTAAACAATGCTACTACTAGTCGAGAACTTGTAAACGGAGTGTTACTCGAAGTATAGGAGCAAAGCCCCTTGAATAAACTACACGTAGTACTAGTTGTGAACTAGTAAATAGAGTGTTACTGGAAGTATGGGAGAATTGCCACTTCAGTAAACAACGTGTAGTACTAGTCGAAAACTAGTAAACGAAGTATTACTAGAAGTATGGGAGCAAAGCCCCCTTTAGTAAACTACGCATATTACTAGTCCAGAACTAGTAAACAGAGTTTTACTGGAAGTATGGGAGCACTGCCCCTTTAGTAAACTACGCGTAGTACTAGTTGAGAACTAGTGAACGGAGTGTTCCAGGAAGTACGGGAGCAAGGCCCCTTCAGTACACTACGCGTAGTACTAGTCGAGAACTAGTAACCGGAGTAAAACTGGAAGTATGGGAGCAAAGCCCCTTCAGTAAACTACGCTACTACAAGTCGAGAACTTGTAAACGGAGTGTTACTCGAAGTATAGGAGCAAGGCCCCTTCAGTAAACTACGCGTTGTACTAGTCGAAAACTAGTAAACGGAGTGTTACTGGAAGTATGTGATCAAAGCCCCTTCAATAAACTACGCGTAGTAGTAGTCGAGAACTAGTAATAGAGTGTTACTGGAAGTATGGGAGCAATGCCCCTTCAGTAAACTACGGGTAGTACTAGTCGAGAACCAGTAAACGCAGTGTTACTGGAAGTATGGGAGCAAAGCCCCCTTTAGTAAACTAAGCCTATTACTAGTCCAGAACTAGTAAACGGAGTTTTACTAGAAGTATGGGAGCAATGCCCCTTTTGTAAACTACGTGTATTACTAGTTGAGAACTAGTAAACATAGAGTTACTGAAAGTATGGGAGCAATGCCCCTTCAGTAAACTACGCGTAGTACTAGTCGAGAACTAGTAAACATAGTGTTACAGGAAATATCAGAGCCATGCCCCTTCAGTACACTACGCGTAGTACTAGTCGAGAACTAATAAACGGAGTGTTACTGGAAATATGGGAGCAAGGCCCCTTCAATAAACTACGCGTAGTACTAGTCGAGCACTAGTAAATGGAGTTTTACTTGGAGTATTGGAGCAATGCCCCGTCAGTAAACTACACGTAGTACTAGTCGAGAACTAGTAAACGGAGTGTTACTGGAAGTATGGGAGCAAGGCCCCTTCAATAAACTACGCGTAGTACTAGTCGAGCACTAGTAAATGGAGTTTCACTTGGAGTATTGGAGCAATGCCCCGTCAGTAAACTACACGTAGTACTAGTCGAGAACTTGTAAACGCAGTGTTACTGGAAGTATGGGAGCAAGGCCCCTTCATTAAAGAACGCGTAGTACTTGACGAGAACTAGTAAACAACGTTTTACTAGAAGTATGAGAGCAATGCCCCTTCAGTAAATGACGCGTAGTACTATTCTAGAACTAGTAAACGGAATGTTATTGGAAATATAGTTGCAAGGCCAGTTCAGTAAACTACGCTAGTACTAGTCGAGAACTTGTAAACGGAGTGTTACTCAAAGTATAGGAGCAAGGCCCCTTCAGTAAACTACGCGTGGTACTAGCCGATGACTAGTAAACGGAGTGTTACTCGAAGTATGGGAGCAAAGCCCCTTCAATAAACTACGCGTAGTGGTAGTTGAGAACTAGTAAACAGAGTGTTACTGGAAGTATGGGAGCAATGCCCCTTCATTAAACAACGCGTAGTACCTGTCGTGAACTAGTAAACGAAGTGTTACTGGAAGTATGGGAGCAAAGCCCCCTTCAGTAAACTACGCATATTACTAGTCCAGAACTAGTAAACAGAGTTTTACTGGAAGTATGGGAGCACTGCCCCTTTAGTACACTACGCGTAGTACTAGTTGAGAACTAGAGAACGGATTGTTAGAGGAAGTACGGGATCAAGGCCCCTTCAGTACACTACGCGTAGTACTAGTCGAGAACTAGTGACCAGAGTAAAACTGGAAGTATGGGAGCAAAGCCCCTTCAGTAAACTACGCTACTACCAGTCGAGAACTTGTAAACGGTGTGTTACTCGAAGTATAGGAGCAAGGCCACTTCAGTAAACTACGCGTAGTACTAGTCGATAACTAGTAAACGGTGTGTTACTGGAAGTATGTGAGCAAAGCCCCTTCAATAAACTACGCGTAGTACTAGTCGAGAACTAGTAATAGAGTGTTACTGGAAGTGTGGGAGCAATGCCCCTTCAGTAAACTACGCGTAGTACTAGTCGAGAACCAGTAAACGAAGTGTTACTTGAAGGATGGGAGCAAAGCCCCCTTCAGTAAACTAAGCCTATTACTAGTCCTGAACCAGTAAACGGAGTTTTACTGGAAGTATGGGAGCAATGCCCCTTTAGTAAACTACGTGTTTTACTAGTTGAGAACTAGTAAATATAGAGTTACTGAAACTATGGGAGCAATGCCCCTTCAGTAAACTACGCGTAGTACTAGTCGAGAACTAGTAAATAGAGTGTTACAGGAAATATCAGAGCCATGCCCCTTCAGTACACTACGCGTAGTACTAGTCGAGAACTAGTAAACGGAGTGTTACTGGAAGTGTGGGAGCAAAGCCCCTTTAGTACACTACACGTAGTACTAGTCGAGAACTAGAAAACGGAGTGTTACTGGAAGTATAGGAGCAAGTCCCCTTCATTAAACAATGTGTAGTACTTGTCGAGAACTAGTAAACACAGTTTTACTAGAAGTATGAGAGCAATGCCCCTTCAGTAAATGAAGCGTAGTACTATTCTAGAACTAGTAAACGGAATGTTACTGGAAATATAGGAGCAAGGCCAGTTCAGTAAACTACGCGTAGTACATGTCGAGAACCAGTAAACGGAGTGTTACTGGAAGTATGGGAGCAAGGCCCCTTCATTAAACAACGCGTAGTACTAGTCGAGAACTAGTAAACGGTGTTTTACTGGAAGTATGGGAGCAATGCCCCTTCAGTAAACTATGCGTAGTACTCTTTGAGAACTAATAAACGGAGTGTTACTGGAAATATGGGAGCAAGGCCCCTTCAATAAACTACGCGTAGTACTAGTCGAGCACTAGTAAATGGAGTTTTACTTGGAGTATTGGAGCAATGCCCCGTCAGTAAACTACATGTAGTACTAGTCGAGAACTAGTAAACGGAGTGTTACTGGAAGTATGGGAGCAAGGTCCCTTCATTAAACAACGCGTAGTACTTGACGAGAAATAGTAAATAGTGTTACAGGAAGTATCAGAGCAATGCCCCTTCAGTACACTACGCATAGTAATTGTCGAGAACTAGTAAACGGAGTTTTACTGTAAGTATTGGAGCAATGCACCGTCAGTAAACTACACGTAGTACTAGTCAAGGACTAGTAAACGGAGTGTTACTGGAAGTATAGGAGCAAAGGCCCCTTCATTAAAGAACGCGTAGTACTTGACGAGAACTAGTAAACAACGTTTTACTAGAAGTATGAGAGCAATGCCCCTTCAGTAAATGACGCGTAGTGCTATTCTAGAACTAGTAAATGGAATGTTATTGAAAATATAGGAGCAAGGCCAGTTCAGTAAACTATGCTACTACTAGTCGAGAACTAGTAAACGGAGTGTTACTCGAAGTATAGGAGCAAAGCCCCTTGAATAAACTACACGTAGTACTAGTTGTGAACTAGTAAACAGAGTGTTACTGGAAGTATGGGAGAATTGCCACTTCAGTAAACAACGTGTAGTACTAGTCGAAAACTAGTAAACGAAGTATTACTAGAAGTATGGGAGCAAAGCCCCCTTTAGTAAACTACGCATATTACTAGTCCAGAACTAGTAAACAGAGTTTTACTGGAAGTATGGGAGCACTGCCCCTTTAGTAAACTACGCGTAGTACTAGTTGAGAACTAGTGAACGGAGTGTTCCAGGAAGTACGGGAGCAAGGCCCCTTCAGTGCACTACGCGTAGTACTAGTCGAGAACTAGTAACCGGAGTAAAACTGGAAGTATGGGAGCAAAGCCCCTTCAGTAAACTACGCTACTACAAGTCGAGAACTTGTAAACGGAGTGTTACTCGAAGTATAGGAGCAAGGCCCCTTCAGTAAACTACGCGTTGTACTAGTCGATAACTAGTAAACGGAGTGTTACTGGAAGTATGTGATCAAAGCCCCTTCAATAAACTACGCGTAGTACTAGTCGAGAACTAGTAATAGAGTGTTACTGGAAGTATGGGAGCAATGCCCCTTCAGTAAACTACGGGTAGTACTAGTCGAGAACCAGTAAACGCAGTGTTACTGGAAGTATGGGAGCAAAGCCCCCTTTAGTAAACTAAGCCTATTACTAGTCCAGAACTAGTAAACGGAGTTTTACTAGAAGTATGGGAGCAATGCCCCTTTAGTAAACTACGTGTATTACTAGTTGAGAACTAGTAAACATAGAGTTACTGAAAGTATGGGAGCAATGCCCCTTCAGTAAACTACGCGTAGTACTAGTCGAGAACTAGTAAACATAGTGTTACAGGAAATATCAGAGCCATGCCCCTTCAGTACACTACGCGTAGTACTAGTCGAGAACTAATAAACGGAGTGTTACTGGAAATATGGGAGCAAGGCCCCTTCAATAAACTACGCGTAGTACTAGTCGAGCACTAGTAAATGGAGTTTTACTTGGAGTATTGGAGCAATGCCCCGTCAGTAAACTACACGTAGTACTAGTCGAGAACTAGTAAACGGAGTGTTACTGGAAGTATGGGAGCAAGGCCCCTTCAATAAACTACGCGTAGTACTAGTCGAGCACTAGTAAATGGAGTTTCACTTGGAGTATTGGAGCAATGCCCCGTCAGTAAACTACACGGAGTACTAGTCGAGAACTTGTAAACGCAGTGTTACTGGAAGTATGGGAGCAAGGCCCCTTCATTAAAGAACGCGTAGTACTTGACGAGAACTAGTAAACAACGTTTTACTAGAAGTATGAGAGCAATGCCCCTTCAGTAAATGACGCGTAGTACTATTCTAGAACTAGTAAACGGAATGTTATTGGAAATATAGTTGCAAGGCCAGTTCAGTAAACTACACTAGTACTAGTCGAGAACTTGTAAACGGAGTGTTACTCGAAGTATAGGAGCAAGGCCCCTTCAGTAAACTACGCGTGGTACTAGCCGATGACTAGTAAATGGAGTGTTACTCGAAGTATGGGAGCAAAGCCCCTTCAATAAACTACACGTAGTGGTAGTTGAGAACTAGTAAACAGAGTGTTACTGGAAGTATGGGAGCAATGCCCCTTCATTAAACAACGCGTAGTACCTGTCGAGAACTAGTAAACGAAGTGTTACTGGAAGTATGGGAGCAAAGCCCCCTTCAGTAAACTACGCATATTACTAGTCCAGAACTAGTAAACAGAGTTTTACTGGAAGTATGGGAGCACTGCCCCTTTAGTACACTACGCGTAGTACTAGTTGAGAACTAGAGAACGGATTGTTAGAGGAAGTACGGGATCAAGGCCCCTTCAGTACACTACGCGTAGTACTAGTCGAGAACTAGTGACCAGAGTAAAACTGGAAGTATGGGAGCAAAGCCCCTTCAGTAAACTACGCTACTACCAGTCGAGAACTTGTAAACGGTGTGTTACTCGAAGTATAGGAGCAAGGCCACTTCAGTAAACTACGCGTAGTACTAGTCGATAACTAGTAAACGGTGTGTTACTGGAAGTATGTGAGCAAAGCCCCTTCAATAAACTACGCGTAGTACTAGTCGAGAACTAGTAATAGAGTGTTACTGGAAGTGTGGGAGCAATGCCCCTTCAGTAAACTACGCGTAGTACTAGTCGAGAACCAGTAAACGAAGTGTTACTTGAAGTATGGGAGCAAAGCCCCCTTCAGTAAACTAAGCCTATTACTAGTCCTGAACCAGTAAACGGAGTTTTACTGGAAGTATGGGAGCAATGCCCCTTTAGTAAACTACGTGTTTTACTAGTTGAGAACTAGTAAATATAGAGTTACTGAAACTATGGGAGCAATGCCCCTTCAGTAAACTACGCGTAGTACTAGTCGAGAACTAGTAAATAGAGTGTTACAGGAAATATCAGAGCCATGCCCCTTCAGTACACTACGCGTAGTACTAGTCGAGAACTAGTAAACGGAGTGTTACTGGAAGTGTGGGAGCAAAGCCCCTTTAGTACACTACACGTAGTACTAGTCGAGAACTAGAAAACGGAGTGTTACTGGAAGTATAGGAGCAAGTCCCCTTCATTAAACAACGTGTAGTACTTGTCGAGAACTAGTAAACACAGTTTTACTAGAAGTATGAGAGCAATGCCCCTTCAGTAAATGAAGCGTAGTACTATTCTAGAACTAGTAAACGGAATGTTACTGGAAATATAGGAGCAAGGCCAGTTCAGTAAACTACGCGTAGTACATGTCGAGAACCAGTAAACGGAGTGTTACTGGAAGTATGGGAGCAAGGCCCCTTCATTAAACAACGCGTAGTACTAGTCGAGAACTAGTAAACGGTGTTTTACTGGAAGTATGGGAGCAATGCCCCTTCAGTAAACTATGCGTAGTACTCTTTGAGAACTAATAAACGGAGTGCTACTGGAAATATGGGAGCAAGGCCCCTTCAATAAACTACGCGTAGTACTAGTCGAGCACTAGTAAATGGAGTTTTACTTGGAGTATTGGAGAAATGCCCCGTCAGTAAACTACATGTAGTACTAGTCGAGAACTAGTAAACGGAGTGTTACTGGAAGTATGGGAGCAAAGCCCCTTCATTAAAGAACGCGTAGTACTTGACGAGAACTAGTAAACAACGTTTTACTAGAAGTATGAGAGCAATGCCCCTTCAGTAAATGACGCGTAGTACTATTCTAGAACTAGTAAACGGAATGTTATTGGAAATATAGTTGCAAGGCCAGTTCAGTAAACTACGCTACTACTAGTCGAGAACTTGTAAACGGAGTGTTACTCGAAGTATAGGAGCAAGGCCCCTTCAGTAAACTACGTGTGGTACTAGCCGATGACTAGTAAATGGAGTGTTACTTGAAGTATGGGAGCAAAGCCCCTTCAATAAACTACGCGTATTACAAGTCGAGGACTAGTAAACAGAGTGTTACTGGAAATATGGGAGCAATGCCCCTTCAATAAACTACGTGTAGTACTAGTAAACGAAGTGTTACCGGAAGTATGGGAGCAAAGCCCCCTTCAGTAAACTACGCATATTACTAGTCCAGAACTAGTAAACAGAGTTTTACTGGAAGTATGGGAGCACTGCCCCTTTAGTAAACTACGCGTAGTACTAGTTGAGAACTAGTGAACGGAGTATTCCAGGAAGTACGGGAGCAAGGCCCCTTCAGTACACTACGCGTAGTACTAGTCGAGAACTAGTAACCGGAGTAAAACTGGAAGTATGGGAGCAAAGCCCCTTCAGTAAACTACGGTACTACTAGTCGACAACTTGTAAATGGAGTGTTACTTGAAGTATAGGAGCAATGCCCCTTCAGTAAACTACGCGTAGTACTAGTCGAGAACTAGTAAATAGAGTGTTACAGGAAATATCAGAGCCATGCCCCTTCAGTACACTACGCGTAGTACTAGTTGAGAACTAGTAAACGGAGTGTTACTGGAAGTGTGGGAGCAAAGCCCCTTTAGTACACTACACGTAGTACTAGTCGAGAACTAGAAAACGGAGTGTTACTGGAAGTATAGGAGCAAGTCCCCTTCATTAAACAACGTGTAGTACTTGTCGAGAACTAGTAAACACAGTTTTACTAGAAGTATGAGAGCAATGCCCCTTCAGTAAATGAAGCGTAGTACTATTCTAGAACTAGTAAACGGAATGTTACTAGAAATATAGGAGCAAGGCCAGTTCAGTAAACTACGCGTAGTACATGTCGAGAACCAGTAAACGGAGTGTTACTGGAAGTATGGGAGCAAGGCCCCTTCATTAAACAACGCGTAGTACTAGTCGAGAACTAGTAAACGGTGTTTTACTGGAAGTATGGGAGCAATGCCCCTTCAGTAAACTATGCGTAGTACTCTTTGAGAACTAATAAACGGAGTGTTACTGGAAATATGGGAGCAAGGCCCCTTCAATAAACTACGCGTAGTACTAGTCGAGCACTAGTAAATGGAGTTTTACTTGGAGTATTGGAGCAATGCCCCGTCAGTAAACTACATGTAGTACTAGTCGAGAACTAGTAAACGGAGTGTTACTGGAAGTATGGGAGCAAGGCCCCTTCATTAAAGAACGCGTAGTACTTGACGAGAACTAGTAAACAACGTTTTACTAGAAGTATGAGAGCAATGCCCCTTCAGTAAATGACGCGTAGTACTATTCTAGAACTAGTAAACGGAATGTTATTGGAAATATAGTTGCAAGGCCAGTTCAGTAAACTACGCTACTACTAGTCGAGAACTTGTAAACGGAGTGTTAGTCGAAGTATAGGAGCAAGGCCCCTTCAGTAAACTACGTGTGGTACTAGCCGATGACTAGTAAATGGAGTGTTACTGGAAGTATGGGAGCAAAGCCCCTTCAATAAACTACGCGTATTACTAGTCGAGAACTAGTAAACAGAGTGTTACTGGAAATATGGGAGCAATGCCCCTTCAATAAACTACGTGTAGTACTAGTAAACGAAGTGTTACCGGAAGTATGGGAGCAAAGCCCCCTTCAGTAAACTACGCATATTACTAGTCCAGAACTAGTAAACAGAGTTTTACTGGAAGTATGGGAGCACTGCCCCTTTAGTAAACTACGCGTAGTACTAGTTGAGAACTAGTGAACGGAGTATTCCAGGAAGTACGGGAGCAAGGCCCCTTCAGTACACTACGCGTAGTACTAGTCGAGAACTAGTAACCGGAGTAAAACTGGAAGTATGGGAGCAAAGCCCCTTCAGTAAACTACGGTACTACTAGTCGACAACTTGTAAATGGAGTGTTAGTTGAAGTATAGGAGCAATGCCCCTTCAGTAAACTACGCGTAGTACTAGTCGAGAACTAGTAAATAGAGTGTTACAGGAAATATCAGAGCCATGCCCCTTCAGTACACTACGCGTAGTACTAGTCGAGAACTAGTAAACGGAGTGTTACTGGAAGTGTGGGAGCAAAGCCCCTTTAGTACACTACACGTAGTACTAGTCGAGAACTAGAAAACGGAGTGTTACTGGAAGTATAGGAGCAAGTCCCCTTCATTAAACAACGTGTAGTACTTGTCGAGAACTAGTAAACACAGTTTTACTAGAAGTATGAGAGCAATGCCCCTTCAGTAAATGAAGCGTAGTACTATTCTAGAACTAGTAAACGGAATGTTACTGGAAATATAGGAGCAAGGCCAGTTCAGTAAACTACGCGTAGTACATGTCGAGAACCAGTAAACGGAGTGTTACTGGAAGTATGGGAGCAAGGCCCCTTCATTAAACAACGCGTAGTACTAGTCGAGAACTAGTAAACGGTGTTTTACTGGAAGTATGGGAGCAATGCCCCTTCAGTAAACTATGCGTAGTACTCTTTGAGAACTAATAAACGGAGTGTTACTGGAAATATGGGAGCAAGGCCCCTTCAATAAACTACGCGTAGTACTAGTCGAGCACTAGTAAATGGAGTTTTACTTGGAGTATTGGAGCAATGCCCCGTCAGTAAACTACATGTAGTACTAGTCGAGAACTAGTAAACGGAGTGTTACTGGAAGTATGGGAGCAAGGCCCCTTCATTAAAGAACGCGTAGTACTTGACGAGAACTAGTAAACAACGTTTTACTAGAAGTATGAGAGCAATGCCCCTTCAGTAAATGACGCGTAGTACTATTCTAGAACTAGTAAACGGAATGTTATTGGAAATATAGTTGCAAGGCCAGTTCAGTAAACTACGCTACTACTAGTCGAGAACTTGTAAACGGAGTGTTACTCGAAGTATAGGAGCAAGGCCCCTTCAGTAAACTACGTGTGGTACTAGCCGATGACTAGTAAATGGAGTGTTACTGGAAGTATGGGAGCAAAGCCCCTTCAATAAACTACGCGTATTACTAGTCGAGAACTAGTAAACAGAGTGTTACTGGAAATATGGGAGCAATGCCCCTTCAATAAACTACGTGTAGTACTAGTAAACGAAGTGTTACCGGAAGTATGGGAGCAAAGCCCCCTTCAGTAAACTACGCATATTACTAGTCCAGAACTAGTAAACAGAGTTTTACTGGAAGTATGGGAGCACTGCCCCTTTAGTAAACTACGCGTAGTACTAGTTGAGAACTAGTGAACGGAGTATTCCAGGAAGTACGGGAGCAAGGCCCCTTCAGTACACTACGCGTAGTACTAGTCGAGAACTAGTAACCGGAGTAAAACTGGAAGTATGGGAGCAAAGCCCCTTCAGTAAACTACGGTACTACTAGTCGACAACTTGTAAATGGAGTGTTACTTGAAGTATAGGAGCAATGCCCCTTCAGTAAACTACGCGTAGTACTAGTCGAGAACTAGTAAATAGAGTGTTACAGGAAATATCAGAGCCATGCCCCTTCAGTACACTACGCGTAGTACTAGTCGAGAACTAGTAAACGGAGTGTTACTGGAAGTGTGGGAGCAAAGCCCCTTTAGTACACTACACGTAGTACTAGTCGAGAACTAGTAAACGGAGTGTTACTGGAAGTATAGGAGCAAGTCTCCTTCATTAAACAACCTGTAGTACTTGTCGAGAACTAGTAAACACAGTTTTACTAGAAGTATGAGAGCAATGCCCCTTCAGTAAATGAAGTGTAGTACTATTCTAGAACTAGTAAACGGAATGTTACTGGAAATATAGGAGCAAGGCCAGTTCAGTAAACTACGCGTAGTACATGTCGAGAACCAGTAAACGGAGTGTTACTGGAAGTATGGGAGCAAGGCCCCTTCATTAAACAACGCGTAGTACTAGTCGAGAACTAGTAAACGGTGTTTTACTGGAAGTATGGGAGCAATGCCCCTTCAGTAAACTATGCGTAGTACTCTTTGAGAACTAATAAACGGAGTGTTACTGGAAATATGGGAGCAAGGCCCCTTCAATAAACTACGCGTAGTACTAGTCGAGCACAAGTAAATGGAGTTTTACTTGGAGTATTGGAGCAATGCCCCGTCAGTAAACTAAATGTAGTACTAGTCGAGAACTAGTAAACGGAGTGTTACTGGAAGTATGGGAGCAAGGCCCCTTCATTAAAGAACGCGTAGTACTTGACGAGAACTAGTAAACAACGTTTTACTCGAAGTATAGGAGCAAGGCCCCTTCAGTAAACTACGTGTGGTACTAGCCGATGACTAGTAAATGGAGTGTTACTGGAAGTATGGGAGCAAAGCCCCTTCAATAAACTACGCGTATTACTAGTCCAGAACTAGTAAACAGAGTTTTACTGGAAGTATGGGAGCACTGCCCCTTTAGTAAACTACGCGTAGTACTAGTTGAGAACTAGTGAACGGAGTGTTCAAGGAAGTACGGGAGCAAGGCCCCTTCAGTACACTACGCGTAGTACTAGTCGAGAACTAGTAACCGGAGTAAAACTGGAAGTATGGGAGCAAAGCCCCTTCAGTAAACTACGGTACTACTAGTCGACAACTTGTAAATGGAGTGTTACTCGAAGTATAGGAGCTATGCCCCTTTAGTAAACTACGCGTAGTACTAGTCGAGAACTAGTAAATAGAGTGTTACAGGAAATATCAGAGCCATGCCCCTTCAGTACACTACGCGTAGTACTAGTCGAGAACTAGTAAACGGAGTGTTACTGGAAGTGTGGGAGCAAAGCCCCTTTAGTACACTACACGTAGTACTAGTCGAGAACTAGTAAACGGAGTGTTACTGGAAGTATAGGAGCAAGTCCCCTTCATTAAACAACCTGTAGTACTTGTCGAGAACTAGTAAACACAGTTTTACTAGAAGTATGAGAGCAATGCCCCTTCAGTAAATGAAGCGTAGTACTATTCTAGAACTAGTAAACGGAATGTTACTGGAAATATAGGAGCAAGGCCAGTTCAGTAAACTACGCGTAGTACATGTCGAGAACCAGTAAACGGAGTGTTACTGGAAGTATGGGAGCAAGGCCCCTTCATTAAACTACGCGTAGTACTAGTCGAGAACTAGTAATAGAGTGTTACTGGAAGTGTGGGAGCAATGCCCCTTCAGTAAACTACGCGTAGTACTAGTCGAGAACCAGTAAACGAAGTGTTACTTGAAGTATGGGAGCAAAGCCCCCTTCAGTAAACTAAGCCTATTACTAGTCCTGAACCAGTAAACGGAGTTTTACTGGAAGTATGGGAGCAATGCCCCTTTAGTAAACTACGTGTTTTACTAGTTGAGAACTAGTAAACATAGAGTTACTGAAACTATGGGAGCAATGCCCCTTCAGTAAACTACGTGTAGTACTAGTCGAGAACTAGTAAATAGAGTGTTACAGGAAATATCAGAGCCATGCCCCATCAGTACACTACGCGTAGTACTAGTCGAGAACTAGTAAACGGAGTGTTACTGGAAGTGTGGGAGCAAAGCCCCTTTAGTACACTACACGTAGTACTAGTCGAGAACTAGAAAACGGAGTGTTACTGGAAGTATAGGAGCAAGTCCCCTTCATTAAACAACGTGTTGTACTTGTCGAGAACTAGTAAACACAGTTTTACTAGAAGTATGAGAGCAATGCCCCTTCAGTAAATGAAGCGTAGTACTATTCTAGAACTAGTAAATGGAATGTTACTGGAAATATAGGAGCAAGGCCAGTTCAGTAAACTACGCGTAGTACATGTCGAGAACCAGTAAACGGAGTGTTACTGGAAGTATGGGAGCAAGGCCCCTTCATTAAACAACGCGTAGTACTAGTCGAGAACTAGTAAACGGTGTTTTACTGGAAGTATGGGAGCAATGCCCCTTCAGTAAACTATGCGTAGTACTCTTTGAGAACTAATAAACGGAGTGTTACTGGAAATATGGGAGCAAGGCCCCTTCAATAAACTACGCGTAGTACTAGTCGAGCACTAGTAAATGGAGTTTTACTTGGAGTATTGGAGCAATGCCCCGTCAGTAAACTACATGTAGTACTAGTCGAGAACTAGTAAACGGAGTGTTACTGGAAGTATGGGAGCAAGGCCCCTTCATTAAAGAACGCGTAGTACTTGACGAGAACTAGTAAACAACGTTTTACTAGAAGTATGAGAGCAATGCCCCTTCAGTAAATGACGCGTAGTACTATTCTAGAACTAGTAAACGGAATGTTATTGGAAATATAGTTGCAAGGCCAGTTCAGTAAACTACGCTACTACTAGTCGAGAACTTGTAAACGGAGTGTTACTCGAAGTATAGGAGCAAGGCCCCTTCAGTAAACTACGTGTGGTACTAGCCGATGACTAGTAAATGGAGTGTTACTGGAAGTATGGGAGCAAAGCCCCTTCAATGAACTACGCGTATTACTAGTCGAGAACTAGTAAACAGAGTGTTACTGGAAATATGGGAGCAATGCCCCTTCAATAAACTACGTGTAGTACTAGTCGAGAACTAGTAAACGAAGTGTTACCGGAAGTATGGGAGCAAAGCCCCCTTCAGTAAACTACGCATATTACTAGTCCAGAAGTAGTAAACAGAGTTTTTTCTGGAAGTATGGGAGCACTGCCCCTTTACTAAACTACGCGTAGTACTAGTTGAGAACTAGTGAACGGAGTGTTCCAGGAAGTACGGGAGCAAGGCCCCTTCAGTACACTACACGTAGTACTAGTCGAGAACTAGTAACCGGAGTAAAACTGGAAGTATGGGAGCAAAGCCCCTTCAGTAAACTACGGTACTACTAGTCGACAACTTGTAAATGGAGTGTTACTCGAAGTATAGGAGCATTGCCCCTTCAGTAAACTACGCGTAGTACTAGTCAAGGACTAGTAAATAGAGTGTTACAGGAAATATCAGAGCCATGCCCCTTCAGTACACTACGCGTAGTACTAGTCGAGAACTAGTAAACGGAGTGTTACTGGAAGTGTGGGAGCAAAGCCCCTTTAGTACACTACACGTAGTACTAGTCGAGAACTAGTAAACGGAGTGTTACTGGAAGTATAGGAGCAAGTCCCCTTCATTAAACAACCTGTAGTACTTGTCGAGAACTAGTAAACACAGTTTTACTAGAAGTATGAGAGCAATGCCCCTTCAGTAAATGAAGCGTACTACTATTCTAGAACTAGTAAACGGAATGTTACTGGAAATATAGGAGCAAGGCCAGTTCAGTAAACTACGCGTAGTACATGTCGAGAACCAGTAAACGGAGTGTTACTGGAAGTATGGGAGCAAGGCCCCTTCATTAAACAACGCGTAGTACTAGTCGAGAACTAGTAAACGGTGTTTTACTGGAAGTATGGGAGCAATGCCCCTTCAGTAAACTATGCGTAGTACTCTTTGAGAACTAATAAACGGAGTGTTACTGGAAATATGGGAGCAAGGCCCCTTCAATAAACTACGCGTAGTACTAGTCGAGCACAAGTAAATGGAGTTTTACTTGGAGTATTGGAGCAATGCCCCGTCAGTAAACTAAATGTAGTACTAGTCGAGAACTAGTAAACGGAGTGTTACTGGAAGTATGGGAGCAAGGCCCCTTCATTAAAGAACGCGTAGTACTTGACGAGAACTAGTAAACAACGTTTTACTCGAAGTATAGGAGCAAGGCCCCTTCAGTAAACTACGTGTGGTACTAGCCGATGACTAGTAAATGGAGTGTTACTGGAAGTATGGGAGCAAAGCCCCTTCAATAAACTACGCGTATTACTAGTCCAGAACTAGTAAACAGAGTTTTACTGGAAGGATGGGAGCACTGCCCCTTTAGTAAACTACGCGTAGTACTAGTTGAGAACTAGTGAACGGAGTGTTCAAGGAAGTACGGGAGCAAGGCCCCTTCAGTACACTACGCGTAGTACTAGTCGAGAACTAGTAACCGGAGTAAAACTGGAAGTATGGGAGCAAAGCCCCTTCAGTAAACTACGGTACTACTAGTCGACAACTTGTAAATGGAGTGTTACTCGAAGTATAGGAGCTATGCCCCTTCAGTAAACTACGCGTAGTACTAGTCGAGAACTAGTAAATAGAGTGTTACAGGAAATATCAGAGCCATGCCCCTTCAGTACACTACGCGTAGTACTAGTCGAGAACTAGTAAACGGAGTGTTACTGGAAGTGTGGGAGCAAAGCCCCTTTAGTACACTACACGTAGTACTAGTCGAGAACTAGAAAACGGAGTGTTACTGGAAGTATAGGAGCAAGTCCCCTTCATTAAACAACGTGTAGTACTTGTCGAGAACTAGTAAACACAGTTTTACTAGAAGTATGAGAGCAATGCCCCTTCAGTAAATGAAGCGTAGTACTATTCTAGAACTAGTAAACGGAATGTTACTGGAAATATAGGAGCAAGGCCAGTTCAGTAAACTACGCGTAGTACATGTCGAGAACCAGTAAACGGAGTGTTACTGGAAGTATGGGAGCAAGGCCCCTTCATTAAACAACGCGTAGTACTAGTCGAGAACTAGTAAACGGTGTTTTACTGGAAGTATGGGAGCAATGCCCCTTCAGTAAACTATGCGTAGTACTCTTTGAGAACTAATAAACGGAGTGTTACTGGAAATATGGGAGCAAGGCCCCTTCAATAAACTACGCGTAGTACTAGTCGAGCACTAGTAAATGGAGTTTTACTTGGAGTATTGGAGCAATGCCCCGTCAGTAAACTACATGTAGTACTAGTCGAGAACTAGTAAACGGAGTGTTACTGGAAGTATGGGAGCAAGGCCCCTTCATTAAAGAACGCGTAGTACTTGACGAGAACTAGTAAACAACGTTTTACTAGAAGTATGAGAGCAATGCCCCTTCAGTAAATGACGCGTAGTACTATTCTAGAACTAGTAAACGGAATGTTATTGGAAATATAGTTGCAAGGCCAGTTCAGTAAACTACGCTACTACTAGTCGAGAACTTGTAAACGGAGTGTTACTCGAAGTATAGGAGCAAGGCCCCTTCAGTAAACTACGTGTGGTACTAGCCGATGACTAGTAAATGGAGTGTTACTGGAAGTATGGGAGCAAAGCCCCTTCAATAAACTACGCGTATTACTAGTCGAGAACTAGTAAACAGAGTGTTACTGGAAATATGGGAGCAATGCCCCTTCAATAAACTACGTGTAGTACTAGTAAACGAAGTGTTACCGGAAGTATGGGAGCAAAGCCCCCTTCAGTAAACTACGCATATTACTAGTCCAGAACTAGTAAACAGAGTTTTACTGGAAGTATGGGAGCACTGCCCCTTTAGTAAACTACGCGTAGTACTAGTTGAGAACTAGTGAACGGAGTGTTCCAGGAAGTACGGGAGCAAGGCCCCTTCAGTACACTACGCGTAGTACTAGTCGAGAACTAGTAACCGGAGTAAAACTGGAAGTATGGGAGCAAAGCCCCTTCAGTAAACTACGGTACTACTAGTCGACAACTTGTAAATGGAGTGTTACTCGAAGTATAGGAGCAATGACCCTTCAGTAAACTACGCGCAGTACTAGTCGAGGACTAGTAAATAGAGTGTTACAGGAAATATCAGAGCCATGCCCCTTCAGTACACTACGCGTAGTACTAGTCGAGAACTAGTAAACGGAGTGTTACTGGAAGTGTGGGAGCAAAGCCCCTTTAGTACACTACACGTAGTACTAGTCGAGAGCTAGTAAACGGAGTGTTACTGGAAGTATAGGAGCAAGTCCCCTTCATTAAACAACCTGTAGTACTTGTCGAGAACTAGTAAACACAGTTTTACTAGAAGTATGAGAGCAATGCCCCTTCAGTAAATGAAGCGTACTACTATTCTAGAACTAGTAAACGGAATGTTACTGGAAATATAGGAGCAAGGCCAGTTCAGTAAACTACGCGTAGTACATGTCGAGAACCAGTAAACGGAGTGTTACTGGAAGTATGGGAGCAAGGCCCCTTCATTAAACAACGCGTAGTACTAGTCGAGAACTAGTAAACGGTGTTTTACTGGAAGTATGGGAGCAATGCCCCTTCAGTAAACTATGCGTAGTACTCTTTGAGAACTAATAAACGGAGTGTTACTGGAAATATGGGAGCAAGGCCCCTTCAATAAACTACGCGTAGTACTAGTCGAGCACAAGTAAATGGAGTTTTACTTGGAGTATTGGAGCAATGCCCCGTCAGTAAACTACATGTAGTACTAGTCGAGAACTAGTAAACGGAGTGTTACTGGAAGTATGGGAGCAAGGCCCCTTCATTAAAGAACGCGTAGTACTTGACGAGAACTAGTAAACAACGTTTTACTCGAAGTATAGGAGCAAGGCCCCTTCAGTAAACTACGTGTGGTACTAGCCGATGACTAGTAAATGGAGTGTTACTGGAAGTATGGGAGCAAAGCCCCTTCAATAAACTACGCGTATTACTAGTCCAGAACTAGTAAACAGAGTTTTACTGGAAGTATGGGAGCACTGCCCCTTTAGTAAACTACGCGTAGTACTAGTTGAGAACTAGTGAACGGAGTGTTCAAGGAAGTACGGGAGCAAGGCCCCTTCAGTACACTACGCGTAGTACTAGTCGAGAACTAGTAACCGGAGTAAAACTGGAAGTATGGGAGCAAAGCCCCTTCAGTAAACTACGGTACTACTAGTCGACAACTTGTAAATGGAGTGTTACTCAAAGTATAGGAGCTATGCCCCTTCAGTAAACTACGCGTAGTACTAGTCGAGAACTAGTAAATAGAGTGTTACAGGAAATATCAGAGCCATGCCCCTTCAGTACACTACGCGTAGTACTAGTCGAGAACTAGTAAACGGAGTGTTACTGGAAGTGTGGGAGCAAAGCCCCTTTAGTATACTACACGTAGTACTAGTCGAGAACTAGTAAACGGAGTGTTACTGGAAGTATAGGAGCAAGTCCCCTTCATTAAACAACCTGTAGTACTTGTCGAGAACTAGTAAACACAGTTTTACTAGAAGTATGAGAGCAATGCCCCTTCAGTAAATGAAGCGTAGTACTATTCTAGAACTAGTAAACGGAATGTTACTGGAAATATAGGAGCAAGGCCAGTTCAGTAAACTACGCGTAGTACATGTCGAGAACCAGTAAACGGAGTGTTACTGGAAGTATGGGAGCAAGGCCCCTTCATTAAACAACGCGTAGTACTAGTCGAGAACTAGTAAACGGTGTTTTACTGGAAGTATGGGAGCAATGCCCCTTCAGTAAACTATGCGTAGTACTCTTTGAGAACTAATAAACGGAGTGTTACTGGAAATATGGGAGCAAGGCCCCTTCAATAAACTACGCGTAGACTAGTCGAGCACTAGTAAATGGAGTTTTACTTGGAGTATTGGAGCAATGCCCCGTCAGTAAACTACATGTAGTACTAGTCGAGAACTAGTAAACGGAGTGTTACTGGAAGTATGGGAGCAAGGCCCCTTCATTAAAGAACGCGTAGTACTTGACGAGAACTAGTAAACAACGTTTTACTAGAAGTATGAGAGCAATGCCCCTTCAGTAAATGACGCGTAGTACTATTCTAGAACTAGTAAACGGAATGTTATTGGAAATATAGTTGCAAGGCCAGTTCAGTAAACTACGCTACTACTAGTCGAGAACTTGTAAACGGAGTGTTACTCGAAGTATAGGAGCAAGGCCCCTTCAGTAAACTACGCGTGGTACTAGCCGATGACTAGTAAATGGAGTGTTACTGGAAGTATGGGAGCAAAGCCCCTTCAATAAACTACGCGTATTACTAGTCGAGAACTAGTAAACAGAGTGTTACTGGAAATATGGGAGCAATGCCCCTTCAATAAACTACGTGTAGTACTAGTCGAGAACTAGTAAACGAAGTGTTACCGGAAGTATGGGAGCAAAGCCCCCTTCAGTAAACTACGCATATTACTAGTCCAGAACTAGTAAACAGAGTTTTACTGGAAGTATGGGAGCACTGCCCCTTTAGTAAACTACACGTAGTACTAGTTGAGAACTAGTGAACGGAGTGTTCCAGGAAGTACGGGAGCAAGGCCCCTTCAGTACACTACGCGTAGTACTAGTCGAGAACTAGTAACCGGAGTAAAACTGGAAGTATGGGAGCAAAGCCCCTTCAGTAAACTACGGTACTACTAGTCGACAACTTGTTAATGGAGTGTTACTCGAAGTATAGGAGCAATGCCCCTTCAGTAAACTACGCGTAGTACTAGTCGAGAACTAGTAAATAGAGTGTTACAGGAAATATCAGAGCCATGCCCCTTCAGTACACTACGCGTAGTACTAGTCGAGAACTAGTAAACGGAGTGTTACTGGAAGTGTGGGAGCAAAGCCCCTTTAGTACACTACACGTAGTACTAGTCGAGAACTAGTAAACGGAGTGTTACTGGAAGTATAGGAGCAATTCCCCTTCATTAAACAACGTGTAGTACTTGTCGAGAACTAGTAAACACAGTTTTACTAGAAGTATGAGAGCAATGCCCCTTCGGTAAATGAAGCGTTGTACTCATCTAGAACTAGTAAACGGAATGTTACTGGAAATATAGGAGCAAGGCCAGTTCAGTAAACTACGCGTAGTACATGTCGAGAACCAGTAAACGGAGTGTTACTGGAAGTATGGGAGCAAGGCCCCTTCATTAAACAATGCGTAGTACTAGTCGAGAACTAGTAAACGGTGTTTTACTGGAAGTATGGGAGCAATGCCCCTTCAGTAAACTATGCGTAGTACTCTTTGAGAACTAATAAACGGAGTGTTACTGGAAATATGGGAGCAAGGCCCCTTCAATAAACTACGCGTAGTACTAGTCGAGCACTAGTAAATGGAGTTTTACTTGGAGTATTGGAGCAATGCCCCGTCAGTAAACTACATATGGTACTAGTCGAGAACTAGTAAACGGAGTGTTACTGGAAGTATGGGAGCAAGGCCCCTTCATTAAAGAACGCGTAGTACTTGACGAGAACTAGTAAACAACGTTTTACTAGAAGTATGAGAGCAATGCCCCTTCAGTAAATGACGCGTAGTACTATTCTAGAACTAGTAAACGGAATGTTATTGGAAATATAGTTGCAAGGCCAGTTCTGTAAACTACGCTACTACTAGTCGAGAACTTGTAAACGGAGTGTTACTCGAAGTATAGGAGCAAGGCCCCTTCAGTAAACTACGCGTGGTACTAGCCGATGACTAGTAAATGGAGTGTTACTGGAAGTATGGGAGCAAAGCCCCTTCAATAAACTACGCGTATTACTAGTCGAGAACTAGTAAACAGAGTGTTACTGGAAATATGGGAGCAATGCCCCTTCAATAAACTACGTGTAGTACTAGTCGAGAACTAGTAAACGAAGTGTTACCGGAAGTATGGGAGCAAAGCCCCCTTCAGTAAACTATGCATATTACTAGTCCAGAACTAGTAAACAGAGTTTTACTGGAAGTATGGGAGCACTGCCCCTTTAGTAAACTACGCGTAGTACTAGTTGAGAACTAGTGAACGGAGTGTTCCTGGAAGTACGGGAGCAAGGCCCCTTCAGTACACTACGCGTAGTACTAGTCGAGAACTAGTAACCGGAGTAAAACTGGAAGTATGGGAGCAAAGCCCCTTCAGTAAACTATGGTACTACTAGTCGAGAACTTGTAAATGGAGTGTTACTCGAAGTATAGGAGCAAGGCCCCTTCAGTAAACTACGCGTAGTACTAGTCGATAACTAGTAAACGGAGTGTTACTGGAAATATGTGAGCAAAGCCCCTTAAATAAACTACGCGTAGTACTAGTCGAGAACTAGTAATAGAGTGTTACTGGAAGTATGGGAGCAATGCCGCTTCAGTAAACTACGCGTAGTACTAGTCGAGAACCAGTAAACGAAGTGTTACTTGAAGTATGGGAGCAAAGCCCCCTTCAGTAAACTAAGCCTATTACTAGTCCAGAACCAGTAAACGGAGTTTTACTGGAAGTATGGGAGCAATGCCCCTTTAGTAAACTACGTGTATTACTAGTTGAGAACTAGTAAACATAGAGTTACTGAAAGTATGGGAGCAATGCCCCTTCAGTAAACTACGCGTAGTACTAGTCGAGAACTAGTAAACAGAGTGTTACAGGAAATATCAGAGCCATGCCCCTTCAGTACACTACGCGTAGTACTAGTCGAGAACTAGTAAACGGAGTGTTACTGGAAGTGTGGGAGCAAAGCCCCTTCAGTACACTACACGTAGTACTAGTCGAGAACTAGTAAACGGAGTGTTACCGGGAGTATAGGAGCAAGGCCCTTCATTAAACAACATGTTGTACTTGTCGAGAACTAGTAAACACAGTTTTACTAGAAGTATGTGAGCAATGCCCCTTCAGTAAATGAAGCGTAGTAGTATTCTAGAACTAGTAAACGGAATGTTACTGGAAATATAGGAGCAAGGCCAGTTCAGTAAACTACGCGTAGTACATGTCGAGAACCAGTAAACGGAGTGTTACTGGAAGTATGGGAGCAAGGCCCCTTCATTAAACAACGCGTAGTACTAGTCGAGAACTAGTAAACGGTGTTTTACTGGAAGTATGGGAGCAATGCCCCTTCAGTAAACTATGCGTAGTACTCTTTGAGAACTAATAAACGGAGTGTTACTGGAAATATGGGAGCAAGGCCCCTTCAATAAACTACGCGTAGACTAGTCGAGCACTAGTAAATGGAGTTTTACTTGGAGTATTGGAGCAATGCCCCGTCAGTAAACTACATGTAGTACTAGTCGAGAACTAGTAAACGGAGTGTTACTGGAAGTATGGGAGCAAGGCCCCTTCAGTAAACTACGTGTAGTACTAGTCGAGAACTAGTAAACGAAGTGTTACTGGAAGTATGGGAGCAAAGCCCCCTTCAGTAAACTACGCATATTACTAGTCCAGAACTAGTAAACGGAGTTTTACTGGAAGTATGGGAGCACTGCCCCTTTAGTAAACTACGCGTAGTACTAGTTGAGAACTAGTGAAGGGAGTGTTACAGGAAGTACGGGAGCAAGGCCCCTTCAGTACACTACGCGTAGTACTAGTCGAGAACTAGTAACCGGAGTAAAACTGGAAGTATGGGAGCAAAGCCTCTTCAGTAAACTACGCTACTACTAGTCGAGAACCTGTAAACGGAGTGTTACTCGAAGTATAGGAGCAAGGCCCCTTCAGTAAACTACGCGTAGTACTAGTCGATAACTAGTAAACGGAGTGTTACGGGAAGTATGTGAGCAAAGCCCCTTCAATAAACTACGCGTAGTACTAGTCGAGAACTAGTAAACGAAGTGTTACTGGAAGTATGGGAGCAAAGCCCCCTTCAGTAAACTACGCATATTACTAGTCCAGAACTAGTAAACAGAGTTTTACGGGAAGTATGGGAGCACTGCCCCTTTGGTAAACTACGCGTAGTACTAGTTAAGAACTAGTGAACGGAGTGTTACAGGAAGTACGGGAGCAAGGCCCCTTCAGTACACTACGCGTAGTACTAGTCAAGAACTAGTGACCGGAGTAAAACTGGAAGTATGGGAGCAAAGCTCCTTCAGTAAACTACGCTACTACTAGTCGAGAACTTGTAAACGGAGTGTTACTCGAAGTATAGGAGCAAGGCCCCTTCAGTAAACTACGCGTAGTACTAGTCGAGAACTAGTAATAGAGTGTTACTGGAAGTATGGGAGCAATGCCCCTTCAGTAAACTACGCGTAGTACTAGTCGAGAACTAGTAAACGAAGTGTTACTGGAAATATGGGAGCAAAGCCCCCTTCAGTAAACTAAGCCTATTACTAGTCCAGAACCAGTAAACGGAGTTTTACTGGAAGTATGGAAGCAATGCCCCTTTAGTAAACTACGTGTATTACTAGTTGAGAACTAGTAAACAGAGAGTTACTGAAAGTATCGGAGCAATGCCCTTTCAGTAAACTACGCGTAGTACTAGTCGAGAACTACTAAACAGAGTGTTACAGGAAATATGAGAGCCATGCCCCTTCAGTACACTACGCGTAGTACTAGTCGAGAACTAGTAAACGGAGTGTTACTGGAAGTGTGGGAGCAAAGCCCCTTCAGTACACTACACGTAGTACTAGTCGAGAACTAGTAAACGGAGTGTTACTGGAAGTATAGGAGCAAGGCCCCTTCATTAAACAACGTGTAGTACTTGTCGAGAACTAGTAAACACAGTTTTACTAGAAGCATGAGAGCAATGCCCCTTCAGTAAATGAAGCGTAGTACTATTCTAGAACTAGTAAACGGAATGTTACTGGAAATATAGGAGCAAGGCCTGTTCAGTAAACTACGCTTAGTACAAGTCGAGAACCAGTAAACGGAGTGTTACTGGAAGTATGGGAGCAAGGCCCCTTCACTAAACAACGCGTAGTACTAGTCGAGAACTAGAAAACGGTGTTTTAGTTGAAGTATGGGAGCAATGCCCATTCAATAAACTATGCGTATTACTCTTCGAGAACCAATAAACGGAGTGTTACTGGAAATATGGGAGCAAGGCCCCTTCAATAAACTACGCGTAGTACTAGTCGAGCACTAGTAAACGGAGTTATACTTGCAGTATTGGAGCAATGCCCCGTCAGTAAACTACACATAGTACTAGTCGAGAACTAGTAAACAGAGTGTTACTGGAAGTATGGGAGCAAGGCCCCTTCATTAAACAACGCGTAGTACTGGACAAGAACTAGTAAACAATGTTTTACTAGAAGTATGAGAGCAATGCCCCTTCAGTAAATGACGCGTAGTACTATTCTAGAACTAGTAAACGGAATGTTATTGGAAATATAGTTGCAAGGCCAGTTCAGTAAACTACGCTACTACTAGTCGAGAACTTGTAAACGGAGTGTTACTCGAAGTATAGGAGCAAGGCCCCTTCAGTAAACTATACGTAGTACTAGCCGATGACTAGTAAACGGAGTGTTACTGGAAGTATGGGAGCAAAGCGCCTTCAATAAACTATGCGTAGTACTAGTTGAGAACTAGTAAACAGAGTGTTACTCGAAGTATAGAAGCAAGGCCGCTTCAGTAAACTACGCGTAGTACAAGTCGAGAACCAGTAAACGGAGTGTTACTGGAAGTATGGGAGCAAGGCCCCTTCATTAAACAACGCATAGTACTAGACGAGAACAAGTAAACGAAGTTTTACTTGAAGTATGGGAGCAAGGCCCTTCAGTAAACTACGTGTAGTACTAGTCGAGAACTAGTAAACTGAGTTTTACTGGAAGTATCAGAGCAATGCTCCTTCAGTAAATTATGCGTAGTACTTGACGAAAACTAGTAAACGGAGTGTTACTCGAAGTATGTGAGCAAGGCCCCTTTAGTAAACTACGCGTAGTACTAGTCGAGCACTAGTAAACGGAGTTTTACTTGAAGTGTGGGAGCAGTGTCCCTTCAGTAAACTACGCATAGTACTAGTCGAGAACTAGTAAACGGAGTTTTGGGAGCAATGCCCCTTCATTAAACTACGCGTAGTACTAGTCGAGACCTACTAAATGGAGTTTTACTGGACGTATGGGAGCAATGCCCCTTCAGTCAACTACGAGCAGTACAGTTCGAGAACTAGTAAATGGAGTTTTACTGGAAGTATGGGAGCAAGGTCCTTTCAGTAAACTACGCGTAGTACTAGTCGAGAACTAGTAAATGGAGCGTTACTAGAACTATGGGAGCAATGCCCCTTCAGTAAACTACGCGTAGTACTAGTCGAGAACTAGTAAACGGAGTTTTACTGGAAGTATGGGAGCAATGCCTCTTTAGTCAACTACGCTAGTACTAGTTGAGAACTTGTAAACAGAGTGTTATCGGAAGTATACGAGCAAGCCCCCTTCAGTACACTACGCGTAGTACTAGTCGAGAACTTGTAACCGGAGTAAAACTGGAAGTATGGAAGTGTTGACTCTAGATTTTGACACGTGTTGAATCGGCGTCAGGAAAGGAAGAGACTGGCCGATTCGGTAGATTTAAAGGCTACAGTTGGGAATCGGCCGATTGAGGCTACAGTTAGGGATCGGCCGATTGGCGATGCACCTTGCGCCAACAGATAGGGGGATGAAGCCGTAGGAATCCCAACAGAGGATCCCAGTCAAAATGACCTGACGTTGGTCAAAAGAATGATGCCTACTCGGTCGTGAAGCAATGGAAAGAATCCGGATTGGACTAGGAGATGGCGGCAAAAGATTTTGCGGGAGCCCGTTTCTTTTAGGAAAATATTATAGATATAGTAGTTTTCTATTTAAATCAAGTTTGTAACGAATCGTGATCGATCAGGAATCTTAGTCCTAGGGTATAAATAGGAGTCGTCAGGGGTTTGTGGGATATACATCAATCAATCAACAAAACAATCTACTTTTTCATCGCACTTGACATTCAAGTCGGCGACTTCGCCAATATTTCTTTTTCTTTCATGAGTTCGTACGGATTGGCAGGACTGCATCGACACGATCTCCGGCCAATTGGTAGGTTCCGCTTATCGAATAACATCTAAGCTTTAACTTCGGGCGCATCGCCGTTGTTTCGTTTAGATTTATTCACCAGTTATCGATATTTACCAGAATTATAGGTTTTACCTATTGTTCTAGTTTTATCACCAGTTATCCAGCTTGAGATCGAAACTACCGGCTTTATCATTGCTTTCCTTCGTTCATTATCATACAACTGATTAGATCTATTTCAAGTGTTGCATCTATAATAATTGTTTAAGTTGCTCCAGCAGTTTTCTTTGCAATTATTACGTGATTATCGGCTGATCCATAGCCGGTCATCTTCATAGAAAATTGGCCGATTTGTTGATACGCTTTTTCGGGACAGATCGGAACCTCAGCCGATCGGAGCACCCGGAATTTTATACGTTTATTTCCTTGTCAATCAACAGGTTAGATTGACTGGCACGCCACGCGAACCGCACCAGGGCAATCACCCTAATAGGAGGTAAGCAGATTCTCCCGGGTTGTGTGTCCGACGCTGAAGATCATCGGCCGATTCTTGGCCGATTTTTAGCGCCAACACACTTTTGGCACGCCCGGCGGGACGACCTCAAGATCCAAGATGTCAAAGACCACCGAAGTTTCTGAGAACAACATCATTGAGGTCACGGAAGCAGATCTCGAGGACGACTAGAAAGAGGAACTGGCAAAACATCTAGAGGACTACAAAAGGATGTATCTGCAATCTTTCAGTCGTACCAGAAGCGGGGAGGCAATCAAGAAAGCTCCTCTTCCAGTTCCTCGCCACATCACCATCGCTGAGGATTCGGGCAAGATGTCCGATATGATTCAACAATCCGTTTATCAGGCTTTCATCGACCAATCCTCAGTAATGACCAACACGGTGTATAACACCGTCGTCAGTTCTCTGGTCAGCGGAGTAGCTCAGGGATATCAGGGGCCAGCATACGCCCCACCTATTGTACCTCCAGCCAGAAGCTTACCAGGCACGTCCCAATCGGCTCCTCAGCCGATCTCGACGCAACACGAAGGATACAACACTTCGTTGCCTTCAATGCCTCCAGGGTATAACGGTGCACCATGTTTTCGATCGCAAGCGCCGCTTCAGCCTGTCCAGATTGCTTCTGTGCAATCGCTGCCCTCAAACTCCGTACCTTGGGGGGCACCAGCAACGGCGGCTTTTCCCGATCAATCAGCCGGACATGGGAGCTATTCGATCCAGGCCCTGTTCCATTCGGCTGTCCGGCTGACGGTCCCTCAGTATCAACTGGCCACGTCAGAAATCGGCAGGGGGGCAGATGCCGCAGAAGCACTCAGAAGCACGGCGCCGATGACGATGTACGATGGGGCGGCAGATTCGCTTCGCCATCAGCTGTCAGCTGCCCAGACAGCCACGATGCAACAGAATCCGCCACATGTTTCGATCCATCACCCGGCCGTACCGCCGCCGATCCACCAACATATGCCGGCACCCCGACCAGCTGTTCATCAGCAGCAAATGGATTGGACGACAAGAATAGCGGAGGTAATTCAGGACCAGTTCGGGTTGAAGCCGAAAGTACAAACTTATACGTACAAGACGCCATACCCATCGGCCTACTATCTACTGCCGTTTCCCCACTGGTACAAAGTTCCTGACTTTACCAAGTTTTCGGGGCTGGACGACACCTCTACCGTGCAGCACATAAATAGATTCATCATCCAGTGCGGAGAAGCCGCCACACAAGATGCTCTGTGGGTGCGTCTGTTCTCGTCGTCTCTGTCTGGATCGGCCTTCCAGTGGTTCACTACCTTACCACCCAATTCCATCGTTACTTGGGCCGATCTAGAAAAGCAATTCCATAAGTACTTCTACGCGGGAGTACACGAGATGAAGCTTTCAGATTTGACCAGCCTCAGGCAAAGGAGCGACGAACCAGTAACTGGCTACATACAGAGGTTCAGAGAGGTCAGAAACAAATGCTATATCCTAGCCCTGACCGATGCCCAGTTGGCCGATATCGCCTTCCAAGGCCTCCTGCCACATATCAGGGAGAGGTACGCCTCACAAGAATTTGAAAGCTTAAGTCATATCGTTCACCGATTGGCCAGTCAGGAAATACGTCCGTTTGAGCAGCGGAGGAATTTCCAGAAAAAGGTGGCATATTTGGAAGGGTCTGAATCTGAGGAAGAAGAAGAAATCGGCCTAGCAGAATGGGTTAAAGGGAAGAAGCCGATATCGTGCCCTTTTGGGAAGAAAGAACCAGAAGCGTTCAGCTTTGACACATCAAAGGCCGATAAAATTTTCGACTTACTGCTCCAGGAGGGGCAGATCAAGCTCTCACCATACCATACCATTCCTTCGGCCAATCAGCTCAAGAAGATGAAATATTGCAAATGGCACAACGCTACGTCTCATGACACAAATGAGTGCAAGGTCTTCCGTCAGCAGATACAGTCAGCCATTGAGCAAGGCAGACTCAAGTTCGAAGTCCCGGCAAAGCCGGTGAAGCCGATTAAGATTGATCAGCATCCTTTCCCTGCTAACATGGTTGACACGGGAAGAAACTCTCTTTAAACCAAGGTGGTGACGTCGGAATCAGCTAGAAGAAGCGGCGCCGTGGACCCTAGAAAGCAGGTTATGATAAATGATGTCAAAGGAAAAAGACGGGCTGAGGACGAGGGCGAAGGATCAGAATGGTCATATAGACCCGTCACTTCCCAATTCTTACTCAGCAAATATCAGCGGCAGCAGGAACGATCAAGGCACCACGATGAGATGATACGCCGACACGAAGATCATTGGCGATGTCCGTTCTTCATCCATTGTTGGGAAAATGACCTTAGATTACCATCAGCTGATAATTGCCCTGAGTGCAGCGGATCAAGTCGCAACGATCGCCCATTCAAAAGATCGCGCTTCAGAGATAGAGGATCAGAGCCGATCAGCAGAAACTGGCGCGAACAAGAACGTCAGCGCCTTTCAGTACATGATCGGCTGGGGGGCAGAGTTGACCGGTATGACCGGTCGAAGGACAAGATCAACCAGCAGAAGTGACTGGGGGCAGAACCAGCGTACACGATCGGCTGGAAGAAATGGCTGATGCTAGGGTGTTAGATGAAAACCCTCTAGGAAGGGAACCAGACTGGGAGCACGCCAAACCGTCGGCTAGACCAGTAAACCCCAGGTGGTGCCCTGATGGACTGTCTAAATCTCAAAAATGAAGAATCCAACGCCTGCGCCAATGGGAACAACAAGAGGAAGAGCAGAGGCAGGTGCTGGATAAGAAAAACGACAGGTCTCGGGTCTGGCGCCCCAAGAGAAACAACAACAAGGAGGGCGACAATCAAGAATCGGCAGCTGATGTCAACATGGTATTCATATTGCCGATGGAGTTCATGGCGCCCGCCGATCGCGATAAAGCGACGAGGATGGGGGAGCAGATGGCGCAGTTGGTTTTGGAGCCAATGACAGCCACCTTTGAGAAACCAGAAGACGAAAAACGGCAACATCTCAAAGGACACGTTAACGGATGACCCGTTACCAGGCTACTAGTGGACGGAGGCGCCGCAGTCAATATCATGCCATATGCCATGTTCCAGAAGTTAGGCAAAAGTGATGAAGACCTGACCAAGACGGACATGATGCTCAAAGTCTTCTAAGGCAACATGTCTCCCGCCCGCGTAGCGCTCTGCGTCGACCTCACCATCGGTAGTAAGACCCTTCCCACTACCTTCTTTATTATTAATGGTAAGGGGTCCTACAACATGTTGCTCGGTCGCGATTAGATACACGCGAATTGCTGCGTCCCGTCTACAATGCACCAATGCCTTGTACAGTGGGTCGGCGACAGTACAGAGATAGTCACCGCCGATCCCACCTACAGTGTTGCTGCGGCCGACACGCAACAATGGAGTTGTGAACACATCAAGTGTATATCTGGTAGAACTTGGGACACTGATTTTCTGAAAGTGTCCGATTTTGGTCTACAGCCGATCCAAGCAGTCGGCTCTGAAGATTCAGATTAGATGGATCAGTTCATCCGAGAAGACGGGAAGCTTGGGCATGGATTTACGTCGGCTGATTCATTGGAAATGGTGGATTTAGGAGATGGTAGCAAGCCAAGGCCGACGTATATTAGTGCTAGCTTGGATCTCGGATACAAGTGTAAATTGACAAGTTTGTTAAAAGAATTCAAAGATTGCTTCGCTTGGGAATACCATGAGATGCCTGGCCTAGACCGGTCCATTGTCGAACACCGGTTGCCTATAAAACCAGGATATCGGCCATATCAACAGCCTGCACGACGGTGCAATCCTAAAATTTTACCTGATATAAAGGCCGAGATCACAAGCTTGATTGAAGCAAGATTTATTCGGCAGTGCCGTTACGCCGAATGGATTTCTAATATCGTACCCGTATATAAGAAAAACGGAAAGTTTCGCGTATGCATCGACTTCAGGAACCTAAATCAGGCTACACCAATGGACGGGTATCCGATGCCGACAGCCGATGTCTTGATAGATGCTGCTGCAGGACATAAAGTCATCAGTTTCATGGATGGTAATGCTGGGTACAATCAAATATTAATGGCCGAAGAGGATATTTCAAAGACGGCTTTGAGGTGTCCGGGCCACCTCGGTCTATTCGAGTGGGTTGTAATGACCTTTGGGTTAAAGAACGTCGGTGCTACATACCAGCGGGCTATGAATTATATCTTTCACAAGCTCATTGGTGTATCAGTGTAAATCTACATCGATGATGTTGTGGTCAAGTCGAAAGGTCATCAGAAATATCTAGCCGATTTACAAGAAGTATTGGAGTGCACAAGGAAGCATGGGTTGAAAATGAACCCGAACAAGTGTGCATTCGGCGTGTCGGCCGGGCAATTCTTAGGATTCATGGTCCATGAGCGCGAGATAGAGGTTAACCGGAAGACCATAGCTTCCATCAATAAGGTTGTAGCCCCGCAGAATAAAACTGAGCTGCAGTCCCTCATCGGCAAGGTCAAGTTTATTAGAATATTTATATCCAACTTGTCCGGGCGTATTCAAGCTTTCACTCCTTTGTTAAAATTGAAGCCCGATCAGGAATTCGTGTGGGGAGAAGAACAACGCAAAGCGTTAGAAGATATCAAGCAATATCTAATCTCACCACCAATGTTGGTCCCGCCACAGCCCGGTAAGCCGTTCAAATTATACTTATTGGCTGACGAACAGGCTATCAGATCGGCGCTGATACAGGAGTTCGAAGGAAAAGAATGGGTGGTATATTATGTCAACAGAAGACTCCTGGACGCCGAAACAAGATATTCCCCGGTGGAACGGTTGTGCCTGTGTCTATATTTCTCGTGTACCAAGCTCAGGCACTATTTGTTATCGGTAGAGTGCATAGTCGTATGCAAGGACAATGTGGTAAAATATATGCTATCACTGCCAATTTTGAAAGGGCGGATTGGAAAATGGATCCTGGCTCTGTCGGAGTTTGACTTAAGGTACGAATCGGCCAAGGCTATCAAGGGTCAAGTTATGGCCGATTTCGTGGCTCAGCATTGTGGACCGGAAATTGCTGTCGTTGAGCCGGTCCCATGGACTCTATATTTCGATGGTTCTTCGTGTGGAGCCGGATCCGGGATCGGCATCGTTCTTGTATCGCCTCGGGGGGCAAGCTATGATTTCTCTCTGCCAATAGAAGCATCCGCAACCAACAACCAGGCGGAATACCGAGCCGTCCTAAAAGGTATCAATTGTTGAGGGAAGTCAAAGCTGATGCAGTCGAGATTTTTGGAGATTCCATGCTCATCGTAGATCAATTAACGGGGAAATCTGAATGCAAAGATGATATCTTAAGAATTTACTATGAAGATTGCCTCCAGCCGTTAAAGGAATTCAAGTCTGCGGTAATTGGGCACATTCCCAGAAATTACAATGAAGAGGCCAATAGGCGTGCCCAACACGCGTTCGGATATCGGCCGATTCAAGGGGCTATGATTCTAGAACTCGCGGCCGACGATTGGTGAAAGGAGATTGCCGATTACTTAAGGGATCCGTCCCAGAAGGTGGATCGGCGAGTGCGTTTTCAGGCCACGAAATATGTGTTACTCGAAGACGATTTGTTTTACCGGACGATTGATGGGATTCTTCTCAAATGCCTGGGAACGGAAGAAGCAAAGGTCCTGATGGGGGAAATCCATGAAGGTGCATGCGGAGCCCATCAATCGGCTCAACAAGATGAAGTGGATGATCAGAAACAATGGGTATTATTGGCCGACGATTCTCGAAGATTGTTTCAAATATTATAAAGGATGCCAATACTGTTAGAAGTTTGGCAATGTGCAGCCCGCGCTAGCTTCGGCTATTAATCCGGTAATCAAGCCGTGGCCGTTCAGAGGTTGGGGAATAGATCTCATCGGGCAAATTCACCCCCCATCAATCAAAGGGCACAAGTTTATATTAGTAGCCACTGATTATTTTACCAAATGGGTGGAGGCAGTTCCGTTAAAGACCGTGACATCGGCCGATATGATCGATTTCGTTAAGAACCACATTGTTTATCGGTTCGGTATTCCTCAGACTATCACAACTGATCAGGGAACGATGTTCACCTTAGGGGAGTTCGGAGAATTCGCCGCCGATATGAGGATTAAATTGTTGAATTCTTCTCCGTACTATGCTCAAGCCAATGGCCAGGCCGAATCATCTAATAAGGGGATAATCAAGTTGATCAAGAGGAAGATAGAGGAACAACCTAAGAAGTGGCACATGTCTTTGGCTGAATCTCTATGGGCTTATAGGATGGCTTGCCACGGGGCCACTAAAATATCTCCTTATCAGTTGGTATATGGTCACGAGGCGGTCTTGCCTTGGAAATTAAGGATGGGGTCAAGGCGCACATCGCTTCAAGATCAGTTGACGGTCGATGACTATTCCTTCCTCATGAAGTAAGAGCTCGATGATTCGGCGGGTCAGCGACTGAGGGCCCTGATTAGCATCGAAGAAAACAAGAAAAGGGTGGCCAGGTGGTATGACAAGGAGGTCAAGGTTAAAAAATTCTCCCAAGGAGATTTGGTATGGAAGTTGGTGCTGCCGATACGGTCTAAGGACCCCAAATTCTGTAAATGGTCGCCCACGTGCGAGGGGCCGTATAGAATCTGCCGATGTGGTCCGGGAAATGCATATATACTAGAAACTATCGAAGGGGAAGAATTCACAAGAGCCTTAAACGGGAGATATCTGAAGAGGTACTATCCGAGTATATGGGTAGGTGCATAACTTGCGGTAAGGTGCATCAAGACAACGTGGCCAACTCCTATCGGCTTTTGTCTATATAGCCGATGTAAAAATGACATCGCCTTAAAGAGGAGACATTTTGATCTGGTCTGACCGATTCATTATTCGTTGAAAACAACAGAGTACATAGCCGACATGGTACAAGTCGCCCTTAGAATAAAAAAGTACCAATATATCTATTGATCACGCTTTTTCTTGATCTCTCTCTCGATTCGGCCTAATTTTATCAAAAGGCGGATGCTCTTCTCCTCCAGATCCTCCATGGTGGCTTCAGCCTCGACTTGATGAGGGAGTGGATGGCTCCTGTCAAGAGGTGGTTGGGATGTTCCCACCGCGGCATCGTCAAGGGCAACTGAGCGAGGGAGTGGGTGACTCCTTTCAGTTGGCGGTCGCATGGAGCAGTTAGCGTCTATATGGTCCCAGACTTTCTGGACGTCAGCAGGAACATGACCTTTGAGTTCTTCAAAAGGAGCTTTTATCAAATCTATGTCCGCCTGCGACAATGGTTCGTCTGAATGCATAACTTCAATCGCTCGTTCCAAATTGGGACTAAGGCGTTTCAGCTAAAGAAGGAGCAAACAATTACCCAGTGTTAGAGGGATTGAGATGTCAAGGGAAGAAATAGAAGAGGGTTCATACCTGGTTGACAGAGAAGGAGGAAGATGAAGAAGACATCTTGATGTCCAGCCTGGGAGGACAAAGATCAAATTATTAGAGGGGGAGAAGATAGGTAATACAGACGCCTTTGGAAACGATATGGGATCTCATACTTATAGAAGGAAGGGAGTAAAGAGATGGTAGGATGCGTCCCATCGGAGTAAAAGCGTTAATAAATGAAAAGCTGCCAAAGAAGACGGTCCAAGTTTGAATCTGCGCGTCAACATTAAGAGGGCATTAAATGTTTACAGGATTTTTTTACAATTCACCCAAGGAGGGCATCGATAGTCGCATTCGCTCGTTGCCTAATTTGATCGGCCGAGTCTAACACTCTTTGGTCGTCATCAGCCGATCCGGGGACTTCTGGCATATGGCGATGAATTTTTATTGCTTCACGGGCCAGGTTATGTCTTTCTTGCTTCAGCTCGGCGATGACAGATGGGAAGTCTTGGAGTCTCTTTTCTTCAGCAGCTATGGCCTTGGTTACCTGCTCCATCTCTTTGGCTAGCTCTGCCCTTCGCTGTTTGAGGCGATCTGTGGCGCCAACGATATCTGGACGGGAGTTCTCAAGGAAGTTGATTTGCTGATGCACCTCTTGGGCTCGGTGTTTGTAAGAATCTTCTTCCTCGCGGGCTTTCGCTAGCTTGGCGCGATTGGCCATATGGCGCAAGGCTCTGAACACTGAAGTCTGCATTGACTCTATATATGCAGCATGATCCAGAGCCTCTGTCGCTTCCTCTGGAATTTGGCCTCTGATTTCATTAAGAAGTCGCCGAATCGACGAGGCATCTCCCACTAATCGGCCGATATCGCCTTGAAGGAGGGTTCACATACTCTCGAGCTTGGCATGGACGTTATCAGGAATTGAGCTCGACGTGACTTGGTGAGAAACGACCTCTTCATCGTCAGAAAGGGGAACCGCGAAAGAGAAAAGACTGTTATTGGGAGTGTCTTGCTCCTGCGAAAGAATATAAAAAAGTAAAAATACGGATTAGCAGATAGCAAGGGGGAATCGGCCGATTTGGGTGATAAGTTCCTTACCTCTTTGAAGCGGATTTCTCTTGCTTGCGCCGGCAGGAGTGCCACCCTCGTCTCGGGAACCGTCGCGATCGGCTCATCAGAAGAGTAAGACTCGACGACTATCAGTGCCCTGCTCGGGCCAGCCTCCTGAAAAGGTATGGGATGCAGATTTTATGAGTATACTGCGAATAATTAAGTCTGATGATATAAGATGCCTGCCATACCTCTGTGAGTCTTCCGGCCGATGTTTGTTGGGGAGGTACAATTGACGCACCCAGATTGGCCTGCATCAAAATCGGTTAGTTTTTGTTGAATATCAAGAAATTGAGTTAAGAAACTCTCTACCTCGGTGAGGGAAATCGCTGGCATTTCGGCTTCCGCTGGGGGTTGGGGACGTAGCCGATTGCTGCGGAGACTGCGCTGGGGCAATTCGTGCAGCCTGGCAGAAGGGACAGGTTAATATTGGTAGAATACTTAAAAGTATGTGAAGTAAGCGGAATTACCTGAACAGCTTCTACCAGCAATGATGCAGCGGCCGCTCCAACTTCTGTAGCAGTCTGGAGATCGACCTCCTCGGCAATCGGCAAAGTTGGCGCAGTTGGAGTTTTAGCCGATGCCGCCGCCGATTGATCAGCCGGTCCTATGCGGGCACGTACTCGGCGGCTTGTCTTCTTTAAAGTAGGCCTTTTCGGTGTTTGCTTCCATCGACCGCTAGTGATGTCTTTGATGGTCGGGGCGTGATGGCCGATAAGTGGGAACGGTGTGTATGGGCGATTGCTCTCTATCGGCCTACCACTTCGGCTCCGCGTCGGGGGAAGTTGACTTTCGGACTGAAAGGGGAAATACAAGTTAGCGACGAGATTGTAGCAAGAAAAGGGATAATGGTTAAATCGGCTGGGAGAAAGGCAATACCGCTGCATTTGAGTCGATGTTGTCTGGGTCCAAACTATTACAATATGTTGAGGGAGACGAACAGAAGAGATGCTGCTTCCATTCTGCCCACCATAATTTGAATTGTTGGAGAGCAAAGGGAGCCACTATCCAGTTGTTTAAATTGATGGTACTGGAGTCTGGCATTAGATTGCACAGCCGACTGTAGTCGAGGCTCTTGGTGAGGTCGTCTGGAAATTTTGCACGACCGGCAAAATAGACTTGAATCGGCAGCTGACCAAAGCCGAATTGCCATGATGCGACTGATGGGTTGTAAAATTCATAGGTTGGGAAGTCTTTTCCAGAAAAGAAGTTTGCGGTAAAATCCCTAGCTTGATCAGTAAAACTGGAAGTATGGGAGCAATGCCCCTTCAGTAAACTACGCTAGTACTTGTCGACAACTAGTAAACGGAGTTTTACTTGAAGTATCGGCGCAATGTCCGTTCAGTAAACTACTTGAAGTACTAGTCGAGAACTAGTAAACGGAGTGTTACTAGAAATATGGGAGCAAAGCCCCATCAGTACACTACACGTACTACTAGTCGAGAACTAGTAAACAGAGTTTTACTGGAAGTATAAGAGCAATGCCCCTTCAGTAAACTACGCGTAGTAATAGTCGAGAACTAGTAAACGGAGTGCTACTGGAAGTATGGGAGCAAGGCCCCTTCATTAAACTGTGCATAGTACTTGTCGAGAACAAGTAAACGGAATTTTACAGGAAGTATAAGAGCAATGCCCCTTCAGTAAATGGCACGCCGTACTATTCCAGAAGTAGCAAACGGAATATTACTGGAAATATAGGAACAAGGCTACTTCAGTAAACTAAGCATAGTACTAGTCGAAAACTAGTAAACGAAGTTTTACTAGAAGTATGGGAGCAAGGCCCTTCAGTAAACTATTCGTAGTACTAGTCGAGAACTAGTAAACTGAGTTTTACTAGAAGTATGGGAGCAACGCCTCTTCCGTAATTTATGCGTAGTACTAGTCGAGAACTAGTAAACGGAGTGTTACTGGAAGTATGGGAGCAAGGCCCCTTCAGTAAACTACGCGTAGCACTAGTCAAGAACTAGTAAACGGAGTTTTACTTGAAGTATAGGAGCAATGACCCTTCAGTAAACTATTTGAAGTACTAGTCGAGAACTAGTAAACAGAGTGGTACTTGGAGTATGGGAGCAATGCACCTTCAGTAAACTACGCTAGTACTAGTTGAGAACTAGTGAACGGAGTGTTATAGGAAGTACGGGAGCAATGCCCCTTTAGTACACTACGCGTAGTACTAGTCCAGAACTGGTAACCGGAGTAAATCTGGAAGTATGGGAGCAACGCTCCTTCAGTAAACTACGCTAGTACTAGTCTAGATCTAGTAAACGGAGTGTTACTGGAAGTATAGGAGCAAGGCCCCTTCAGTAAACTACGCGTAGTACTAGTCGAGAACTAGTAAACTGAGTTTTACTGGAAGTATGGGAGCAATGCCCCTTCAGTAAACTATGCATAGTACATGTCGAGAACTAGTAACCGGAGTAAAACTTGAAGTATGGGAGCAATGCCCCTTCATTAAACGACGCTAGTACTAGTCGAGAACTAGTAAATGGAGTGTTGGGAGCAAAGCCCCTTCAGTACACTACGCGTAGTACTAGTCGAGAACTAGTAAATGGAGTTTTATTGGAAGTATGGGAGCAATGCCCCTTCAGTCAACTACGAGCAGTATAAGTTGAGAACTAGTAAACGGAGTTTTACTATAAGTATGGGAGCAGTGCCCCTTTAGTCAACTACGCTAGTACTAGTTGAGAACTAGTAAACGGAGTGTTACAGGAAGTATAGGAGAAAGGCCACTTCAGTACACTACGCGCAGTCCTAGTCGAGAACAAGTAACCGGAGTCAAACAAGAAGTATGGGAGCAAAGCCTCTTCAGTAAACTACGCTAGTACTAGTCGAGAACTAGTAAACGGAGTGTTATTAGAAGTATAGGAGCAATGTCCGTTCAGTAAACTACTTGAAGTACTAATCGATAACTCGTAAACGGAGTGTTACTGGAATTATGGGAGCAAAGCCCCATCAGTACACTACACGTACTACTAGTCGAGAACTAGTAAACAGAGTTTTACTGGAACTATAAGAGCAATGCCCCTTCAGTAAACTACGCGTAGTACTAGTCGAGAACTAGTAAATGGAGTGTTACAGGAAGTATGGGAGCAATGCCCCTTCAGTAAACTACGCTTGTACTAGTTGAGAACTAGTGAACGGAGTGTTACAGGAAGTACGGGAGCAATGCCCCTTTAGTACACTACGCGTAGTACTAGTCGAGAACTAGTAACCAGAGTTTTACTGGAAGTACGGAAGCAATGCCCCTTTAGTCAACTACGCTAGTACTAGTTGAGAACTAGTGAACGTTGTGTTATAGAAAGTACGAGAGCAATGCCCCTTTAGTACACTACGCGTAGTACTAGTCGAGAACTAGTAACCGGAGTAACACTGGAAGTATGGGAGCAATACCCCTTCAGTAAACTACGCTAGTACTAGTTGAGAAGTAGTAAACGGAGTGTTACTGGAAGTATAGGAGCAAGGCCCCTTCAGTAAACTACGCGTAGTACTAGTCGATAACTAGTAAACGGAGTGTTACTAAAAATATGGGAGCAAAGCCCGTTCGGTACACTACGCGTAGTACTAGTCTAGTACTAGTAATCGAAGTTTTACTAGAAGTATGAGAGCAATGCCCCTTTAGTAAATGATGCGTAGTACTGTTCTAGAACTAGTAAACGGAATGTTACTGGAAATATAGGAGCAATGCCACTTCAGTGAACTAGGCATAGTACAGGACGAGAACAAGTAAATGAAGATTTACTTGAAGTACGGGAGTAAGGCCCTTCAGTAAACTACGCGTAGTACTAGTCGAGAACTAGTAAACTGAGTTTTACTGGAAGTATGGGAGCAATGCCCCTTCAGTAAACTATGTATAGTACTTGTCGAGAACTAGTAACCGGAGTAAAACTGGAAGTATGGGAGCAATGCCCCTTCATTAAACGACGCTAGTACTAGTCGAGAACTAGTAAATGGAGTGTTGGGAGCAAAGCCCCTTCAGTACACTACGCGTAGTACTAGTCGAGAACTAGTAAATGGAGTTTTACTGGAAGTATGGGAGCAATGCCCCTTCAGTCAACTACGAGCAGTACAAGTTGAGAACTAGTAAACGGAGTTTTACTAGAAGTATGGGAGCAATGCCCCTTCAGTACACTACGCGTAGTCCTAGTAGAGAACAAGTAACCGGAGTAAAACTAGAAGTATGGGAGCAAAGCCTCTTCAGTAAACTACGCTAGTACTAGTCGAGAAATAGTAAACGGAGTGTTATTAGAAGTATAGGAGCAAGGCCCCTTTAGTAAACTACGCGTAGTACTAGTCGCTAAGTCGTAAATGGAGTGTTACTTGAATTATGGGAGCAAAACCCCTTCAATAAACTACGCGTAGTACTAGTCGAGAACTAGTAAATAGAGTTTTACTGGAATTACGGGAGCAATGCCCCTTCAGTAAAGTACGCGTAGTACTAGTCGAGAACTTGTAAACGGAGTGTTACAGGAAGTATGGGAGCAATGCCCCTTCAGTAAACTACGCTAGTACTAGTTGAGAACTAGTGAATGGAGTGTTACAGGAAGTACGGGAGCAATGCCCCTTTAGTACACTACGCGTAGTACTAGTCGAGAACTAGTAACCAGAGTTTTACTGGAAGTATGGAAGCAATGCCCCTTTAGTCAACTACGCTAGTACTAATTGAGAACTAGTGAACGTTGTGTTATAGAAAGTACGGGAGCAATGCTCCTTTAGTACACTACGCGTAGTACTAGTCGAGAACTAGTAACCGGAGTAAAACTGAAAGTATGGGTGCAATGCCCCTTTAGTAAACTACGCAAGTACTAGTTGAGAAGTAGTAAACGGAGTGTTACTGGAAGTATAGGAGCAAGGCCCCTTCAGTAAACTACGCGTAGTACTAGTCGATAACTAGTAAACGGAGTGTTACTGAAAATATGGGAGCAAAGCCCCTTCGGTACACTACGCGTAGTACTAGTCTAGAACTAGTAATCGAAGTTTTACTAGAAGTATGAGAGCGATGCCCCTTCAGTAAATGATGCGTAGTACTATTCTAGAACTAGTAAACGGAATGTTACTGGAAATATAGGAGCAATGCCCCTTCAGTGAACTATGCATAGTACTGGACGAGAACAAGTAAATGAAGTTTTACTTGAAGTATGGGAGTAAGGCCCTTCAGTAAACTACGCGTAGTACTAGACGAGAACTAGTAAACGGAGTTTTACTAGAAGTATGGGAGCAATGCCCCTTCAGTAAACTACGCGTAGTACTAGTCGAGAATTAGTAAATGGAGTGTTAGAGAAAGTATGGGAGCAATGCCCCTTCAGTACACTACGTGTAGTACTACTCGAGTACTAGTAAATGGAGTTTTACTAGAAGTATGGGAGCAAAGGCCCTTCAGTAAACTACGAGCAGTACAAGTCAAGAACTAGTAGACGGAGTTTTACTGAAAGTATGGGAGCAAGACCCTTTCAGTAAACTACGCGTAGTACTAGTCGAGAACTAGTAAATGGAGTTTTACTGAAAGTATGGGAGCAATGCCCCTTCAGTAAACTACGCTAGTACTAGTTGAGAACTAGTGAACGGAGTGTTATAGGAAGTACGGGAGCAATGCCCCTTTAGTACACTACGCGTAGTACTATTCAAGAACTAGTAACCGAAGTAAAACTGGAAGTATGGGAGCAATGCCCCTTCAGTAAACTACGCTAGTACTAGTCGAAATCTAGTAAACGGAGTGTTACTGGAAGTATAGGAGCAAGGCCCCTTCAGTAAACTATGCGTTGTACTAGTCAAGAACTAGTAAACTGAGTTTTACTGGAAGTATGGGAGCAATTCCCCTTCAGTAAACTATGCATACTACTTGTCGAGAACTAGTAACCGGAGTAAAACTGGAACTATGGGAGCAATGCCCCTTCATTAAACGACGCTAGTACTAGTCGAGACCTAGTAAATGGAGTGTTGGGAGCAAAGCCCCTTCAGTACAATACGCGTAGTACTAGTCGAGAACTAGTAAATGGAGTTTTACTGGAAGTATGGGAGCAATGCCCCTTTAGTCAACTACGAGCAGTACAAGTTGAGAACTAGTAAACGGAGTTTTACTTTAAGTATGGGAGCAATGCCCCTTTAGTCAACTACGCTAGTACTAGTTGAGAACTAGTAAACGGAGTGTTACAGGAAGAATAGGAGAAAGGCCCCTTCAGTACACTACGTGTAGTCCTAGTCGAGAACAAGTAACCGGAGTCAAACAAGAAGTATGGGAGCAAAGCCTCTTCAGTAAACTACGCTAGTACTAGTCGAGAACTAGTAAACGGAATGTTATTAGAAGTATAGGAGCAATGTCCGCTCGGTAAACTACTTGAAGTACTAGTCGATAACTCGTAAACGGAGTGTTACTGGAATTATGGGAGCAAAGCCCCATCAGTACACTACACGTACTACTAGTCGAGAACTAGTAAACAGAGTTTTACTGGAAGTATAAGAGCAATGCCCCTTCAGTAAACTACGCGTAGTACTAGTCAAGAACTAGTAAATGCAGTGTTACAGGAAGTATGGGAGCAATGCCCCTACAGTAAACTACGCTTGTACTAGTTGAGAACTAGTGAATGGAGTGTTACAGGAAGTACGGGAGCAATGCCCCTTTAGTACACTACGCGTAGTACTAGTCGAGAACTAGTAACCGGAGTAAAACTGGAAGTATGGGAGCAATGCCCCTTCAGTAAACTACGCTAGTACTAGTTGAGAAGTAGTAAACGAAGTGTTACTGGAACTATAGGAGCAATGCCCCTTTAGTACACTACGCGTAGTACTAGTCGAGAACTAGTAACCGGAGTAAAACTGGAACTATGGGAGAAATGCCCCTTCAGTAAACTACGCTAGTACTAGTTGAGAAGTAGTAAACGAAGTGTTACTGGAAGTATAGGAGCAAGGCACCTTCAGTAAACTACGCGTAGTACTAGTCGATAACTAGTAAACGGAGTGTTACTAAAAATATGGGAGCAAAGCCCCTTCGGTACACTACGCGTAGTACTAGTCTAGAACTAGTAATCGAAGTTTTAGTAGATGTATGAGAGCATTGCCCCTTCAGTAAATGATGTGTAGTACTTTTCTAGAACTAGTAAACAGAATGTTACTGGAAATATAGGAGCAATGCCACTTCAGTAAACTAGGCATAGTACAGGATGACAACAAGTAAATGAAGTTTTACTTGAAGTATGGGAGTAAGGCCCTTCAGTAAACTACGCATAGTACTAGTCGAGAACTAGTAAACTGAGTTTTACTGGAAGTATGGGAGCAATGCCCCTTCAGTAAACTATACATAGTACTTGTCGAGAACTAGTAACCGGAGTAAAACTGGAAGTATGGGAGCAATGCCCCTTCATTAAACGACGCTAGTACTAGTCGAGAACTAGTAAAAGGAGTGTTGGGAGGAAAGCCCCTTCAGTACACTACGCGTAGTACTAGTCGAGAACTAGTAAATGGAGTTTTACTGGAAGTATGGGAGCAATGCCCCTTCAGTCAACTACGAGCAGTACAAGTTGAAAACTAGTAAACGGAGTTTTACTACAACTATGGGAGCAATGCCCCTTCAGTACACTACGCGTAGTCCTAGTCGAGAACAAGTAACCGGAGTAAAACTAGAAGTATGGGAGCAAAGCCTCTTCAGTAAACTACGCTAGTACTAGTCGAGAACTAGTAAACGGAGTGTTATTAGAAGAATAGGAGCAAGGCCCCTTTAGTAAACTACGCGTAGTACTAGTCGGTAACTCGTAAACGGAGTGTTACTGGAATTATGGGAGCAAAACCCCTTCAATAAAGTACGCATAGTACTAGTCGAGAACTAGTAAATAGAGTTTTACTGGAATTACGGGAGCAATGCCCCTTCAGTAAACTACGCGTAGTACTAGTCGAGAACTAGTAAACGGAGTGTTACAGGAAGTATGGGAGCAATGCCCCTTCAGTAAACTACGCTAGTACTAGTTGAGAATTAGTGAATCGAGTGTTATAGGAAGTACGGGAGCAATGCCCCTTTAGTACACTACGTGTAGTACTAGTCGAGAACTAGTAACCAGAGTTTTACTGGAAGTATGGAAACAATGCCAATTTAGTCAACTACGCTAGTACTAGTTGAGAACTAGTGAACGTTGTGTTATAGAAAGTACGGGAGCAATGCCCCTTTAGTACACTACGCGTAGTACTAGTCGAGAACTAGTAACCGGAGAAAAACTGGAAGTATGGGAGCAAAGCCCCTTCAGTAAACTACGCTAGTACTAGTTGAGAAGTAGTAAACGGAGTGTTACTGGAAGTATAGGAGCAAGGCCCCTTCAGTAAACTACGCGTAGTACTTGTCGATAACTAGTAAACGGAGTGTTACTGAAAATATGGGAGCAAAGCCTCTTCGGTACACTACGCGTAGTACTAGTCTAGAACTAGTAATCGAAGTTTTACTAGAAGTATGAGAGCAATTCCCCTTCAGTAAATGATGCGTAGTACTATTCTAGAACTAGTAAACGGAATGTTACTGGAAATATAGGAGCAATGCCCCTTCAGTGAACTATGCATAGTACTGGACGAGAACAAGTAAATGAAGTTTTACTTGAAGTATGGGAGTAAGGCCTTTCAGTAAACTACGCGTAGTACTAGTCGAGAACTAGTAAACGGAGTTTTACTAGAAGTATGGGAGCAATGCCCCTTCAGTAAACTACGCGTAGTACTAGTCGAGAATTAGTAAATGGAGTGTTAGAGGAAGTATGGGAGCAATGCCCCTTCAGTACACTACGTGTAGTACTAGTCGAGTACTAGTAAATGGTGTTTTACTAGAAGTATGGGAGCAAAGCCCCTTCAGTATACTACGAGCAGTACAAGTCAAGAACTAGTAAACGGAGTTTTACTGAAAGTATGGGCGCAAGACCCTTTCAGTAAACTACGCGTAGTACTAGTAGAGAACTAGTAAATGGAGTTTTACTGAAAGTATGGGAGCAATGCCCCTTCAGTAAACTACGCTAGTACTAGTTGAGGACTAGTGAACGGAGTGTTATAGGAAGTACGGGAGCAATGCCCCTTTAGTACACTACGCGTAGTACTATTCAAGAACTAGTAACCGGAGTAAAACTGGAAGTATGGGAACAATGCCCCTTCAGTAAACTACGCTAGTACTAGTCGAGATCTAGTAAACGGAGTGTTACTGGAAGTATAGGAGCAAGGCCCCTTCAGTAAACTATGCGTTGTACTAGTCGAGAACTAGTAAACTGAGTTTTACTGGAAGTATGGGAGCAATTCCCCTTCAGTAAACTATGCATACTACTTGTCGAGAACTAGTAATCGGAGTAAAACTGGAACTATGGGAGCAATGCCCCTTCATTAAACGACGCTAGTACTAGTCGAGACCTAGTAAATGGAGTGTTGGGAGCAAAGCCCCTTCAGTACAGTACGCGTAGTACTAGTCGAGAACTAGTAAATGGAGTTTTACTGGAAGTATGGGAGCAATGCCCCTTTAGTCAACTACGAGCAGTACAAGTTGAGAACTAGTAAACGGAGTTTTACTATAAGTATGGGAGCACTGCCCCTTTAGTCAACTACGCTAGTACTAGTTGAGAACTAGTAAACGGAGTGTTACAGGAAGTATAGAAGAAAGGCCCCTTCAGTACACTACGCGTAGTCCTAGTCGAGAACAAGTAACCGGAGTCAAACAAGAAGTATGGGAGCAAAGCCTCTTCAGTAAACTACGCTAGTACTAGTCGAGAACTAGTAAACGGAGTGTTATTAGAAGTATAGGAGCAATGTCCGTTCAGTAAACTACTTGAAGTACTAGTCGATAACTCGTAAACGGAGTGTTACTGGAATTATGGGAGCAAAGCCCCATCAGTACACTACACGTACTACTAGTCGAGAACTAGTAAACAGAGTTTTACTGGAAGTATAAGAGCAATGCCCCTTCAGTAAACTACGCGTAGTACTAGTCGAGAACTAGTAAATGGAGTGTTACAGGAAGTTTCGGAGCAATGCCCCTACAGTAAACTACGCTTGTACTAGTTGAGAACTAGTGAATGGAGTGTTACAGGAAGTACGGGAGCAATGCCCCTTTAGTACACTACGCGTAATACTAGTCGAGAACTAGTAACCAGAGTTTTACTGGAAGTATAGAAGCAATGCCCCTTTAGTCAACTACGCTAGTACTAGTTGAGAACTAGTGAACGTTGTGTTATAGAAAGTACGGGAGCAATGCCCCTTTAGTACACTACGCGTAGTACTATTCAAGAACTAGTAACCGGAGTAAAACTTGAAGTATGGGAGCAATGCCCCTTCAGTAAACTACGCTAGTACTAGTTGAGAAGTAGTAAACAGAGTGTTACTGGAAGTATAGGAGCAAGGCCCCTTCAGTAAACTACGCGTAGTACTAGTCGATAACTAGTAAACGGAGTGTTTCTAAAAATATGGGAGCAAAGCCCCTTCGGTACACTACGCGTAGTACTAGTCTAGAACTAGTAATCGAAGTTTTACTAGAAGTATGAGAGCAATGCCCCTTCAGTAAATGATGCGTAGTACTGTTCTAGAACTAGTAAACGGAATGTTACTGGAAATATAGGAGCAATGCCACTTCAGTGAACTAGGCATAGTACTGGACGAGAACAAGTAAATGAAGTTTTACTTGAAGTATGGGAGTAAGGCCCTTCAGTAAACTACGAGTAGTACTAGTCGAGAACTAGTAAACTGAGTTTTACTGGAAGTATGGGAGCAATGCCCCTTCAGTAAACTATGCATAGTACTTATCGAGAACTAGTAACCGGAGTAAAACTGGAATATGGAAGCAATGCCCCTTCATTAAACGACGCTAGTACTAGTCGAGAACTAGTAAACGGAGTGTTACTGAAAGTATAGGAGCAAGGCCCCTTCAGTAAACTACGCGTAGTACTAGTTGATAACTTGTAAACGGAGTGTTACTGGAAATATGAGAGCAAAGACCCTTCAGTACACTACGCATAGTACTGGACGAGAACAAGTAAATGAAGTTTTACTTGAAGTATGGGACTAAGACCCTTCAGTAAACTACGCGTAGTACTAGTCGAGAACTAGTAAACTGAGTTTTACTGGAAGTATGGGAGCAATGCCCCTTCAGTAAACTATGCGTAGTACTTGTCGAGAACTAGTAACCGGAGTAAAACTGGAAGTATGGGAGCAACGCCCCTTCATTAAACGATGCTAGTACTCGTCAAGAACTAGTAAACGGAGTGTTACTGGAAGTATAGGAGCAAGGCCCTTCAGTAAACTATGCATAGTACTGGACGAGAACAAGTAAATGAAGTTTTACTTGAAGTATGGGACTAAGGCCCTTCAGTAAACTACGCGTAGTACTAGTCGAGAACTAGTAAACAGAGTTTTACTGGAAGTATGGGAGCAATGCCCTTCAGTAAACTACGCATAGTACTAGTCGAGAACTAGTAAATGGAGTGTTACTGGAAGTATGGGAGCAAGGCACCTTCATTAAACTACACGTAGCACAAGTTGAGAACTAGTAAACGGAGTGTTACTGGAAGTATGGGAGCAAGGCCCCTTCATTAAACTACGCTAGTACTAGTCGAGAACTAGTAAATGGAGTGTTACTGGAAGTATGGGAGCAATGCCTCTTCAGTAAACTACGCGTAGTACTAGGCGAGAACTAGTAAATGTAGTGTTACTGGAAGTATGGGAGCTTGGCACCTTCATTAAACTATGCTAGTACTAGTCGAGAACTAGTAAACGGAGTTTTACTGGTGAGAGCAATGACCCTTCAGTAAATGACACGTCTTACTATTCCAGAACTAGTAAAGAATGTTACTGGAAATATAGGAACAAGGCTACTTCAGTAAACTAAGCATAGTACTAGTCGAGAACTAGTAAACTAAGTTTTACTGGAAGTATGGGAGCAAGGCCCTTCAGTAAACTATTCGTAGTACTAGTCGAGAACTAGTTAACTGAATTTTACTAGAAGTATGGGAGCAATGCCCCTTACGTAAACTATGCGTAGTACTTATCGAGACTAGTAAATGGAGTGTTACTAGAAGTATGGGAGCAAGGCCCCTTCAGTAAACTATGCGTATCACTAGTTGAGAACTAGTAAACGGAGTTTTACTTGAAGTATAGGAGCAATGTCCCTTCAGTAAACTACTTGACGTACTAGTCGAGAACCAGTAATTAGAGTTTTTCTGGAAGTATGGGAGCAAGGACCCTTCAGTAAACTACGCATAGTACTAGTCAAGAACTTGTAAACGGAGTGTTACTGGAAATATTGGTGCAATGCCCCTTCAGTAAACTACGCGTAGTACTAGTCGATAACTACTAACTGGAGTAAAACTGGAAGTATTGTAGCAATGCCCCTACAGTAATCTACGCTAGAACTAGTCGAGGACTAGTAAACAGAGTGTTACAGGAAGTATGGGAGCAATGCCCCTTCAGTACACTACGCGTAGTACTAGTCGAGAACTAGTAATCGGAGTGTTACAGGAAGTATGGGAGCAATGCCCCTTCAGTACACTACACGTAGTACTAGTAACCGGAGTAAAATTGGAAGTATGGGAGCAATGCCCCTTCAGTAAACTACGCTAGTACTAGTCGAGAACTAGTAAACGGAGTGTTACTGGAAGTATAGGTGCAAGGCCCCTTCAGTAAACTAGGCGTAGTACTAGTCGATAACTAGTAAACGGAGTGTTACTGAAAATATGGGAGCAAAGCCCCTTCAGTACACTACGCGTAGTACTAGTCTAGAACTAGTAATCGAAGTTTTACTAGAAGTATGAGAGCAATGCCCCTTCAGTAAATGATGCCTAGTACTATTCTAGAACTAGTAAACGGAATGTTACTGGAAATATAGGAGCAAGGCCACTTCAGTGAACTATGCATAGTACTCGACGAGAACAAGTAAATGAAGTTTTACTTGAAGTATGGGAGTAAGGCCCTTCAAAAAACTACGCGTAGTACTAGTCGAGAACTAGTAAACTGAGTTTTACTGGAAGTATGGGAGCAATGCCCCTTCAGTAAACTATGCATAGTACTTGTCGAGAACTAGTAACCGGAGTAAAACTTGAAGTATGGGAGCAATGCCCCTTCATTAAACGACGCTAGTACTAGTCGAGAACTAGTAAACGGAGTGTTACTGGTAGTATAGGAGCAAGGCCCCTTCAGTAAACTACGCGTAGTACTAGTTGATAACTTGTAAACGGAGTGTTACTGGAAATATGAGAGCAAAGACCCTTCAGTACACTACGCGTAGTACTTGAAGTATGGGAGAAATGCCCTTTAGTAAACTACGCGTAGTACTAGTCGAGAACTAGTAAATGGAGTGTTACTGGAAGTATAGGAGCAAGGCACCTTCATTAAACTACACGTAGTACAAGTTGAGAACTAGTAAACGGAGTATTACTGGAAGTATGGGAGCAAGGCTCCTTCATTAAACTACGCTAGTACTAGTGGAGAACTAGTAAATGGAGTGTTACTGGAAGTATAGGAGCAAGACCTCTTTAGTAAACTACGCGGAGTACTAGTCGATAACTAGTAAACGGAGTGTTACTGGAAATATGGGAGCAAAGCCCCTTCAGTACACTACGCATAGTACTAGTCAAGAACTAGTAAATGGAGTTTTACAAGAAGTATGGTAGCAATGCCTTTTCAGTAAACTACGTGTAGTACTAGTCGAGAACTAGTAAATGTAGTGTTACTGGGAAGTATGGGAGCTTGGCACCTTCATTAAAATATGCGTCGTACTAGTCGAGAACTAGTAAACGGAGTTTTACTGGACGTATGAGAGCAATGCCCATTCAGTAAATGACACGTCTTACTATTCCAGAACTTGTAAAGAATGTTACTGGAAATATAGGAACAAGGCTACTTCAGTAAACTAAGCATAGTACTAGTCGAGAACTAGTAAACAAAGTTTTACTGGAATTATGGGAGCAAGGCCCTTCAGTAAACTATTCGTAGTACTACTCGAGAACTAGTTAACTGAGTTTTACTAGAAGTATGGGAGCAATGCCCCTTACAAAAACTATGCGTAGTACTTATCGAGAACTAGTAAACGGAGTGTTACTGGAAGTATGGGAGGAAGGCCCCTTCAGTAAACTACGCGTATCACTTGTCGAGAACTAGTAAACGGAGTTTTACTTGAAGTATAGAAGCAATGTCCCTTCAGTAAACTACTTGATGTACTAGTCGAGAACCCGTAATTAGAGTTTTACTGGAAGTATTGGAGCAAGGACCCTTCAGTAAACTACGCATAGTACTAGTCGATAACTACTAACCGGAGTAAAACTGGAAGTATTGTAGCAATGCCCATACAGTAATCTACGCTAGTACTAGTCGAGAACAAGTAAACAAAGTGTTACTGAAAGTATAGGAACAAGGCCCCTTCAGTAAAGTACGCGTAGTACTAGTCGAGAACTAGTAAACAGAGTGTTACTTGAAGTATGGGAGCAATGCCCCTTCAGTAAACTACTCGTAGTACTAGTCGAGAACTAGTAAACGGAGTGTTACAGGAAGTATGTCAGCAATGCCCCTTCAGTACACTACGTGTTGTACTTGTCGAGAACTAGTAAACAGAGTTTTACTGGAAGTATTGGAGCAATGCCCCGTCAGTAAACTACACATAGTACAAGTCGAGAACTAGTAAACGGAGTGTTACTGGAGGTATGGGAGCAAGGCCCCTTCATTAAACTACGCGTAGTACTAGTCAAGAACTAGTAAACTAAGTTTTACTAGAAGTATGGGAGCAAGGACCTTTCAGTGAAATACGCATAGTACTAATTGAGAACTAGTAAACGGAGTGTTACTAGAAGTATTGTAGCAATGCCCCTTCAGTAAACTATGCTAGTACTAGTCGAGAACTAGTAAACGGAGTGTTACTGGAAGTAAAGGAGCAAGGCCCCTTCAGTAAAGTACGCGTAGTACTAGTCGAGAACTAGTAAACAGATTGTTACTGGAACTATGGTAGCAATGCCTCTTCAGTAAACTACACGTAGTACTAGTCGAGAACTAGTAAACGGAGTGTTACAGGAAGTACTTGAGCAATGCCCCTTCAGTACACTACGCGTTGTACTAGTCGAGAACTAGTAAACGGAGTTTTTTATGAAGTATGGGAGCAATGCCCCGTCAGTAAACTACACGTAGTACAAGTGCAGCTGATACTGCAGCTGATTGTTGAGCGGCCCTATCAGACCTTCCAAGAAGCGCTCCTGCCTCTTTGCGTCACTATCCACCTCATGGGGTGCGTAACGAGACAACCGAGTGAATTTGTTCCGGTAATCGCTAACAGTCATGCTGCCATGCTTCAAGGTCAGGAACTCCTTCTGCTTGAGCTTCATTAGTCCAGACGTCCTGCAGCATACAGGACCCTTTCACGGTCACTGCATTGCATGATGTCCAGCTTCTTAGTGATGACCTTCAACCTGTCATCAGCATCCAAGGGATCCACTGAGTGAGAAAAGGTAGGGGGGTGGTGGCTCATGAATTCCCTATGTTTGTCTCTTGGTGGATGATTTTGCTGAGGTGCTTGCTGATTCTGCTGAGCTTGCATGTTCTGGATGGTGGCAGTGAGGTTCTGCAACACCTGCATCTGTGCTGCCAAGAATTGCTCCATTGTTGGGTTGGGTGGTGGTGGCAACTGACTCTTTTGGTTGACTACGTGAGCACACCTCGTGCTAGGGATATTCTGTCCTCCACCTGTCCTGGTGTTTACCATCTGACCGTTAGGGAATAAACCGAGGATAAGACAGGTGTACTTGATATAGGTAGATAGAAGATAAGATCTTAACAAAATATGGATTTAAGGACTCCAACTCATATTAATGGATAGATTATAGCAAGCAATTCTCAAAGTTTCCAACCAAGCACACAAAAACAAACATTTGTTCTCGAGCAAACATTATTACATCGTCGTCCTGTTAAGCAAAAAAAATGGTTCTAACGAGAGAACTTTAAGAGATACTAGCCTAAGAGCCTAGATGCCTAGTCCTCGTGGCGAGTTATGGAGCCGGGTTCGCCGCGGCGAAGCTTCTTGCGGGGCGGTGATAGGGCGGGGAAGCGGGGTTCATTCATCTGTGGAGGTGGCGGCGCCCTTCCCTCAAGTCAGTCCTCCAGTATGCGGATCCTGTCATGGGCCTCCAGTAGCTTGTCCTAAGTATCGTCCAGCTCAGTGACGACGCTCTCCAGCTCAGTGTTGAGGGAGGCGGTGACTCGAGCAAGGGTGTTAAGGCGGTCTTCATCGTCTCCACCCAAAGTAACCACAGTCTCCTCAGTTCCACTGAGGCAGCGAGGAAGGTGGCGGTACTCCGTGTTCTGTAGCTCCTGGCGGTGGGTGTGGCAGATGGACCACAGAGCTCTCCTGGCGGCGCTGCTGACAGAGGCGTCGTAAGTAGCATGGGGCGTAGCGGAGTCGTGCACAGTGAGAGTCCTCCGGCCTCTGGTACTCTCCATGTCCACCCTGACGTGGACGCGAGTGAGGTAGTAGTCGCCGAGCGCAGGGTTGATGTAGTGGTGCGTGTGGTAGTGGGGGTTCACGTGGTTGACCAACTCCTGCAGAACACCCTGCAGCACCAGAGACAAGTGACCGGGCTCTCTGTCCGAAGTGCGAACACAGCAGAGTTGCCTCGTCCCCAAAGGATCATCGCCCTGATCGTCGTTGTTATCGTTGTTGTCGTTGTCCTCGTCATCATCACCTCCATCATCAATACCCCCGGAGTTACCCGAGCTTCCTCCAGCGGCGACCGGTGCTGGAGCGGGAGCTGGAGCAGGGTCAACTGGGGGTGGTGGTGGTGCCTCAACAACTGGTGATGCCAGCGGTGCGAACTGATTCCCTTCTTCATCAACCGCCATGATGCGGCCATCATCCCCATCCACGAAGTAGTAGGCCTCCGCGGGTTCTTCCTCCATAGCTTCCACCTCCTCAACAGGGGCTGCAACTGGGGCGGGAGGAGCTGGCTCAACTGGGGCAATGCGAACCTGGCGACCTCCGGTGCGCTTGCGAGCAGTCTAGTAAGTCCTGGCCATCCGACAAAGCGAGAATAAAACACAGAATAATTTTTTTAAAGAAATAAAATAATCAAAAGTACATGGAAACATAGGTTTTTATTCGGAAATATAAAATAAACACAAAGAAATTTTGACGTTGACATGGCTTGCTATAAGATAAATATTTAATTTCGACCATTTCTAACAGGCTAGCATCCTACAGTCACATAGCTCTGATACCACTTCTGTCACACCCGATTCTAGAAAGAACCAGATCCATCTCATGTGTGTGCCAGGATCATGTTCACACACATGATAGACGGACAAGTGTAATATATCAAAGACAATGCTCAAAAAGTAACTAAAGAAAGTATTTAACAATATTACACACCGAATAAAAGAGACACAAAGGTCTTTAAACGTTACACCGATATACCCTAACGAAGTCTGCAACAACTCCGTCTTCCACAGGCGATGGCTGGTGAGTGGCGAGGGTACACTACGAAGCCTTTACAAAGACATGTCGAGAGCTAGGCAGCCCGCTAGAGTTTCAGTAGCAGTGTGGTCCATAAACCTCCCTGATGGTCAGCTCCTTAGCAAAGGCAGCTACCCCAAAAGGACCGGGCTATGACCCCTATCACTGACCCCCTCCTTGCCCTTTCGGTAAGGCCACCAGCTAACTACACATCTAATTAATTGGCTAAGGTTAGAGCCATATGACTTTGTGGTTGCACTGTTCACTTGGGTGGTTCTCCATGTTCCCATTAAACAAAGTTGATCTTGAATTAACGCGGTATAACAACATTATGAAACGTGATCATAATTATCATAAGAGTAAACCAACACCTTTCCCAAAGTTTGCAACTAAGCGTGACTACCCAACATGAATAGTAAACCCCGGTGATTCAAGGCTTTGGGTAAAAGACTAGGTATGTCTTTAGCATAGGTAACCCATCAAGTTTATGCAAAGCAACATTAAGATAAAGTGAATTATCATGCTATTATTGGGATAAAATAGAATATGCAGGGGAGAGAAGTCCACTTGCCTTCCTCAAACAGCTGTTGATTCTCTTCCTCGTAAGCTTGCTCTTGGTCTTGCTCGAAGTCACGTTCTCTATGCGATCACACAAACAAGCATACACAAACAAATAAGAAACAGTACAAACAGAGAGTGAAAATATGATAATATTGTAGTTCATGATGCAAGGATCGCGTGAGCGCAAGAATCGCTGAAATCGGAGTTGAAAAAGTGAAGATATGGCTAAAACAGTGATCCAGGGACCTATCTGTGAGAGTTTTGAACTTCCAGAGGCTAGATCTGAAGAAATGAGGGGCTAAAACATAATTAAACCTTAAAGAGAGGGTCTGGGTGCAATACTGGAGGTCCTGGACGGCGGGTACTACTTCTAGAAAGGTCAGGGGTCGGGGCAGAAAAGAAAGGACTTAACTCTAATTATTTTTCTACTGATCTGGACTGCGGGTTGATTCCTGGAAAGCCTAGGGGCTTTTCTGCAAAGGTTCCGGGGACGGCTAGGGTTTGGCTCAGTCGAGCGGATCTGGTCCGTTGGATCAGGATCGGGCGGCGGGGTAAGGGTCGGGCGAGGGCGGCGGCTCATGCGCTGCTCAGATCTGTTCTGGCCGTTAGATCTAGATCGGGCGGCAGGGTAAGGGTCGGCTCGGGTCGACTCGGCAGAGTAAGGGTCGGGCGAATCGGTAGGCGGCGCTGGGCGCCGACGGTGAGCGAGGGCGGTGGCGGACGGCTGGAGCTCACCGAATCTGGCGCTCCGGGGCTCGGTTCAGGCCGGGGTTAGGCCGGGAGAGAGAGAGCGGCACGGCGAAAGTGGTGGGGGTCATGGGACGGCCGTGCGGCGGCCGTAGACCGGCGGACCACGGTGGTGGGCGGAGATAGAGCTCCAACGAGAAATTGCTGGGGCAAGAGAGCGAGAGGGATGGGGAAACGGGGCGGCTTGGTGCTCACCACCTCGCGGAAATCCGGTGAGGGTTGTAGGCGTTGGAGAAACAGCGGGATGGCGGGTCGACGGAGGGGTGCGGCTCGGGGTGGCGGCGTTCCTCCGGTGAGCGATTTCCAGTGGTGTGCGACGGTGCGGAGTGGAAGAAGAGGTTGACGACGGCTCTGGGTCCAAGGTGGGGCTCCGGCGATGGTCGCAGTCGAGAACTAGTAAACGGAGTGTTACATGAAGTACGGGAACAATGCCCCTTGAGGACACTACGAGTAGTACTAGTTGAGAACTAGTAAAAGGAGTGTTACTGAAAGTATGGGAGCAAAACCCCTTCAGTAAACTACGCATATTACTAGTCCAGAACTAGTAAACGGAGTTTTACTGGAAGTATGGAAGCAATGCCCTTTTAGTAAACTACGCGTAGTACTAGTTGAGAACTAGTGAACGGAGTATTACAGGAAGTACGGGAGCAATGCCCCTTCAGTACACTACGCGTAGTACTAGTCGAGAACTAGTAACCGGAGTAAAATTGGAAGTATGGGAGCAATGCCCCTTCAGTAAACTACGCTAGTACTAGTCGAGAACTAGTAAACGGAGTGTTACTGGAAGTATAGAAGCAAGGCCCCTTCAGTAAACTACGCATAGTACTAGTCGATAACTAGTAAATGGAGTGTTACTGAAGGGGTTGGGTCAGCTGGGTTGGGCCACGGGGAGAGGAAAAAAAAGAAAAGGGGAAGAGAGGGAGGTTTGGGCCGGGCTAAAAGAAAAGAGGAGTGATTCTGGGCTGGGCTGAAAGAGAGTGGGAGAAGAGAAAGAGAGAGAGATGCATGCATAATTTTATTTTGTGTCTTTTATAAAAAATGTTTTTAAAATTTTATTTCCTATATTTTTGGGTGTTACAAAACCTACCCCCTTAAAGAGAATCTCGTCCTCGAGATTTGGAAGGATTAGGGAACAGCTTAGGGAATTCTGCAATCAGTTCATCTTCTCTTTCTCATGTAGCCTCATCCTCTGAGTGGTGACTCCACTGTACTTTGCACATTTTGATCACCTTGTTCCGAGTAACCCTCTGAGATGTTTCCAAGATTCTAACCGGATGCTCTGAATAAGTGAAATCTTCTTGTACATTAACTTCCTTCAGCAGTAACTGCTCCTCAGGCACTCTCAAACATTTCTCTAGATGTGATACATGAAACACATCATGGACATCTGACAATCGTGCCGGTAACTCCAATTGATATGCCACTTCACCTTTCCTTCCCAAGATCTGAAAAGGACCAATATAATGTGGTGACAACTTTCCTTTCACTTTGAATCTACGTAGACCCCTGATGGGTGATACCTTCAAATACACAAAATCTCCAACTTCAAATGTCAATTCCTTTCTTCGTGTGTCAGCATAACTTTTCTGTCGTGAGTGAGCAGTCTTGAGATTATCCCGGATTATCTGGACTTGTCTATCCGCTTCTTGAAGAATCTCTAGCCCAAAAACCTGACTTTCTCCTATCTGATTCCAATACAATGGTGTCCTGCATTTTCTCCCATATAATGCTTCAAATGGGGCCATCTTGAGACTTGCCTGATAACTGTTATTGTAGGAGAATTCGGCATATGGCAAGCTTTTATCCCAACTACCTCCATGCTTGAGGGCACATGCTCTCAACATATCCTCTAATACTTGATTTGTTCACTCAGTCTGACCGTCTGTTTATGGATGATATGCGGAGCTGAAATTGAGCTTTGTATCCATGGATTCATGTATTTTCTGCCAGAAACGCGACGTGAACTGAGTGCCTCGATCAGACACTATCTTCTTTGGAACACCATGCAGACACACAATTCGTGACATGTACAGTTCTGCTAACTTGGCTCCAGTGTATGTTGTTTTGACCGGGATGAAACGCGCGACTTTTGTCAATCTGTCCACAATAACCCATATCGAGTCATAACCATCACGAGTATGGGGTAACCCTACAATGAAATCCATACCAATCTCTTCCCATTTCCATTCAGGTACCTTCACTGGCTGGAGTAAACCTGCTGGTCTCTGGTGTTCTGCTTTCACTCTCTGGCACACATCACACAAAGCCACGTGAGTTGCTACGTCTCTTTTCAAACCATACCACCAGTACTTCTCTTTCAAGTCTTGATACATCTTGGTACTTCCAGAATGAATGGAATAAGCGGAATCATGTGCCTCCTTCAAAATGAGTTCACGAAGGTGATCAATTTCAGGCACACAGATCCTCTCTCTGAACCAAACAGTTGCTTGCTCATCTTTGGTGAAATCCGTAGTCTTGCCTAAACCAATTTGAATCTTGATCTCTTTGATCTTAGCATCTGTCAACTGCCCTTTTCTGATCTCTTGTTCCAATGTAGGTTCCATCTCCATAGTCATGGCTTCCGCCTGTGTGACAATTCCCTGGTTCAAACGTCATCAATCGAGCAATCATCATATTAGCTTGTCCTTTCCGGCTTAGCGTGTCTGCCACAACATTAGCCTTGCCAGGATGATACTGAATATCCAAATCATAGTCTTTGATTAATTCTAGCCATCTGCGCTGTCTTAGGTTAAGATCCTGTTGCGTGAAGATGTACTTCAGACTCTTATGGTCAGTGAAGATCTGATACTTGTTTCCGATCATGTAGTGCCTCCAAATCTTCAATGCGTGTACAACGGCAGCCAATTCCAAGTCATGGGTAGGATAGTTCTACTCATGCTTTCTCAACTGTCTTGAAGCATAGGCCACAACTTTGACTTCTTGCATTAACACACATCCAAGACCCATCCGTGAAGCATCACAATACACATCAAACCCTTTGTGGATATCCAGCATTATCAACACAGGAGCAGTGGTCAATCTTGTTTTCAGCTCTTCAAAACACTTCTGGCATGAAGCATCCTACTTAAATTCTTTCCCTTTTTCCAACAAAGAAGTCATGGGTTTCACAATCTTTGAGAATCCCTCAATAAATCTGCGGTAGTAACCTGCAAGTCCGAGGAAACTTCTGATTTTAGGCACAGTCTTCGGTGGATTCCAATTTAGTACATCCTGAACTTTACTTGGGTCTACTGCAATTCCTCTATCTGTGATAACATGTCCAAGGAAAGAAACTTTTCTCAACCAAAAGTCACATTTTCCCAGCTTAGCATATAACTGATTCTCTCGGAGTTTCTGTAACACTATCCTCAAGTGCTCTTCATGTTCTTCCTCGTTCTGTGAATACACCAAGATGTCATCAATGAACACAACCACAAACTTGTCAAGATATTCCATGAAAACCTTGTTCATCAGGTACATGAAGTATGCTGGAGCGTTGGTCAATCCAAACGACATCACAGTGAACTCATACAGACCATATCTGGTTGTGAATGCTGTCTTGGGTATATCTTCTGGTCGGATCCTTAACTGATGATAGCCTGATCTCAGATCAATCTTGGAGAAAACCTTGGCACCTCTCATCTGATCAAACAAATCTTTAATTCTTGGCAGTGGATACTTATTCTTGATCGTCACATCATTCAGCGACCTGTAGTCTACACACATCCTTCTGCTACCATCCTTCTTATCAACAAAGATCATGGGTGCTCCCCAAGGGGACGAGCTAGGACGGATAAATCCCTTAGCTAACATTTCTTCTATTTGTTTCTTTAGTTCACTCAGATCCTTAACATCCATTCTATAGGGTCTTTTAGAGATAGGTGCAGTACCAGGTAAAAGATCAATACTATCCTCCGGGAAGACGTCAGGGTACTCACAGACAACTCTGATATCTTCCAGAGGCATTCCCTTCATTTGGTTCACTATCCCAACTCCACTGGGTGAAGCTGATGCCACAAACTCTACTTTATCTCCTTGAGGGCTGGTTAAGAGGACTGACTTCTTGCGACACTGAATGACACCATCACATCCTGATAACCAATCCATTCTGAGGATCACATCAATGCCGCTAGTCTTTAGGACTATTAGATTGGCTAGGAATTCTACCCCCATAATATTCAACACCCTCAGGCATAAATGACTAGCTTTCAATTCTTTGCCCGGGGAACTTACTAGAAGAATTTGTTTCATAGGGTTCATTGGTAAATTATGCCTTGTGGCGAATTGCTCAGTAATGAATGAAAGTGATGCTCCAGAGTCAAATAAAACTGATGCAGGTTCAAAATTAACAGGGAACGTACCGAGCACAACATCGGGAGCCTCTTCAGCTGTTTCTGCAGCCACATGATTCACCCTTCCGCGCACGTAGTTCTGTTGACCTCTGTTGCCCAGTCGTGTCTGGTTGCTGTTGCGCGGCTGCTGCTGCTGAGGAGTCTGCCTTTGCCCACTGTTCCTCTGATTCTGAGGAGTCTGCATGTTACGCTTCGGGCAGTTATTAGCATAATGCCCCAGTTCTCCACATTTGAAACAGCCATTGGGTTGGACCGGTGTGACTGGATTGTTGGTCCGCACTGGTGCACCCGTCGCATAGCCTCAACGGTACGGTTGCGGGTTGGAGTTGCGCTCAGTCTGCTGGTTGAAGCCTTGAGGCTGCTATGGAGTTTGTTGACTCTGTTGACTCCGCGGATATCCTCCGCCTTGTCCTCCAAAGCGCGACTGAAATCCCTGGGGTGTGCTGTAGCGGGGATGAGTGTTGCTGTTGGATTGTCCCTGGGACTGAAGTTTTCACTTGTGTTCCCCAAGCTCCTTGCGCTTCCTCTCCAGACCAATGGCTTTGTCTAGCAGAGTCTGGAAGTTTGGGAAGGTGTGACTATGCAGCTGATAGTTGAGCGGCCCTATCAGACCTTCCAAGAAGCGCTCCTGCCTCTTTGCGTCACTATCCACTTCATGGGGTGCGTAACGAGACAACCGAGTGAATTTGTCCCAGTACTCGCTAACAGTCATGCTGCCTTGCTTCAAGGTCAGGAACTCCTTCTGCTTGAGCTTCATCAGTCCTGTTGGGATATGGTGGCTGCGGAAGGTGGTTCTGAACTCCTCCCACGTGATAGTGTTGGCATTGGCGTGGGTAGCAGTGAAAGCATCCCACCAATCAGCGGCTGCACCTTCCAGACGTCCTGCAGCATACAGGACCCTTTCACGGTCACTGCATTGCGTGATGTCCAGCTTCTTAGTGATGACCTTCAACCAGTCATCAGCATCCAAGGGATCCACTGAGTGAGAAAAGGTAGAGGGTGGTGGCTCATGAATTCCCTATGTTTGTCTCTTGGTGGCTGATTTTGCTGAGGTGCTTGCTGATTCTGCTGAGCTTGCATGTTCTGGATGGTGACAGTGAGGTTCTGCAACACCTGCATCTGTGCTGCCAAGAATTCCTCCATTGTTGGATTGGGTGGTGGTGGCAACTGACTCTGTCGGTTGACTACGTGAGCACGCCTCGTGCTAGGGATATTCTGTCCTCCACCTGTCCTGGTGTTTACCATTTGACCATGAGGGAATAAACCCAGGATAAGACAGGTGTACTTGATATAGGTAGATAGAAGATAAGATCTTAACAAAATATGGATTTAAGGACTCCAACTTATATTAATGGATAGATTATAGCAAGCAATTCTCAAAGTTTCCAACCAAGCACACAAAAACAAACATTTGTTCTCGAGCAAACATTATTACATCGTCGTCCTCTCAAGCAAAAAAGATTGTTCTAACGATCCTCAACAGGGGCTGAAACTGGGCGGGAGGAGCTGGCTCAGCTGGGGCAATGCGAACCTGGCGATCTTCGGTGCGCTTGCGAGCAGTCTGGTAAGTTCTGGCCATCTGACAGACAAAGAATAAAACTCAGAATATTTTTTTTAAAGAAATAAAATAATAAAAAGTACATGTAAACATAGGTTTTTATGCGGAAATATAAAATGAACACAAAGAAATTTTGACGCTGACATGGCTTGCTAGAAGATAAATCCTTAATTTCGACCATTTCTTACTAGGCTAGCGTCCTACAGTCACACAGCTCTGATACCACTTATGTCACACCCGATTCTCGAAAGAACCAGATGCATCTCATGTGTGCGCCAGGATCATGTTCACACACACATGATAGATGGACAAGTGTAATATATCAAAGACAATGCTCGAAAAGTAACTAAATAAAGTATTTAACAATATTACACTCCGAATAAAAGAGACACAAAGATCTTTATACGTTACACCGATATACCCGAAGTCTGCAACAACTCCGTCTTCCACAGGCGATGACCGGTGAACGCAATGCCTAGAACTCCTCGAAGTCGTTGAAGTTCTCCTCTTCAAAGTTCTCTTCTGAACAGTAGTTGGGCAAGGGTGAGTACTCTTATGGTTGGTACTCAGCAAGTGGGGGAGAATATGCAAGGCCATCAAGGATAGTGTTGGCGCTAAAAATCGGCCAAGAATCGGCCGATGATCTTCAGCGTCGGACACACGACCCGGTAGAATCTGCTTAACTCCTGTTCAGGTGATTGCCCTGGTGCGGTTCGCGCGGCATGCCAGTCAATCTGACCTGTTGATTGACAAGGAAATAAAAGTATTAAATTCCGGATGCACCGATCGGCTGAGGTTCCGATCTATCCCGAAAAGCGTATCAGCGAATCGGCCGATTTGCTATGAAGATGATCGACTATGGATCAGCCGATAATCACGTAATAATTGCAAAGAAAACTGCTGGAGCAACTTAAACAATTATTACAGATGCAACACTTGAAATAGATCTAATCGGCTGTATGATAATGAACGAGGGAAAGCAATGATAAAGCCGATAGTTTCGATCTCAAGCTGGATAACTGGTGATAAAACTAGAACAATAGGTAAAACCTATAATTCCGGTAAATATCGATAACTGGTGAATAAATCTAAACGAAACAACAGCGATGCGCCCAAAGTTAAAGCTTAGATGTTATTCGATAAGCGGAACCTACCAATTGGCCGGAGATCGTGTCGATGCAGCCCTGCCAATCCGTACGAACTCGTGAAAGAAAAAGAAGTATTGGCGAAGTCGCCGACTTGAAAGTAAAGTGCGATGAAAAAGTAGATTGTTTTGTTGATTAATTGATGTATATCTTACAAAACCCTGACGGCTCCTATTTATACCCTAGGACTAAGACTCCCGATCGATTACGATCCGTTACAAACTTGATTTAAATAGAAAACTACTATATCTATAATTTTTCTTAAAGGAAACGGGCTCCCGCAGAATCTTCTGCCGCCATCTCCTAGTCTAATCCGGATCCTTTCCATTGCTTCACGACCGAGTCGGCATCGTTCTTTTGACCAACGTTAGGCCACTTTTGACTGGGATCCTCTGTTGTGATTCCAATAGCTTCATCCCCCCTATCTGTTGGCGCAAGTTGCATCGTCAATCGGCCGATCCCAAACTGTAGCCTCAATCGGCCGATTCCCAACTGTAGCGTTTAAATCTGCCGCATCGGCCGGTCTCTTCTCTTCCTGACGCCGATTCAACACGTGTCAAAATCTGGCGTCAACACATGCCCCCCAGTTTCGGAGTAAAACATGACTTTTACTTCAAAACTCTTTTCTTTTAATCTTTCCTCCGAAGCAAACGCTGCAAAAATCTCCCTCCGTTTCGCGGTCTTCTACATGATGATTGCAATCTTCTCGAACTGGGCGCTTGAGACAACTGTTCCCCTAGAATTCGTGTAAACGACGCGGCAAAAATCCCGCCTTTACCCTTTCTCTCTCGGACTGTCTTTAAGTACCGGCGTTCTCCGCCGCTCCTTCCCCACGAGTCTAGTAATCTCCTCCCCAGCGAATCACTGTTCATCTTCTTCCAGCGCCCTCTCGGTCTCCGATCGCATCCTCCGGCGATTTCTCTCACGCCTGCAATCCGCTTCATCCCCCCAATGGCAGCGCCATCAGCAACTCCACCAACCGCGGAGGTTCCGCCAGCAACTCCCTCGGCATCGGCGGTCCCATCGGCGACTCCATCGGTGGCTCCATCAGCGACGATGATATTTATTCCGGAGGTAATCATCCGAAACTTTTCCTCTTTTACCTTTTAGTGCTAAAGCACTTTTTAGATCCATTCTCAGTTTTTTCCTTTTCCCTTTTTTTAGGCATTTAGGCACCAAATCACCATTCCCCTTTCCGAAACCCCTGGTCTCATCTACTTAGGTCCTATGGGGAATCCAGACCCAACTGATTTGATCAACTTAGAAACCCATAGAATTCCTTTCAAGCAATCACCTATGTATTTGGGTCAGTGGGCAGGCCCTTTTAGATCTTAACCGAATGAAACCCCTAGCTGGAAAAAATGGTACCAAAGATTAGCCAACTCCAAGAGAGTTCAGTGGGATGAGTTAAAAATCGGCCAGTGCATCAATCTTCTTGTCCCAAATGGAGAAAAATAAACCCTTAGTAATAGCGGCCTCTTATTTCTGGTCCGATGAGCTCAACGCGTTTCTATTTGGGCACGGACCTATGACTCCAACCCTGGCCGATGTCCTGATGCTGACCGGCCTTGATATCTCCTCCCCTGATACACCCTTTGATTATCTGATCAAATCAACCCATCGGCTAGAGACAAAAGGAATCGGCGGGTGGAAGGGGTATATCAGCAAAAACATGAGGACCGGGACGATTTCAAAGAGAGAACATACAGCGTTCTTAATGATGTGGCTAGAGAAGCACTTCTTCTATGGCAGAGCAGTTGGCCCTTCATCCAATACACAAGCTCTAGCAGAAGCTCTGTCAATAGGATTGGGCATCCCCCTTGGGAAGCATCCGTTAGGATCGGCTTACCATATGATGCACCAAATCGGCGTCAAATTATCAAAAGGGTAGCCGATTGGTAATCCTGGTGGTCCTTGGTGGTTCATCACCCTCTGGCTCAACCAGTACATGAGCAAGGTCTCCCAGCAGCAGATAGAGACCAAAACATTTCCCAATATTGAGTCAGAGGAGAATCCCACCATACGACGACGGTGTACCTCTTTTGGAGAAGCGGCATCCATCTTCCCTGGTTGTCAGTTCACTGCCACCCGAACGGCCGAATATTTGAGATGCTTTTACAACGGCTTCAGTGAAGAGACCACCAGCTGGTATCCGTATCAAATGACAGAGCTGATTTTCGAGCTCCCTATCTGTTATGACTCATCATCCAACTCTTTTGATGGTGATCTCATGGATATTCTGATCAAGCCAGGGATTCTACTGGCCAACTTCTTTTCTTGGAAAGACTTTTCAACCTACGAATTTTATAACCCATCAGTCACAGCACGGCAATTCGGCTTTGGTCAGCTGCCGATTCAAGTCTATTTCGCCGGCCGTGCAAAATTCCGAGATGAACTCACCAAGAGCCTTGACTACAGTCGGCTGTACAATCTAGTGCCAGATTCCAGTACCATCGACCTAAACAATTGGATAGTGGCCCCCTTTGCCGTCCAACAATTCAAACTGTGGTGGGCAGAATGGAAGCAGTACCTCTTCTGTACGTCTCCTTCAACATATTGTAATAATCTGGACCCAGACAACATTGATTCAAATGCAGCGGTACTTCCCTTTCTCCCAGCCGATTTCAACATTGTCCCTTTTCATGCTACAATCTCGCCGCTAACTTGTATTTCTCTTTTCAGTCCGAAAGTCAACTTCCCCCTACACGAAGCCGAAGTGGCAGGCCGATAGAGAGCAATTGCCCATACACACCATTCCCACTTATCGGCCATCACGCCCCGACCATAAAAGACATCACCAACGGCCGATGGAAGCAAACACCGAAAAGGCCCACTTTAAAGAAAACGAGCCGCTGAGTACGTGCCCGCATAGGACCGGTTGATCAATCGGCGGCGGCATCGGCTGAAACTCCAACTGCGCTGACTTTGCCGATCACCGAGGAGGTCGATCCCCAGACTGCTACAGAAGTTGGAGCGGCCGCTGCATCACTGCTGGTAGAAGCTGTTCAGGTAATTCCGCTTACTTCACATACTTTTAAGTATTCTGCCAATATTAACCTCTCCCTTCTGCCAGGCTGCACGAATTGCCCCAACGCAGTCTCCGCAGCAATCGGCTTCCCATACCTTTTCAGGAGGCTGGCCCGAGTAGGGCACTGATAGTTGTCGAGTCTTCCTCTTCTGATGAGCTGATCGCACCGATTCCCGAGACGAGGGTGGCACTCCCACCGGCGCAAACAAGAGAAATCCGTTTCAAAGAGGTAAGGAACTTATCACCCAAATCGGCCGATTCCCCCTTGCTGTCTGCTAATCCGTATCTTTACTTTTTTATATTCTTTCGCAGGAGCAAGACACTCCCAATAACAGTCTTTTCTCTTTCGCAGTTCCCCTTTCTGAATTCCAGAGGAAGCGACAGAGACTCTGGATCCTGCTGCATATATAGGGTCAATGCAGACTTCAGTGTTCAGAGCCTTGCGCCATATGGCCGATTGCGCCAAGCTAGCGAAAGCCCACGAGGAAGAAGATTCTTACAAACACCGAGACCAAGAGGTACATCAGCGAATCAACTTCCTTGAGAACTCCCGTCCAGATATCGTCGGCGCCATAGATCACCTCAAACAGCGAAGGGCAGAGCTAGCCAAAGAGATGGAGCAAGTAACCATGGCCATAGCTGCTGAAGAAAAGAAACTCCAAGACCTCCCATCTGTCATTGCCGAGCTGAAGAAAGAAAGACATAACCTGGCCCGTGAAGCAATAAAAATTCATCGTCATATGCCAGAAGTTCCCGGATCGGCTGATGACGACCAAAGAGTGTTAGACTCGGCCGATCAAATTAGGCAACGAGCGATTGCGACTATCGATGCCCTCCTTGGGTGAATTGTAAAGAATCCTGTAAACATTTAATGCCCTCTTAATGTTGACGCGCCGATTCGAACTTGGATCGTCTCCTTTGGTAGCTTTTCATTTATGAACGCTTTTACTCCGATGGGACGCATCCTACCATCTCTTTACCCCCTTCCTTCTATAAGTACGAGATCCCATATCGTTTCCAAAGGCGTCTGTATTACCCATCTTCTTCTCCTCCAATCATTTGATCTTTATCCTCCCAGGCTAGACATCAAGATGTCTTCTTCATCTTCCTCTTTCTCTGTCAACCAGGTACGAACCCTCTTCTATTTCCTCCCTTGACATCTCAATCGCTCTGACACTAGGTAATTTTTTGCTCCTTCTTTAGCCGAAACGCCTTAGTCCCAGTCTGGAACGAGCGATTGAAATTATGCATTCAGACGAACCATTGTCGTAGGTGGACATAGATCTGATAAAAGCTCATTTTGAAGAACTCAAAGGTCATGTTCCTGCTGACGTCCAGAAAGTCTGGGACCATATAGACGCTAACTGCTCTAAGCGACCGCCAGCTGAAAGAAGTCATCCACTCCCTCGCTTAGTTACCCTTGAAGACGCCGTGGCGGGAACATCCCAACCACCTCTTGACAGGAGCCATCCACTCCCTCATCAAGTTGAGGCTGAAGCCACCATGGAGTCTAGAGGAGAAGAGCATCCGCCTTTTTATAAAATTAGGCTGGATTGAGAGAGATCTCAAGAAAAAGCGTGATCAATAGATATGTTGGTACTTTTTATCCTAAGGGCGACTTGTACCATGTCCGCCATGTACTCTGCTGCTTTCACCGAATAATGAATCGGTTAGACCAAATCAAAATGTCTTCTCCTTAAGGCGATGTCATTTTTTTCATTGGCTATATAGACAAGAGCCAATGGGAGTTGGCTACATTGTCTTGATGTACCTTACCGCAAGTTACGCACCTACCCATATACTTGGATAGTATCTCTTCAGATATCTCCCGTTTAAGGCTCTTGTGAATTCTTCCCCTTCGATAGTTTCTAGTATATATGCATTTCCCGGAGCACATCAGCCGATTCTATACCAGATAGTTTCTAGTTTAAGGCTGTGCAATCTAGTGCCAGATTCCAGTACCATCGACCTAAACAACTGGATAGTGGCCCCCTTTGCCGTCCAACAATTCAAACTGTGGTGGGCAGAATGGAAGCAGTACCTCTTCTGTACGTGTGGCAGAACCACCTGAATTAATCCGGTTCAAGTGCGCTAATCATTACTACATGGGCAATCAGGGCTAACTCGCACTTCAAACGGAATAATCCACTGGTCTGTCGGGTAACCTCCCGATACAACCACGGTTCTTACGGATCGAAGCCACACATACATGTACTCACACAAAGGTGAGCCCAGAGTATACAACATTCCACATTTTTTTTTCACCACGGGGTTCATCATAAATTATCATTACAATAGAGTTCAAATTCGTAAAACAAGGTACTTCGGATTACGAAATAAATGAGTTCTTCAGAGTTCAAGCAGCGGAAAAGATAACGACAACTACTCGACGATAAAGGATGTCTCGATGGAGCCCGTGCAGAACCACCTGAATTAATCCGGCTCAAGTGTATTAACCATCACCATTAGGGCAATCTCGGTTAACCTTACACTTCAAACGGAGTAATCCATTGGTCTGTCGGGTAACCTCCCGATACAACCACGGTAAAGCCGATCGAAACCATACATACAAATGCTCATGCGAAGATGAGCCCAGAGAATACCACATTCCAGCAGATATTACAAAAATTATCATAAGTGAATATTACAAACCATGTTTGAGTTTAGTAACCAAGTACTTCAGTGATCATAACCAATAAGTTCTTCAGAGTTTAAGTTGCAGCGGAAATAAGATAATGAAAGCTACTCGACGATACAGGATGTCTCGGTGAAGCCCGTACGAGACATCACTCGGCATTATCTCCATTGGTCGGGGGCGTATCCCATTCCACCGACCATCCCGGAGGCAGAGTGCAGGGCCAAGTCAAGCTAGCAATCTTGTCTTCGAAAGACTCACCTGAAAACGAGCCACAAGCAAGGCTGAGTATGCTAATACTCAGCAAGTCTTACCCGTGTAGTGGAATCTACTCCACCGACTCTAGACATGCAAGGCTTTTTGGCTCAGGGGTTTGTTTTGCCGAAAAGCATATATGAGTGGGTCCTTACTTTCAACTTTTAGCTCAAGATTCTAGTTTCATTAACCATTCTAGATAAGCAGCTATCCAATATCATTCATGGTGAAGCATTAAATTTCATCCAACAAGTTTATTCATCATCATTGTTCCTCTTCTTACTCTGTGTGGTAAAAGGGATTAAGCAGTCTCAATAGCCGTGAGAAACGGACGATTCGAATCGAATTTCTTAACCTTGCAAGGGAAACCTAAACACACGTCATGTGGTTACTCCCAGAGTCACACGTGCAACCCTCCGAGAGTACACGAGCCCCACGCCACGGTTCGGCGCCGGGTCGTGGCCACTCGTGCACTCGCCATATGCACATGGGACCGAAGTTCAAAGGGTAGGTTGTCGTCCACTTGCCGGGCCAATCAGGTACTTAAGCTTACCGATTACCATATTCTCGGCATGTGTTTAGTACGTTCAAAGACTTAACCACCACTACCACACACTGCAGCCTTAGCATTTTTCACTAAACAGACGGGCCTCAATCGTAAACATCGTACCATAGCCCGTCCGTTGACCTTATGATTGCAGCGTGTAGTAAACATTCAACTCCTATTTTCTCGCGAGTGACAGGAAATCACTCGGCTTTTACCGGAGTCCTATTAGCACAACATTCTATCGAACCTTACATCTAGTTTTCAAGCATGGGTTCCTAACATCATGCAACTAAGTTTTCATTCAACTCCTATAAACTTAATGCACAAGCAAGAGAGTAATGAGTTGCATAATTTAGGAAAGAAATAGGGTTATGCTCCGGGGCTTGCCTTCTTGTGCAAAGTTAGTCCGGGGATCATCTGAACGTTGACCCGGGTCTTCAACTGCTTCAGTTAAATTTGCCTAGGCTTCTCGCTGCTCACTCTCGGACTCGGGCACCAGCTCGTAAGTCCCGTCGGCGAGAGTAGTCGTTTCTACATGAATGCACAAGTGTAAGTAGTGGTGATGGTAAACGACATGATTTCCTTCACGATAAAGTTGCAGTCTGTAAAACATGAGTTTTGTTGTGAAGTGAGTTACTTTATCATTCATGGGCAATCGTTAATAGAGTAGAAAAGTACACTAAGTAACTTCGTTAAGCAAGGTGGGGTGGGTGTTCATGGGAACTTATGTTCCTCATGGAAACATGATTTAAGTTTAACTACTACAGTGAGTAGTTTCTGGTCATGAAACCTTGGATCTAGGCTCATCAGGGAAAGATAAGCTTACTGTAAAATTTTCAGATATTTTCATGCAGCAGATTAATTATGAAAAATATAATACATGGTTGCTGCTAGATTCTTGTTCTTTTTGTACAGAACAAATGGTGCAAAAAATGAGACTAAGATTTTTACAGGGCTTTCATTTAATCATGTAGGAGCTACTGTAATTTTTATAGGATTTATTATGCAGTTTTCAGAGCATAGTAAATATGACATTACACACCTAGGTTATTCAAGGATTTATTTTTTTACAGGATCCTACACAGGGTTTCTATCCATGAAACGTTTTACACAGCATCCTCTACCATTGAGTATCTTCTAGTAAAAATATGAGAATTTTCCAAGCTAAGATACTATTTTCTTGATTTAATGTATTTTATTAGAATATAAATCAAATAAATAGGTTCCTGTGAGATAAAAAGTCTCTAAATTTTTCTATGGCATCTAGGTACCATTACACCAGTATAGAAAAAGTTTTATTAGGTGAATCACAATCTAACAACAGAGATAAAAATATTTAGCCAAACATGGCGTGAAACTAAACTTAGCAAGAAGTATATCTAGAAGTAGATTCTGAGCTTGATCTTTTTAGGGTGGCCTATTTATCAGATAATTTCCTCACTGTAAATTTTTCAGGGCCAGCACTTGTCTCAAGACAAGTCTATGAATAAAAGCCATTAATCTTTCCATTTTATTTAAAGCATGATTTAGCTAGAATCCAAGGTGATGCATGTAACAAAAGTTGTGAAGCTTAACCTAAGGTCTCCAGAGCAGTTGAGTTTGCATTTTTCTGAATTTTCTACGATTTTATACGAATTTTACAATTTCACTGATTTTGAATCTAGGTTTGAATCTTTCTCTTACATCTGGGTCCTTGAAATCTTACGGGCAGAACCTTCTAAAGAATTCAATCGAAGCAATTGGGTCCTTAGGCGGCTCGGGTGCGGTGGCCGGCCAAAATTCCGGCGAGCGGCTCGCCGGCGGCGAGGGGTGAGGGCCGGGGAAGGACTAGGGGTGCGAGGGATACCTCGTGGGGGTCTTGGTCGGGTGGGGGACGGCCGGGAGTAGCTCGTCGGCATTGGAGCAGGGGCGGCGGCGGCGGTACGCATCGACGGCGGTGCTCCGGGGGGCTTGGGGCGGTCTGGTCTGGACGGGGAGCTTCAGTGGCGCGTGGGGAAGCTGCTCCGGTACTTGGCTTGGGCGGAGGAGGTCGAAGTCGAGCTGTCCGCGGTGACCAGGGGCGGCGGGTAGCGGCGACAGCGCGGGCGGCGGTGCTCCGGCGGTCCTGGGCGGCGTTGAGCGGGTCGGTGAGCTCCGGTGGGATGATGTGGTGGTGGCTCGAACTTCAATTTGGGCAGGGGGCGGCTATGGAAGGCTGTCCACGGCGGTGGAGCCTCGGTGGCAACAATGGCGGCGGCGAGTGCTGTGCTTACTGGTGGCTCGCGCGGGCGGCCTAGAGCGCCTTTTATAGGGGTAGGAGGGAGGGAGGGGTGCCGGGCGACGCGCGGGGGTGGAGGCACGGTAATGGCGCGGGGTTGGCCGCGGTGGGCGGCTCGTTTCACCAGCGCGGCGTGCGGAGGGCGGAGGCGCGTGACTGGCGGCCAAAAATCTTGCATGACGGAGTGGAAGATAGCGCGGCACGGGGGTTGGGGGACAGCTGCAGCAGCGGCTCGGGCGGGAGGCGAGCTCAGCGACGGGCGGGTCGCGGCGGGCGGGGCGGCACGGCGCGGCGCAGCCGTTGGGTGCGGCGGGCGGCGAGCAGAGGCACGGCCGGCGTGGCGCGCGTGGCGAGCTCGGACTGGGCAGCGCTGCAGGGGGGGGCAAAGCCGCGCTTGGGGGCGAGGGCCGGCGGCCACTGGCTTGGCGGCTAGCGCCGGTCAGGCATCGCCAGCCACCTGGCCGGCGTGTCGGGCGGGGAGGGGAGAGAGAGGAGGGGGAAGAAGGGTCTATTTGCGAGATTTGAAAAGTTCCAAGGGGCTGGTTGCAAACAGGATGTTTTCTCCACTTTCTAATTTGAATTTCAAAAACTTTTGAACATGAAAGTTGTTCAGAATAAAAAGTTCTACAAGTTTGGTTTCAGGCAACACCTCATTTGGCTTGTGGTTTGAAAGTTAATTTAAAAATTCAAAGGTATTCATATGTGCCCAATTTCAATTTGAATTTCAACTTAACTTGTTCTAATTCTTTTCACCCTTTTATTAGTTGGTTAAGCATAGGGTTGGGCTAATGACATTGCTTTAGAAATGTAATTTATCAGGGTTGTTACAGTACGAGGCATCACTCGGTATCACCACCGTTGGCCGGGGGCGTATCCCATTCCACCGACCAACCAGGAGGAAGGGTACAAGGCCAAGTCAAACTAGCAATCATGTCCTCGAAAGTTTCACCTGAAAACAAGCCACAAGCAAGGCTGAGTATACTAATACTCAGCAAGGCTTACCCGACTAATGAGGTATACTTAGCCGACTCCTAGACATGCGAGGCTTTTGGCTTGAGGGGTTTGTTTTGCCGAAAAGCATATATAGTAGGTCCTTGCTTTCAGATTTTAGCTCCAAGTTCTAGCTTTCTTTAACCATTCTAGGTAAGCAACTATCCAATATCATACATGGTGGAAGAATTATTTTTGCATCCAACAAGATTAATCATTATCATTGTTCCTCTTCTTACTCTATGTGGTAAAAGGGTCAAGCAGTCTCAATATCCGCGAGAAACGGACGATTCGAATCGAATTTCTTAACCTTGCAAGGGAAACCTAAACACACGTCACGTGGTTACTCCCAGAGTCACACGTGCAACTTTTCCCTTCAATTCCCGCTTCACGGAACAGGCCCACCACCCTCGACTACACGTCCCCACAGACCACGGTACGTCGGGCTGTGGCGGCCGATGCACCCGCCATTAGCTAGATGTGAACGAGTTCAAGACAGTGGGGAGTATATTCCGGCCTCGGTTCAATCCAGTACTTAAGCTTACCGATTACCATATTCTCGGCATGTGGTTAGTACGTTCAAAGACTTAACCACCACTACCACACACTGCGGCCTTAGCATTTTTCACTAAACAGACGGGGCCTCAATCATCAACATAAACATCGTACCATAGCCCCGTCCGTCGACCTTATGATTGCAGCATGTAGTAAACAATCAACTCCTAATTTCTCGCGAGTGACAGGAAATCACTCGACTTTTACCGAGTCCTATTAGCATAGCATTCTATCGAACCTTGCATCTAGTGTTCAGAGCATGGGTACCTAGGATCATGCAACTAAGTTTTCAATCAACTCCTATAAACTTAATGCACAAGTAAAGTAGAGTAATAAGTTGCATAAGTTTAGAAAAATAGGGTTCATGCTCCGGGGCTTGCCTTCTTGGGAAAAGCTAGCTTGAGGCTCTTCCGAACTTGGGCTCGGGTCTTCGAGAGCTTCAGTTAGATTTACTTGAGCTTCACGCTGCTCACTCTCGGACGCGGGCACCAGCTCGTACGTTCCGTCGGCGAGAGTCGTCGATTCTATATGAATGCATCAATATAAGTCAGAGTGAGGGTATATGACGATTATTTTCACTCACGTCAAAGTTGTAGCTCACAAACAGCGATTTGGTTGTGATGTTACCTTGTTGAGATTTCTGTGGGCAATTATTAAAGATTATAACTTAAACTATTAACTTCATTAAACAAGAAGGGGTGTGTTGTAATAGAAACTGAATTTTCCAAGCACGCATGGATTAATCACAACTTCGGGATTAGGTAACTTCTGGTGATGAAATTTTGATTTAGAGCACAAAGAGCAGCGACAAAAGCATTGCAAAAATTTCAGAATTAGACTTTGCCAACAACAGGGGGTACATTTAAAGTCTATTAAACCTTCCATTTAACTTATAGTAAGATTTAGCAAACAACTGAAGAAATGCATGTAACAAAAGTTGTAGATTTTTATCTAACGATTCCAGAACAATGGAGTTTTTATTTTTCAGATTTTTCTACGATTTTAAATGAATTTTCCAGACCAAAGAAATTGGGTCCCTGGGCGGCGCTGGCATGGCGGCCGTCCAGATTTCGGCAAGGGGGCTCGTCGCCGGCGAGGGAAAAATGGTCGGGGAGATCCAGGGAGGTGAGAGCTACCTTGGGTGGCCTTGGTCGGGGTTGGGAGTGGCCGGAGGTGGCTCGTTGGCGCGGAGCAGAGGGGCGGTGACGGGGCGGAACGTCGGCGGCGGTGCTCCGGCGAGAAGGGAACAATCGCTGGCCGGTCGAGTAGCTTCGCGGCGTCGAGGGGAATCTGTTTCAAAGCTTGTCTGGGACGGAGGAGCTTTGGTGTGGGCTGTCCACGGAGCAACAAGGAGCGGCGGTGGCGCGGGCGGCGCTGACGGTGCTCCGGTGGTTCTGGGCGACGATGGGTGGTGCAGTGAGCTGCGGTGGGGTGCTGTGGTGGTGGTGGAAGACTCAGCTCTGGCAAAGGGTGGCCGGAGAGGTGAGCTCCACGGTGAGCTGAGCGGGACGGCGTTAATGGTGGTGGCGGCGGCGTTCTGGTGTTTGGGCGCACGAGAGAGGGGACTCAGCTTGGCCTTTTATAGGCAGCAGAGAGGCGGGAGGAGGGGCGGGACTTGACTGTGAGACGCGAGGGCGGAGGCACGACGGGGGCGCGCGACTGGCCACGGCGGGCGGTGAACAGAAGCCAGCGCGGCGTGCGGCAGGCGCGGGCAGGGGACTGGGCGCTGAGGATTTGGCGTGTGAAGCTGGAGATCACGCGGCGCACGGGTTGGGTGAACGGGTGCAGCAGCTGCCTTGCCGGGCGGCGAGCGCGGCGACTGGCGGAATGCTGCGGAGACACGGGCACGGCGCAGTTCGTCTATTGGGCATGGGGGCGGCGAGCAGGGGCGCGGGTCGCCGGCTTGCGCGTGGCGTGCGCGGACTGGGGAGGAATGCAGCGTGCGGGCGCGCGTGCGGGCGCGGCCAGGCATTGGCTTGGCACCAAGCGCGGTCAGGCATCGCCGGCCAAGTGGCCTGCGGCGACTGCGCGGCGGCGAGGGTCAGGCGAAGCGAAAAGGGTCGGGCGAATCGGAAAGGGGTCGGGCGAACGGCTGCGCGCCGGAGGGTCGGGCGAATGAAAGGGGTCGGGCGAAACGGAAGGGTCTGCAGCGAAGTAGAAGAAAAGGTAGGGGCTGATTCGCAAATCCAAGTGTTTCTCAAATTTTTGTGTTACAACTCGACAATCTTTCAATGCGAAAGTTGTTCCAAAAAGGCAAGTTCTACAAGTTTCATTTCAGGCCAAAGCTTGTTTGAGGTCTAGCTTAGGAGTTATTTTAGAAACTTATTTAGTTGAAATTTCTCTTAATTATTTATGCACCGCTTAGGGTAAAGAGACTTATTTCGAAATTTAAACACCTGGGGTGTTACAGCCTTCCCCCCTTAAAAAGAATCTCACCCCGAGATTCGGTGGAGTTGAGAAAACCCGGAAAGTTCTGTTTTAGAAAACTTTCAGTTTCCCATGTGGCTTCTTCCTCAGTGTGATGATTCCATTGAATTTTGTACATTTTAATCACTTTCCTCCTAGTGCTTCTTTCTTTTTGATCCATGATTTTGATAGGGTACTCAACGTATGAGAGGTCGGGTTCTACCAAGATTTCCTGTTGTTCAATAACCTCGGTAGGGACTCGAACACACTTCTTGAGTTGAGATACATGAAAGACATCGTGGATGGCTGCAAGCTGAGGGGGCAGTTGAATTCTATGGCTACGGGTCCACAACTTTCGATGATTGCGTAGGGACCAACATAACGGGGAGATAGTTTTCCTTTGACTCCGAATCGTTGGACACCTTTGGTTGGTGAAACTCGAAGGTAGACGTGGTCACCAATTTCGAATTTCAGTGGCTTTCTCCTTCTGTCGAAATAGCTCTTTTGTCTGGCTTGTGCGGCTCTGAGGTTTTCTTGTATTACTTTCACTTTTTCTTCTGCCTCGATTACCAAGTCTGGTCCAAATATTTTGCGTTCCCCGGTCTGTGACCAACTCAAAGGGGTTCGACACCTTCGTCCGTATAAGTCCTCAAATGGTGCCATTTTCAATCTCACTTGATAGCTATTGTTATATGAGAACTCTGCTAGGGATAGGCATCTGTCCCAACTCTTGTCATAGTGAATGACGCAAGCTCTAAGCATATCTTCGAGAATTTGGTTTACTCTTTCCGTTTGTCCGTCAGTTTGAGGATGATAGGCTGAGCTTCGAATCAATTTAGTACCAAGAGAAGCTTACAATTGTTCCCAAAAGCGCGCTACAAACTGAGTACCACGTTCAGAAATAATAGTCTTTGGTACTCCATGTAGGCAAACGATACGATCGAGATAAATCTCGGCATATTCGTTGGCGGTATAGGTGGTGTGTACCGGAAGAAAATGTGCCGTTTTTGTGAGTCTATCAACGATAACCCATATGGAATCATGTTTCTGCGCGGTACTTGGCAGTCCAACAATGAAATCCATACTTATGTCCTCCCATTTCCATGAGGGTATAGGCAAAGTTTGAAGCGTACCGGCTACTTTCAAGTGGCTGGCTTTTACTCTCTGAGACATATTTAGCGATTTCTCTTTTCATCCTAGTCCACCAGAAATTTTGTCTAAGGTCTTGATACATTTTGTTACTGCCGGGGTGAATGGAAAATTTGGAAAGGTGTGCCTCATCCAGAATTTTCTTACGGAGTTCATGATTCTTCGGAACGACTATGCGACTTTCGAACCATAGAACTCCCTTATGGTCCTGGCGAAAACATTTGTATTTCTCTTCTCCTAGAGAGAGTTTCTGTTTGATGATCTTAACTCCTTCATCGTGCAGTTGTGCCATGATGATCTGGTCGTGAAGAGTGGGCCCGACTGAGATGTGATTCAAAGTGCCTTGAAAAATCATTTCCAAACCAAGCTTCCTTATTTCTGAACATAATGTCTCATTATAGTTTTCAATGATAGGCAATGGTAATGGGCCTTGCGGCTGAGCGCATCCGCAACTACATTAGCCTTGCTGGGGTGATAGTGCACCTCAAGATCATAATCCTTGATTAATTCTAGCCATCTCCTCTGCCTCATATTCAGATCGGCTTGGGTGAAGATATATTTGAGACTCTTGTGATCAGTGTAGATATTACAACGAGTGCCCATGAGATAATGTCTCCAAATTTTTAGCGCATGAATAACTGCTGCTAACTCGAGATCATGGGTCGGATAATTCTGCTCATGGGGCCGAAGGGCTCGTGAAGCATAGGCGATAACTTGATCCTTTTGCATAAGCACACAACCAAGACCAGTGCCAGATGCATCGCAGAAAACATCGAATGGCTTGGTGTTATCGGGTTGAGCTAACACAGGGGCTGTAGTCAAGCGTTCTCTGAGAGTGTGGAAAGCTTCTGCACATTTCTCATCCCACACAAACTTTACTCCCTTTTTCAACAGTTCAGTCATAGGCTTAGCAATCCTGGAGAAATCCGGAATGAAACGGCGATAGTAGCCGGCTAAACCAAGAAAACTGCGAATCTGATGAACAGAGGTGGGAGGTTTCCAATCCATCACTTCTTGTACCTTGCTGGGGTCAACGGCTATACCTTTGCTGGAAGTAGTGTGACCTAAGAACTTCACACTATCTAACCAGAATTCGCACTTAGAAAATTTAGCATAGAGCTGATGGTTTCTTAGACGCTGAAGAACAACGTGCAGGTGCTTAGCATGCTCTTCCTCATTCTTGGAATAGATCAGGATGTCGTCAATGAAAACTACGACGAATTTGTCGAGTTCGGGCATGAAGACCGAATTCATGAGATACATGAAGTAGGCAGGGGCATTGGTGAGTCCGAAGGACATGACCAAGAATTCATATAGTCCATATCGTGTGGAAAAAGGCAGTCTTCGGAATATCACATGGGCGAATCTTTATCTGATGATATCCCGATCGAAGATCAATCTTGGAGAAAACTCTAGCTCCAGATAATTGATCAAAGAGAACGTCGATGCGGGGAAGTGGGTATTTATTTTTAACAGTTACCGCATTGAGAGGTCGGTAGTCCACACATAATCTTAAACTGTCATCCTTTTTCTTTACAAAAAGGGCCGGACATCCCCAAGGTGATGCACTAGGACGAATGAAGCCTTTGTCCAGTAGTTCTTGAAGTTGTGTCTTCAGTTCGGCCAATTCCTTAGGTGGCATCCTATATGGTCTTTTGGCGATAGGTGCAGTGCCTGGCTGCAGTTCAATAATGAACTCAATGTCCCTATCTGGTGGCATTCCGGGTAAGTCGTCTGGAAAGACATCGGCATACTCGCATACCACAGGAATATTCTCGAGGTTGGTCCCTTCCATCACGAAGACACAAGAATTTGTGCACTCCCGTAACGGTAGGTAAAGGGTAGTGGCTCCGTGACTAGGTGAATTTATCTCAACGGCTCGGGAAGAAAGGTCCAATGTGACTCCATGCATAGTCATCCAGTTCATTCCCAAAATAATATCCATGCCGTCAAGGGGTAAAAGAACAAGGTCTGTGTTGATGACTTTACTTCCCAATTTTATCGGTACCAGCCTTATTATTTGGTTGGAAGCAATTTTTCCACCCGGTGTTGAGATCATATACGACCCTTGGGTGTGACAAACATTCAAGCCTACCTTTACACCAAACTTTGCACTAATGAAACTATGTGATGCACCAGAATCAAACAATATGACTGCAGGCTTGTTATTGATAGAGAATGTACCCGTCATCACTGGTGCTCCTTCAGGAAGTTCTGCAAGGGTGGTGAAGTTGATACGTCCTTGTTTGACCTGAAGGGTCTGCCTCTTGACTTTGTTCTTATTGTTCTGGTTAGAGTCCTGGCCCTGATTTGGCTGTCTGGGTTGAGGGCATTCGCGAGCAAAATGACCGGAACTCCCGCACTTGAAACAACGATTGGTGATGCTTGGTCGAAGAAACTGCTGAGTAGCGGGCCGGGGTCCAGTTTGTTGAGGCATAGGGGGTCGTACAACACCTTGTTGCTGCGGGGGCCTGATAATCCAATGCCCTGGCTCAGGGGCTTTCGGTGGAGCTGTAGGTGCAGTATTTCGCACCAAGCGATACCTCGGTGGCTGAGCACCCGAGGGTCCAGCTGGCGCCTTCCTCTTCTTTTCAGCCCGATGAGCCTCAATACAATCCTCTTGAGTGATGGCCATGTTGACTAGCTCATTATATGTATCGGCTTTGACAAGATTCAGCCGTTCCTTGAGTTTAGTACTCAGACCTCTGCGGAAATGATCACGCTTCTTGGTATCTGTGTCTGCGTGATAGCCCGCGTATTGGCACAGGTTGTTGAAGGCCTGAGCATACTGAAGTACAGTGCGGTTACCCTGAGTGAGAGCTAAAAGCTCATTTAGCTTTCTTTCCATGAGACCTTCGGGGATATGATGTGCCCGGAACGCAGTCTTGAATTCATCCCAGGTGACAATGTGATCAGCGGGGAGCATAGCAAAATAGTGGTCCCACCATAGACGAGCCGTACCGCGAAGCTGCTGCGCGGCAAAGCGGGCCTTGTTTGCATCCGAGCATGGGGCCACAATTAGAGAAAACATGGACTCGATTGTGCGAATCCAAGCGTCCGTATCCAAGGGTTCCTCCGTCTTGTGAAACAAGGGAGGCTGGGTCCCTAGGAAATCCGTGTAACCAGCGGCTTGGGATTGGTGAACATCGTGCCCACCCCGCTGCTGGTGCTGTCCTTGCACGAGCTGGCGAAGCAACTCGGTTTGAGCGGTCATTACTTCAACCAAGCTGGGTGGTGGTGGCGGCTGTGGTTGTGATCCACTTGCGCTAGCACCAAAACCATCCGGGTTACCACGGGTTGCTCCAACCATCTGAAAAGGCGAATGTTCTTCATTAGCAACATGATCCATATTGCTTCCATGATTCAAAAGATTTAACGCGGAATAGTAGACTTCCAAAAGGTCACGGATAGAATCGTGGGCATAAAACTGTCTGCCATAAGAAATTTATAACTCCTGGTAGGTTCATCCAAAATTTCTCATATTTTGGCAGTGGATAGGGAATTTGGAGATGTACAACCTTGGTACTCAGCCAAGATGCTAAATCGATGGCTAAGATGGTCAAACGATTCACTCCTTGCTTCGCTGGTTGGCTGTTTTTCAGCAGAATGAGTTATAGTATCTTCCCTATAACTCAAACTAGCAAGATCCAATAGTGTTGAAATTTTGTGAGAACCTAGATCACAAAATTTAGGACAAGTTTGGTATTCAGCACTCAGCCCAGAAATGTAGAGATACATGGGTAAAATTCCGACAAGTTTCTGCAATCGCAGATTCAACTGCTTTCCAATATCACAATCAAATGAAGTTTTTAGCCATGGCCTACATGATTAGAGTATCCAATGGTCAAGTTGTACCCATCTCAAAAGAGGTACTCAACTCTTAGTTAGCCTATTACAACACTTGCCAAAAGTTAGGCTACACTATCGAGGAGTATATGCAAAAGTCCTCCTAGGTCATCGGCTAGAAATCGTCGAGGTTGTTGACGGACGACTCGCTGTGAGTAGGAGAGTGAGCTCCCATCGGAGGTGGCTGCACTGCCTCACCCTCAAAGTCCATTCCTGAAACACCATCAATCTCCTGTGGCTCCTCCTCATCTTCCTCCATAGCCACCATGTCGGGAGGGGCATTCTGATCATTGTGCCACTGAATGTGCTCATTAGCATCCTCCAACTCAAGGTTCAGATCATGGAGCTGCTCCTCCAAGTGTGCTATCATGTCATCTCTCTCACCCATGAGAGTGCCGTGCTCCTGTACTTGGCCCTCAAGTTGGCCAATCCGGGTGTCTCTATCCTCGAGTTCCTCACTGAGTTCCTTAATCTGCTCATCCCTGGTATATGCCATCATGTGGTAGGCCTGTGCAAGATCAGTGAGCTGCACAAGCGCCTGACTCTGGAGAGTCTGAAGTCGGTAGAGTGCATTCATGCACCGCACGGAGGTATCGATGGTCTCCTGGGCATGAAAGTCCACCAAGTACTGTGAGTGTTGCACCCTGTTGAGCCAAAAGGGGTCGTTGTCCTGGGCAGCAGGAAACAAACCAATAGGAGTGAGCGTGACAGCCTCGGGGCACTGCGCACAGAAAGTGGTGAGCGCCCTCATGGCAGCAAGCTCCCAAGTATCGGCCAAACGGCAACCAACAGCCTCAATCTCCAAGGCGGGCCACTCCGGGTGTAGCGGGTGCGGAAAAATGGTCACGTTGACACGACACTGGATAACTCCATTCTCGGCAAACTCCAGTCCGGCGTAACGTGGGGGAATTGGATAGCCCGCGGTGTGCAGAACATCCCACAAAATAGAGGGAAAGCCCTCCCAGTGGAGACACTGCGAATGAATGCGTCCATCCTCATCCAGCATCAGGGCAACAGGCTCGGCCATCTGAACAAAAGATCAAATAGTGTGAGGTACAGAAAAACTGTGAATAGTATAGCGAACAGGTTCTGGACCGTGCACTAAAATAGCCATAACTTCAACAGTTCTGGTCCAAAAATTCTCAACTTTTACCAGAGCATTCCTAAGGTATTTGTGAACAACTTTGCTAGTCAACTCCAGAGCTAGATAAGTCTCTAAGATGGTCCTTCTTTTCAGGTTTTACATGACTGTCTTCCCAGAAATTTCAGTGAACAGTGGGCCAACATTTCGTGCACCAGGGAAAATCTGCCCAGCCAAAATTTACCAAATTTTAACAGTAGCCGCCTGAGTATATTTACAACAAGTTTTTAGTTGAACACTTTTGCAGAAAACTGCAGCAAGGGGGCATAAAAATTTATGTGGCTGAACTGCTCAATTTGGACAGAAACTGACACACCAAGGTTTTTGTTGTTTTCCCATTACCCATATGTCCAGAATTTTTCATATTTAGACAGGAGGTAGAATATGGATTTTGGAATCAAAGCTTTCAACCTGAGTTTCTTCAGAAAGGGTCATTTTCTCAGCTTAATAATTTCATCTTTTCAGATAAGGCGGAAAGTGACCGGTTTGCTAGATAATCCTTATGCAAGACAATCGTGTGGGCGCATGAACCTTGCCATTCTCACGCATCGCATTTTCAATCTTAGATTTATATAGTCATGATGCATGCACGTCCTATTCGTCCTCACAAAATAAACAATTGCCAAATAGCTTTGGTCTTACGAAGTTAATTTCGGTGGCATACACAATACGGCTCTCACTATAATAGCTAGTCAAGAAAACTCTAACCGTTCTTAAACTTATCGCAATCGCGGTTAGTATACCTGCAGAAGATTGATATAGAATATATATATCCACTGAACCTTTCATGCCAGCACTCATGAAAGCGTCCGTATTCATTACCGTTCACTATAGAAACGGCATCCGTACAATTCCCGCCGTACAGACGACGTTAATATACGCTATCGAAATAGCGTATTCACGGGGTACCGTCTTGAGACGGGGGTATGAACAGCGATCGCCATACCCTGCGCCAAACCTTCTACTCCCAATATAGTCAACTAAACGTTGGTATATTGGCAGCACCTCATGTAAGCCACTGCTTGAGGGCAGCGTTCGGCTCGCATCACCGACAGGAAGGCCAAGCTCTCTCAGTTGGCTGAGGATTCTTACCTTCTTACCTTAGCGATGAGTGCGTCGTTACGGAATTTAAGGGTCGGTTGTGCATAAAAGTAAGTCTTGACAGAAAGTAATGTGTTGGAAGTCAGTTGATATATTCGTAAGTTAGATAGCCACCTAGTAACTTTCCCAATAATCCCTTAGGGCTTTACGAACTAGGCACCATCCTTAACGAACCAACGCATTTTCCAACACAATTTTTTTGTGGTCAAGTTTTAGGAGAACAAGTTTTTAAGGCTTGTTGCATTCTCTGGCGTATGCATTTCGGCTCTGGTGCCAGCTGTGGCACCAGCTACCGCTCTGATACCAGCTGTGGCAGAACCACCTGAATTAATCCGGTTCAAGTGCGCTAATCATTACCACATGGGCAATCAGGGCTAACTCGCACTTCAAACGGAATAATCCACTGGTCTGTCGGGTAACCTCCCAATACAACCACGGTTCTTACGGATCGAAGCCACACATACATGTACTCACACGAAGGTGAGCCCAGAGTATACAACATTCCACATTTTTTTTTCACCACGGGGTTCATCATAAATTATCATTACAATAGAGTTCAAATTCGTAAAACAAGGTACTTCGGATTACGAAATAAATGAGTTCTTCAGAGTTCAAGCAGCGGAAAAGATAACGACAACTACTCGACGATAAAGGATGTCTCGATGGAGCCCGTACGAGGCATCACTCGGTATCACCACCGTTGGCCGGGGGCGTATCCCATTCCACCGACCAACCAGGAGGAAGGGTACAAGGCCAAGTCAAACTAGCAATCATGTCCTCGAAAGTTTCACCTGAAAACAAGCCACAAGCAAGGCTGAGTATACTAATACTCAGCAAGGCTTACCCGACTAATGGGGTATACTTAGCCGACTCCTAGACATACGAGGCTTTTGGCTTGAGGGGTTTGTTTTGCCGAAAAACATATATAGTAGGTCCTTGCTTTCAGATTTTAGCTCCAAGTTCTAGCTTTCTTTAACCATTTTAGGTAAGCAACTATCCAATATCATACATGGTGGAAGAATTATTTTTGCATCCAACAAGATTAATCATTATCATTGTTCCTCTTCTTACTCTATGTGGTAAAAGGGTCAAGCAGTCTCAATATCCGCGAGAAACGGACGATTCGAATCGAATCTCTTAACCTTGCAAGGGAAACCTAAACACACGTCACGTGGTTACTCCCAGAGTCACACGTGCAACTTTTCCCTTCAATTCCCGCTTCACGGAACAGGCCCACCGCCCTCGACTACACGTCCCCACAGACCACGGTACGTCGGGATGTGGCAGCCGATGCACCCGCCATTAGCTAGATGTGAACGAGTTCAAGACAGTGGGGAGTATATTCCGGCCTCGGTTCAATCCAGTACTTAAGCTTACCGATTACCATATTCTCGGCATGTGGTTAGTACGTTCAAAGACTTAACCACCACTACCACACACTGCGGCCTTAGCATTTTTCACTAAACAGACGGGGCCTCAATCATTAACATAAACATCGTACCATAGCCCCGTCCGTCGACCTTATGATTGCAGCATGTAGTAAACAATCAACTCCTAATTTCTCGCGAGTGACAGGAAATCACTCGACTTTTACCGAGTCCTATTAGCATAGCATTCTATCGAACCTTGCATCTAGTGTTCAGAGCATGGGTACCCAGGATCATGCAACTAAGTTTTCAATCAACTCCTATAAACTTAATGCACAAGTAAAGTAGAGTAATAAGTTGCATAAGTTTAGAAAAATAGGGTTCATGCTCCGGGGCTTGCCTTCTTGGGAAAAGCTAGCTTGAGGCTCTTCCGAACTTGGGCTCGGGTCTTCGAGAGCTTCAGTTAGATTTACTTGAGCTTCACGCTGCTCACTCTCGGACGCGGGCACCAGCTCGTACGTTCCGTCGGCGAGAGTCGTCGATTCTATATGAATGCATCAATATAAGTCAGAGTGAGGGTATATGACGATTATTTTCACTCACGTCAAAGTTGTAGCTCACAAACAGCGATTTGGTTGTGATGTTACGTTGTTGAGGTTTCTGTGGGCAATTATTAAAGATTATAACTTAAACTATTAACTTCATTAAACAAGAAGGGGTGTGTTGTAATAGAAACTGAATTTTCCAAGCACGCATGGATTAATCACAACTTCGGGATTAGGTAACTTCTGGTGATGAAATTTTGATTTAGAGCACAAAGAGCAGCGACAAAAGCATTGCAAAAATTTCAAAATTAGACTTTGCCTACAACAGGGGGTACATTTAAAGTCTATTAAACCTTCCATTTAACTTATAGTAAGATTTAGCAAACAACTGAAGAAATGCATGCAACAAAAGTTGTAGATTTTTATCTAACGATTCCAGAACAATGGAGTTTGTATTTTTCAGATTTTTCTACGATTTTAAATGAATTTTACGAGTTTTCTGTGTTTGATTTTAAAGTTTGAACACAGGTTTACAGATATGCCCCTGGAAACTTGCGAGCAGACTCTTTCAAAGATTTCAACCAAAGCAATTGGGTCCCTGGGCGGCGCTGGCATGGCGGCCGTCCAGATTCCGGCAAGGGGGCTCGTCGGCGGCGAGGGAAAAATGGTCTGGGAGATCCAGGGAGGTGAGAGCTACCTTGGGTGGCCTTGTTCGGGGTTGGGAGTGGCCGGAGGTGGCTCGTTGGCGAGGAGCAGAGGGGCGGTGATGGGGCGGAACGTCGGCGGCGGTGCTCCGGCGAGAAGGGAACAATCGCGGGCCGGTCGAGTAGCTTCGCGGCGTCGAGGGGAATCTGTTTCAAAGCTTGTCTGGGACGGAGGAGCTTCGGTGTGGGCTGTCCACGGAGCAACAAGGAGCGGCGGCGGCGCGGGCGGCGCTGGCGGTGCTCCGGTGGTTCTGGACGATGATGGGTGGTGCAGTGAGCTGCGGTGGGGTGCTGTGGTGGTGGTGGAAGACTCAGCTCTGGCAAAGGGTGGCCGGAGAGGTGAGCTCCATGGTGAGCTGAGCGGGACGGCGTTAATGGTGGCGGCGGCGGCGTTCTGGTGTTTGGGCGCACGAGAGAGGGGACTCAGCTTGGCCTTTTATAGGCAGCAGAGAGGCGGGAGGAGGGGCGGGACTTGACTGTGAGACGCGGGGGCGGAGGCATGACGGGGGCGCGCGACTGGCCATGGCGGACGGTGAACAGAAGCCAGCGCGGCGTGCGGCAGGCGCGGGCAGGGGACTGGGCGCTGAAGATTTGGCGTGTGAAGCTGGAGATCACGCGGCGCGCGGGTTGGGTGAAGGGGTGCAGCAGCTGCCTTGCCGAGCGGCGAGCGCGGCGACTGGCGGAATGCTGTGGAGACACGGGCACGACGCGGTTCGTCTATTGGGCATGGGGGCGGCGAGCAGGGGCGCGGGTCGCCGGCTTGCGCGTGGCGTGCGCGGACTGGGGAGGAACGCGGCGTGCGAGCGCGGCCAGGCATTGGCTTGGCACCAAGCACGGTCAGGCATCGCCAGCCAAGTGGCCTGCGGCGAATGCGCGGCGGCGAGGGTCGGGCGAAGCGAAAAGGGTCGGGCGAATCGGAAAGGGGTCGGGCGAACGGCTGCGCGTCGGAGGGTCGGGCGAATGAAAGGGGTCGGGCGAAATGGAAGGGTCTGCAGCGAAGTAGAAGAAAAGGTAGGGGCTGGTTCGCAAATCCAAGTGTTTCTCAAATTTTTGTGTTACAACTCGACAATCTTTCAACGCGAAAGTTGTTCCAAGAAGGCAAGTTCTACAAGTTTCATTTCAGGCCAAAGCTTGTTTGAGGTCTAGCTTAGGAGTTATTTTAGAAACTTATTTAGTTGAAATTTCTCTTAATTATTTATGCACCGCTTAGGGTAAAGAGACTTATTTCGAAATTTAAACACCTGGGGTGTTACAGTACGTCTCCTTCAACATATTGTAATAATCTGGACCCAGACAACATTGATTCAAATGCAGCGGTACTTCCCTTTCTCCCAGCCGATTTCAACATTGTCCCTTTTCATGCTACAATCTCGCCGCTAACTTGTATTTCTCTTTTCAGTCCGAAAGTCAACTTCCCCCGACACGAAGCCGAAGTGGCAGGCCGATAGAGAGCAATCGCCCATACACACCATTCCCACTTATCGGCCATCACGCCCCGACCATAAAAGACATCACCAGCGGCCGATGGAAGCAAACACTGAAAAGGCCCACTTTAAAGAAAACGAGCCGCCGAGTACGTGCCCGTATAGGACCGGTTGATCAATCGGCGGCGGCATCGGCTGAAACTCCAACTGCGCCGACTTTGCCGATCACCGAGGAGGTCGATCCCCAGACTGCTACAGAAGTTGGAGCGGCCGCTGCATCACTGAAGCTGTTCAGGTAATTCCGCTTACTTCACATACTTTTAAGTATTCTACCAATATTAACCTCTCCCTTCTGCCAGGCTACACGAATTGCCCCAGCGCAGTCTCCGCAGCAATCGGCTACGTCTCCAGCGGAAGCCGAAACGCCAACGATTTCCCTCACCAAGGTAAAGAGTTTCTTAGCTCAATTTCTTGATATTCAACAAAAACTAACCGATTTTGATGCAGGCCAATCTGGGTGCGTCAATTGTACCTCCCCAACAAACATCGGCCGGAAGACTCACAGAGGTATGGCAGGCATCTTATATCATCAGACTTAATTATTCGCGGTATACTCATAAAATCTGCTTCCCATACCTTTTCAGGAGGCTGGCCCGAGTAGGGCACTGATAGTCGTTGAGTCTTCCTCTTCTGATGAGCCGATCGCACCGGTTCCCGAGACGAGGGTGGCACTCCCGCCGGCGCAAACAAGAGAAATCCATCTCAAAGAGGTAAGGAACTTATCACCCAAATCGGCTGATTCCCCCTTGCTGTCTTCTAATCCGTATTTTTACTTTTTTATATTCTTTCGCAAGAGCAAGATACTCCCAATAACAGTCTTTTCTCTTTCGCGGTTCCCCTTTCTGACGATGAAGAGGTCGCTTCTCACCAAATCACGTCGAGCTCAATTCCTGATGACGTCCGTGCCAAGCTCGAAAGTATGCGGACCCTCCTTCAAGATGATATCGGCTGATTAGTGGGAGATGCCTCGTCGATTCGGCGACTTCTTAATGAAATCAAAGGCCGAATTCTAGAGGAAGCGACAGAGACTCTGGATCCTGCTGCATATATAGACTCAATGCAGACTTCAGTGTTCAGAGCCTTGCGCCATATGGCTGATCGCGCCAAGCTAGCGAAAGCCCGCGAGGAAGAAGATTCTTACAAACACCGAGCCCAAGAGGTACATCAGCGAATCAACTTCCTTGAGAACTCCCGTCCAGATATCGTCGGCACCATAGATCGCCTCAAACAGCGAAGGGCAGAGCTAGCCAAAGAGATGGAGCAAGTAACCAAGGCCATAGCTACTGAAGAAAAGAAACTCCAAGACCTCCCATCTGTCATCGCCGAGCTGAAGCAAGAAAGACATAACCGGGCCCGTGAAGCAATAAAAATTCATCGTCATATGGCAGAAGTTCCCGGATCGGCTGATGACGACCAAAGAGTGTTAGACTCGGTCGATCAAATTAGGCAACAAGCGATTGCGACTATCGATGCCCTTCTTGGGTGAATTGTAAAGAATCCTGTAAACATTTAATGCCCTCTTAATGTTGACGCGCCGAATCGAACTTGGACCGTCTCCTTTGGCAGCTTTTCATTTATGAACGCTTTTACTCCGATGGGACGCATCCTACCATCTCTTTACCCCCTTCCTTCTATAAGTACGAGATCCCATATCGTTTCCAAAGGCGTTTGTATTACCCATCTTCTCCTCCTCCAAGAATTTGATCTTTATCCTCCCAGGCTAGACATCAAGATGTCTTCTTCATCTTCCTCTTTCTCTGTCAACCAGGTACGAACCCTCTCAATCGCTCTGACACTGGGTAATTGTTTGCTCCTTCTTTAGCCGAAATGCCTTAGTTCCAGTCTGGAACGAGCGATTGAAGTTATGCATTCAGACGAACCATTGTCGCAGGTGGACATAGATCTGATAAAAGCTCATTTTGAAGAACTCAAAGGTCATGTTCCTGCTGACGTCCAGAAAGTCTGGGACCATATAGACGCTGACTGCTCTAGGCGATCGCCAGCTGAAAGGAGTCATCCACTCCCTCGCTCAGTTACCCTTGAAGACGCCGCGGCGGGAACATCCCAACCACCTCTTGACAGGAGCCATCCACTCCCTCATCAAGTTGAGGCTGAAGCCACCATGGAGAGTCTGGAGGAGAAGAGCATCCGCCTTTTGATAAAATTAGGCCAGATTGAGAGAGATCTCAAGAAGAAGTGTGATCAATAGATATATTGGTACTTTTTATCCTAAGGGCGACTTGTACCATGTCGGCCATGTACTCTGCTGCTTTCACCGAATAATGAATCGGTCAGACCAAATCAAAATGTCTTCTCCTTAAGGCGATGTCATTTTTTCATTGGCTATGTAGACAAGAGCTAATGGGAGTTGGCCACGTTGTCTTGATGTACCTTACCGCAAGTTACGCACCAACCCATATACTTGGATGGTACCTCTTCAGATATCTCCTGTTTAAGGCTCTTGTGAATTCTTCCCCTTCGATAGTTTATAGTATATATGCATTTCCCGGAGCACATCGGCCGATTCTATACGGCCCTTCCCAAGTGGGCGACCATTTACCGAATTTGTGATCCTTAGACCCTATCGGCAGCACCAACTTCCATACCAAATCTCCTTGGGAGAATTGTTTAACCTTGACCTTCTTATCATACCACCTGGCCACTCTTTTCTTGTTTTCTTCGATGCTAATCAGGGCCCTCAGTCGTTGACCCGCAGAATCATCGAGCTCTTCCTTCATGAGGAAGGAATAGTCATCGGTCGTCAACTGATCTTGAAGCGATATACGCCTTGACCCCATCCTTAATTCCCAAGGCAAGACTGCCTCGTGACCATATACCAACTGATAAGGAGATATCTTAGTGGCCCCGTGGCAAGCCATCCTATAAGCCCATAGAGATTCAGCCAAAGACATGTGCCACTTCTTGGGTTGTTCCTCTATCTTCCTCTTCATCAACTTGATTATCCCCTTATTGGACGATTCGGCCTGGCCATTGGCTTGAGCATAGTACGGAGAAGAATTCAACAGTTTAATCCCCATATCGGCGGCGAATTCTCCGAATTCCCCTGAGGTGAACATCGTTCCTTGATCAGTTGTGATAGTCTTAGGAATACCGAACCGATAAACAATGTGGTTCTTAACGAAATCGATCATATCAGCCGATGTCACGGTCTTTAACGGAACCGCCTCCACCCATTTGGTAAAATAATCAGTGGCTACTAATATAAACTTGTGCCCTTTGCTTGATGGAGGATGAATTTGCCCGATGAGATCTATTCCCCAACCTCTGAACGGCCACGACTTGATTACCGGATTCATAGCCGAAGCTGGCGCGCGCTACACATTGCCAAACTTCTGACAGTCTTGGCAACCTTTATAATATTTGAAACAATCTTCGAGAATCGTCGGTGTGGCAGAACCACCTGAATTAATCCGGCTCAAGTGTATTAACCATCACCATTAAGGCATCCTCGATTAACCTTACACTTCAACCGGAGTAATCCACTGGTCTGTCGGGTATAACCTCCCGATACAACCACGGTGAACGGATCGAGCGCCGTACATACAAATGCTCATGCGACGATGAGCCCAGATAATACCACATTCCAGCAAATATTACAACATTAACATAAGTAAATATTACAGACCAAGTTCCGAGTTTAGAAAACAAGTACTTCAATTAACATAAATAAGTTCTTCAGAGTTAAGTTGCAGCGGAAATAAACAACGGTAACTACTCGACGATACAGGATGTCTCGATGAAGCCCGTACGAGACATCACTCGGCCTTATCTCCGTTGGACGGGGGCGCATCCCATTCCACCGACCAACCAGGGGGAAGAGTGCAGGGCCAAGTCAAGCTAGCAATCATATCTTCGAAGGGCTCACCTGAAAACGAGTCACAAGCAAGACTGAGTATACTAATACTCAGCAAGACTTACCCGTGTAGTGGAAACTACTCCACCGACTCTAGACATGCAAGGCTTTTTGGCTCAGGGGTTTGTTTTGCCGGAAAAGCATCTACAAGTGGGTCCTTACTTTCAACTTTTAGCTCCAGATTCTAGTTTCGTTAGCCAGTCTAGGTAAGCAGCTATCTAAAGCATACATGGTGAAGCATTTAATTTTTCATCCAACCAGTTCATTCATCATCATTGTTCCTCTTCTTACTCTGTGGGTAAAAATGGTTAAGCAGTCTCAATAGCCGTGAGAAACGGACGATTCGAATCGAATTTCTTAACCTTGCAAGGGAAACCCAAACACACGTCACGTGGTTACTCCCTAGAGTCACACGTGCAACTTTTCCCCTTTCTTTCCGGGTCGTGGATCGGGGCTACCCTCCGAGAGTACAAGAGCCCCACGCCACGGTTCGGCGCCGGGTCGTGACCACTCTCTGCACTCGCCATATGCACATGGGACCGAAGTTCAAAGGGTAGGATGCCGTCCCCTTGCCGGGCCAATCAGGTACTTAAGCTTACCGATTCCCATAATCTCGGCATGTGTTTAGTACGTTCAAAGACTTAACCATCACTACCACACCCTGCGGCCTTAGCATTTTTCACTAGACAGACGGGCCTCAATCGTAACCATCGTTACATAACCCGTCCGTGTCCTTATGATTGCAGCGTGTAGTAGTCATTCAACTCCTATTTTCTCGCGAGTGACAGGAAATCACTCGACTTTTACCGGAGTCCTATTAGCACAGCATTCTATCGAACCTTACATCTAGTTTTCAAGCAAGGGTTCCTGACATCATGCAACTAAGTTTTCATCCAACTCCTATAAACTTAATGCACAAGCAAAGAGTAATGAGTTGCATAATTTCGGAAAGAATGGGTTATGCTCCGGGGCTTGCCTTCGCAGTTCGCTTGGGGATCTTCCGAACTTGGGCTCGGGTCTTCAAAAGCTTCAGTTAGATTTGCTTGAGCTTCACGCTGCTCACTCTCGGACGCGGGCACCAGCTCGTAAGTTCCGTCGGCGAGAGTCGTCGATTCTACATGAGTGCACAAGTTTAAGTCGTGGAAATAGCACTTGATTACGATTTGAGAGTCATTACTACAAGGGATAGTTTCTGGTCATGAAATTTTGGATTTAGGCACATCAAGGAACGATGTGCTTACTGTAAAATTTTCAGCCAATTTTATGTAACAGATTAATTATGAAAAATACATTACATAGTTGCTGTTAGATCCTTGTTCTTTTTGTACAGAACAATTGGTGCAACAATTGAGTCTAAGATTTTTACAGAGCTCTCACTTAAGCATGCAGAAGCTACTGTAATTTTTGTAGGATTTATCATGCAGTATTTAGAGCATAGAAAATATGACATTCTACACCTAGGCTTTTTAAAGATTCATTTTTACAGGACCCTACACAGGGTTTTTGTCCATGGAACATTTTACACAGCAACCTCTACCATAGTTTATCTCCCAGTAAAAATTTGAGAATTTTCCAAGCTAAGATACTATTTTCTTGATTTAATGTATGTTATTAGCACATAAATCAAATAAGTGGGTTACTGTGAGATAAAAATTCTCCTAATTTTTCTCTGGCTTCTAGGTACCAATACATTAGCATAGTAAAAGTTTCAATGGGTGACTCACCACCTATCTGCAGGGATAAAACATTCTACTTATACATGAATTAAAAGTAAGTTTAACAAACAGTATAGCTAGAGATGGAATTTGGGTCTGATCTTTTTACACCGTCCTAACCATCAAGCAACTAATTCACTGCCCAAAATTTAGGGTCAGCATTGTTCTAGAACAGTGGGTACAAAATAAGTCCATTAAAGCTTCTATTTAATGTAGAGCGAAATATTTTGAGATTCTGAGAAAACTTTTTTAACCAAAGTAGTAGAGTTTGTTCTGAGGATTCCATATCAGTTGAGTTTGCATTTTTCTGAATTTTCTACGATTTTATACGAATTTTACAAATTCACTGATTTTGAATCTAGGTTTGAAATTTTTCTTTTACAACCAGGTCCTTGAATCTTACGCTCAGACCCTTCTAAAGATTTAAATCCTTGCAATTGGGTCCTCGGCGGCTCGGGTACGGCGGCCGGCCGAAATTCCGGCGAGGGGGCTCGCCGGCGGCGAGGGGTGAGGGTCGGGGAAGGTTCAGGGGTGCGAGGGCTACCTTGTGGGGGTGTTGTTCAGGTGGGGGACGGCCGGGAAGGGCTCGCCGGCGTTGGAGCAGAGGCGGCGGCGGCGCGGCTCGCGTCGACGGCGGTGCTCCGGCGGGCTTGGGGCGGCGTGGTCCGGTTGGTGAGCTTCAGTGGCGCGTGGGGAAGCTACTCAGGGGCTCGGCTTGGACGGAGGGGGTCGGAGTCGTGCTGTCCACGGCGAGCAGGGGCGGCGGCGGCGACGGCAGCGCGGGCGGCGGCGCTCCGGTGGCTCTGGGTGGCGTTGGGTGGGTCGGCAAGCTGCGGTGGGGTGATGTAGTGGTGGTTGGGTGCTCAGTTTGGGCAGTGGGCGGCGGCAGTGGGCTGTCCACGGACGGGTGGTGCTCGGCGGCGGCGATGGCGACGGCGAGGCGTTCTGGTGGCCGGGGACTCGCGCGCGTGGCCGGGGTGGCACTTTTATAGGGACAGGAGGGGCCTGGTTAGCGTGCGGGGCGGAGCACGGCAGCGGCGTGCACTGGCCGCGGCGGGCGGCGGCAGAACACCGGCGCGGCGTGCGGCGAGCGGGCGCGGGCGACTGGGCGGCCGCGATTGTGGCGTGGGCGCGAGGAGATAGCGCGGCGTGCGGATTGGGGAGCAGCTGCTGCAGCGGCTCGGGCGGAGGGCAGGCGCGGCAGCTGGCGGGGCGCGGGGGCCGGGGCGGCACGGCGGAGCGCGGCCACTGGGCGAGCGGGCGGCGGCCTGGGCGCGGCAGCACGCGCGGGCGGGGACTGGCCGCGCGGCGTCGGGGCGGGGCAAAGCCGGCCGTGGCGGGGTGGTGCGGCGGCCACGGGCCTGGCGCTTCGCGCCGGTCAGGCGACGCCGGCCACCTGGCGCGCGGCGGGCGGGCGAGCGCGCGCGGCGCGGCAGAGCAGAGGGGGAGAAATGAGGGACCGAAGTGCAAAAATTCGAAAAAGTTCAGGGGGCTGGGTGCAAACAGGGCGTTTTCTCCTCTTTCTGATTTGAATTTCAAAAACTTTTGAACACGAAAGTTGCTCAAAATAAAAAGTTCTACAACTTTGGTTTCAGGCAAAACCTCATTTGGCTTATGGTTTTAAAGTTAATTTAAAAGTTTCAAATGTGTCCAAATGTGCCCAAATTTAATTTGAATTCCAACTGAACCCGTTTTAAATTCTTTCCACCCTCTCATTAGTTGGTTTAACACATGGATTTAGGCTTATGTCATTGATTTTGGATTTGTAATTACCAGGGTTGCCACAGTCGGCCAATAATACCCATTGTTTCTGATCATCCACTTCATCTTGTGAGCCGATTGATGGGCTCCGCATACACCTTCATGGATTTCCCCCATCGGGACCTTTGCTTCTTCCGTTCCCAGGCATTTGAGAAGAACCAGATCAATCGTCCGGTAAAACAAATCGTCTTCGAGTAACACATATTTCGTGGCCTGAAAACGCAGTCGTCGATCCACCTTTTGGGACGGATCCTTCAAGTAATTGGCAATCTCCTTTCGCCAATCGTCGGCCGCGAGTTCCAGAATCATAGCTCCTTGAATCGGCCGATATCCAGACGCGTGTTGGGCAAGCCTATTGGTCTCTTCATTGTAATTTCTGGGAATGTGCTCGATTATTGCAGACTTGAATTCCTTTAACAGCTGGAGGCAATCTTCATAGTAAATTCTTAAGATATCATCTTTGCATTCAGATTTCCCCGTTAATTGATCTACGATGAGCATGGAATCTACAAAAATCTCGACTGCATCAACTCTGACTTCCCTCAACAATTGGATACCTTTTAGGACGGCTCGGTATTCCGCCTGGTTGTTGTTGCGGATGCTTCTATCGGCAGAGAGAAATCATAGATTGCCCCCCGAGGCGATACAAGAACGATGCCGATTCCTGATCCGGCTCCACACGAAGAACCATCGAAATATAGAGTCCATGGGACCGGTTCAACGACAGCAATTTCCGGACCACAATGCTGAGCCACGAAATCGGCCATAACCTGACCCTTGACAGCCTCAGCCGATTCGTACCTTAGGTCAAACTCTGACAGAGCCAGGATCCATTTTCCAATCCGTCCTTTCAAAATTGGCAGTGATAGCATATATTTTACCACATCATCTTTGCATACGACTATGCACTCTGCCGATAACAAGTAGTGCGTGAGCTTGGTACACGAGAAGTATAGACACAGGCACAACCGTTCCACCGGGGAATATCTTGTTTCGGCGTCCAGGAGTCTTCTGCTGACATAATATACCACTCGTTCTTTTCCTTCGAACTCTTGTACCAGCGCCGATCCGATAGCTTGTTCGCCAGCCGATAAGTATAATTTGAACGGCTTATCGGGCTGTGGCGGGACCAACACCGGTGGTGAAATTAGATATTGCTTGATATCTTCTAATGCTTTGCGTTGTTCTTCTCCCCACACGAATTCCTAGTCGGGCTTCAATTTCAACAAAGGAGTGAAAGCTTGAATACGCCCAGACAAGTTGGATATGAATCTTCTAATAAAATTGACCTTGCCGATGAGGGATTGCAGCTCAGTTTTATTCTGCGGGGCTACAATCTTGTTGATGGCAGCTATGGTCTTCCGGTTAACCTCTATCCCGCGCTCATGGACCATGAATCCTAAGAATTGCCCAGCCGATACGCCGAATGCACACTTGTCCGTGTTCATTTTCAACCCATGCTTCCTTGTGCACTCCAATACTTCTTGCAAATCGGCCAGATGTTCCTAATGACCTTTTGACTTGACCACAACATCGTCGATGTAAATTTCCACCGATACACCAATAAGCTTGAGAAAGATATAATTTATAGCCCGCTGGTATGTAGCACCGGCGTTCTTTAACCCAAAGGTCATTACCACCCACTCGAACAGACCGAGGTGGCCCGGACACCTGAAAGCCATCTTCGAAATATCTTCTTCGGCCATTAATATTTGATTGTACCCAGCATTACCATCCATGAAACTGATGACTTTATGTCCTGCGGCAGCATCTATCAAGACATCGGCTGTCGGCATCGGGTACCCGTCCATTGGTGTAGCCTGATTTAGGTTCCTGAAGTCGATGCATACGCAGCTTTCCATTTTTCTTATATACGGGTACAATATTAGAAATCCATTCGGCGTAACGGCACTGCCGAATAAATCCTGCTTCAATCAATCTTGTCATCTTGGCCTTTATATCAGGTAGAATTTTGGGGTTGCACCGCCGTGCAGGCTGCTGATATGGCCGATATCCTGATTTTATAGGCAACCAGTGTTCAACAATGGACCGGTCTAGACCAGGCATCTCATGGTATTCCCAAGCAAAGCAATCTTTGAATTCTTTTAATAAACTTGTCAATTTACACTTGTATTCGGGGTCCAAGCTAACACTAATATACGTCGGCCTTGGCTCGCTACCATCTCCTAAATCCACCATCTCCAATGAATCGGCCGACGTAAATCCATGCCCAAGCTTCCCGTCTCCTCGGACGAACTGATCCATCTATTGTGAATCTTCAGAGCCGACTGCTTGTATCGGTTGTAGACCAAAATCGGACACTTTCAGGAAATCAGTGTCCCAACTTCTGCCACATATACACTTGACGTGTTCACAGCTCCATTGTTGCGTGTCGGCCGCCGCAACACTGTAGGTGGAATCGGGGGTGACTATCTCTGTACTGTCGTCGACCCACTGTACAAGGCATTGGTGCATTGTAGACAGGACACAACAATTCGCGTGTATCCAATCGCGACCGAGCAACATGTTGTAGGACCCCTTACCATTAATAATAAAAGGAGGTAGTGGGAAGGGTCTTAATGCCGATGGTGAGGTCGACGTAGAGCGCTCCGTGGGCGGGAGACACGTTGCCTTCGAAGTCTTTGAGCATCATGTCCGTCTTGGTCAGGTCTTCATCCCTTTTGCCTAACTTCTGGAACATGGCATATGGCATGATATTGACTGGGGCGCCTCCGTCCACTAGTAGCCTGGTAACGGGTCGTCCGTTAACATGTCCTTTGAGAAATAGTGCCTTGAGATGTTGCCGTTTTTCATCTTCTGGTTTCTCAAAGGTGGCTGTCATCGGCTCCAAAACCAATTGCGCCATCTGCTCCCCCATCCTTGTCGCTTTATCGCAATCGGCAGGCGCCATGAACTCCATCGGCAATATGAACACCATGTTGACATCAGCTGTCGATTCTTGATTGTCGCCCTCCTTGTTGTTCTTTCTCTTGGGGCGCCAGACCCGAGACCTGTCGTTTTTCTTATCTAGCATCTGCCTCTCCTCTTCCTCTTGTTGTTCCCATTGGCGCAGGCGTTGGATCCTTCATTTTTGAGATTCAAACAGTCCATCAGGGCACCACCTGGGGTTTATTGGTCTGGCCGACGGTTTGGCGTGCTCCCAATCTGGTTCCCTTCCTAGAGGGTTTTCATCTGACACCCTAGCATTAGCCATTTCTTCCAGCCGATCGTGTACGCTGGTTCTGCCCCCCAGTCGCTTGTGCTGGTTGATCCTGCCCTTCGACCGGTCATACCGGCCATTTCTGCCCCCCAGCCGATCATGCACTGAAAGGCACCGACCTTCTTGTTCGCGCCAGTTTCTGCTGATCGGCTCTGATCCTCTATCTCTGGAACGCAATCTCTTGAATGGGCGATCTTTGCGACTTGATCCGCTGCACTCAGGGCAATCATCGGCTGATGGCAATCTGAGGTCGTTCTCCCAGCAATGGATGAAGAACGGACATCGCCAATGACCTTCGTGTCGGCGTATCATCTCATCGTGGTGTCTCGACCGTTCCTGCTTCCGCCGATATTTGCTGAGTAAGAATTGCGAAGTGATGGGTCTACGCGATCGTTCTGATCCTTCGCCCTCATCTTCAGCCCGTCTTTTCCCTTTGTCTTCATTGGATTTACTGGCTTCGCCGGGACGTCGAACTTGAGTCTGCCTTGCTCAATAGCCGACTGTATCTGTTGACGAAAGATCTTGCACTCATTTGTGTCATGAGATGTAGCATTGTGCCATTTGCAATACTTCATCTTTTTGAGTTGATCGGCCAAGGGAATGGTATGGTAAGGTGAGAGCTTGATCTGCCCCTCCTGGAGAAGTAAGTCGAAAATTTTATCGGCCTTTGACGTGTCAAAGCCGAACGCTTCTGGTTCTTTCTTTCCAAAAGGGCACGATATCGGCTTCTTCCCTTTGACCCATTCTTTTAGGCCGATTTATTCTTCTTCCTCAGATTCGGACCCTTCCAAATATGCCACTTTTTTCTGGAAATTCCTCCGCTGCTCGAACGGACGTATTTCCTGACCGGCCAATCGGTGAACGATCTGACTTAAGCTTTCAAATTCTTGTGAGGCGTACCTCTCCTTGATATGTGGTAGGAGGCCTTGGAAGGCGATATCGGCCAACTGGGCATCGGTCAGGGCTAGGGTATAGCATTTGTTTCTGACCTCTCTGAACCTCTGTATGTAGCCAGTTACTGGTTCGTCGCTCCTTTTCCTGAGGCTGGTCAAGTCTGAAAGCTTCATCTTGTGTACTCCCGCATAGAAGTACTTATGGAATTGCTTTTCTAGATCGGCCCAAGTAATGATGGAATTGGGTGGTAAAGTAGTGAACCACTAGAAGGCCGATCCAGACAGAGACGACGAGAACAGACGCACCCGCAGAGCATCTTGTGTGTCTGCTTCTCCGCACTGGATGATGAATCTATTTATGTGCTCCATGGTAGAGGTGTCGTCCAGCCCCGAAAACTTGGTAAAGTCAGGAACCTTGTACCGGTGGGGAAACGGTAGTAGATCGTAGGCCGATGGGTATGGCGTCTTGTACGTATAAGTATGTACTTTCGGCTTCAACCCCAACTGGTCCTGAATTACCTCCGCTATTCTTGCCGTCCAATCCATTTGCTGCTGATGAACAGCCGGTCGGGGTGCCGGCATATGTTGGTGGATCGGCGGCGGTACAGCCGGGTGATGGATCGAAGCGTGTGGCGGATTCTGTTGCATCGTGGCCATCTGAGCAGCTGACAGCTGATGGCCAAGCGAATCTGTAACAACCCTGATAAATTACATTTCTAAAGCAATGTCATTAGCCCAACCGTATGCTTAACCAACTAATAAAAGGGTGAAAAGAAATAGAACAAGTTAAGTTGAAATTCAAATTGAAATTGGGCACATATGAATACCTTTGAATTTTTAAATTAACTTTCAAACCACAAGCCAAATGAGGTGTTGCCTGAAACCAAACTTGTAGAACTTTTTATTCTGAATAACTTTCATGTTCAAAAGTTTTTGAAATTCAAATTAGAAATTGGAGAAAACACCCTGTTTACAACCAGGCCCCTGGAAATTTTCAAACTTCGCAGAATGGCCCTTCTTCCCCCTCCTCTCTCTCCCCTCCCCGCCCGACACGTCGGCCAGGTGGCCGGCGATGCCTGACCGGCGCAAGCCGCCACGCCCGTGGCTGCCGACCCTCGCCCCCAAGCGCGGCTTTGCCCCCCCCACCGCCGCGCTGCCCAGCCCCAGCTCGCCACGCGCGCCACGCCAGCCGCGCCGTGCCGCACCGCCCGCCGCGACCCGCCCGTCGCTGAGCTCGCCTCCCGCCCGAGCCGCTGCTGCAGCTGTCCCCGAACCCCGTGCCGCGCTATCTCCTCGCTCCCCCACGCAAAATCCCCGGTGCCCAGTCGCGCGCTCCCGCCCTCCGCACGCCGCGCCGGTGTCCAGACGCCGCCCACCGTGGCCAGTGGCACGCCATTGCCGTGCCATCACCCCCGCGCGTCGCCTGGCACTCCTCCCTCCCTCCTGTCCCTATAAAAGCCGCCCCAGGCCGCCCGCGCGAGCTACCAGCAACCAGAGAACACCCGCCGCCGCCATTGTCGCCGCCGAGCTCCACCCGCTCGTGGACAGCCCTCTACAGCCATCCACCGCTCGAATTGAACCTCCAGCCACCACCACATCAACCCACCGGAGCTCACCGACCCGCTCAACGCCGCCCAGGACCGCCGGAGCACCGCCGCCCGCGCTGTCGTCGTCGCCGCCGTCCCTGGTCACCGCGAACAGCTCGACTCCGACCTCCTCCGCCCAAGCCAAGTACCGGAGCAGCTTCCCCACGCGCCACTGAAGCTCCCCGTCTAGACCAGACCGCCCCAAGCCCGCCGGAGCACCGCCGTCGGCGCGTACCGCCGCCGCCGCCCCTGCTCCAATGCCGACGAGCTACTCCCGGCCGTCCCCCACCCGACCAAGACCCCCACGAGGTAGCCCTCGCACCCCTGGTCCTTCCCCGGCCCTCACCCCTCGCCGCCGGCGAGCCCCTCGCCGGAATTTTGGCCGGCCACCGCACCCGAACCGCCTAAGGACCCAATTGCATCGATTGAATTCTTTAAAAGGTTCTGCCCGTAAGATTTCAAGGACCCAGATGTAAGAGAAAGATTCAAACCTAGATTCAAAATCAGTGAACTTGTAAAATTCGTACAAAATCATAGAAAATTCAGAAAAATGCAAACTCAACTGCTCTGGAGACCTTAGGTTAAGCTTCACAACTTTTGTTACATGCATCACCTTAGATTCTAGCTAAATCATGCTTTAAATAAAATGGAAAGATTAATGGCTTTTATTCATAGACTTGTCTTGAGACAAGTGCTGGCCCTGAAAAATTTACAATGTGGAAATTACCTAATAAATAGGCCACCCTAAAAAGATCAAGCTCAGAATCTACTTCTAGATATACTTCTTGATAAGTTTAGTTTCATGCCATGATTGGATAAATATTTTTATCTCTGTTGTTAGATTGTGATTCACCTAATGAAACTTTTTCTATACAGGTGTAATGGTACCTAGATGCCATAGAAACATTTAGAGACTTTTTATCTCACAGGAACCTATTTATTTGATTTATGTGCTAATAACATACATTAAATCAAGAAAATAGTATCTTAGCTTTGAAAATTCTCATATTTTTACTAGAAGATACTCAGTGGTAGCGGATGCTGTGTAAAAAGTTTCATGGACAAAAACCCTGTGTAGGACCCTTGAATAACCTAGGTGTGTAATGTCATATTTACTATGCTCTGAAAACTGCATAATAAATCCTATAAAAATTACAGTAGCTCCTGCATGATTAAATGAAAGCCCTGTAAAAATCTTAGTCTCAGTTTTTGCACCATTTGTTCTGTACAAAAAGAACAAGAATCTAGCAGCAACCATGTATTATATTTTTCATAATTAATCTGCTGCATGAAAATATCTGAAATTTTACAGTAAGCTTATCTTTCCGTGATGTGCCTAGATCCAAGGTTTCATGACCAAAAACTACTCACTATAGTAGTTACACTTAAACCATGTTTCCATGAGGAACATAAGTTCCCATGAACACCCACCCCACCTTGCTTAACAAAGTTACTTATTGTACTATTCTACTCTATTAACGATTGCCCACGAATGATAAAGTAACTCACTTCACAACAAAACTCATGTTTTACAGACTGCAACTTTATCGTGAAGGAAATCATGTCGTTTACCATCACCACTACTTACACTTGTGCATTCATGTAGAAACGACTACTCTCGCCGACGGGACTTACGAGCTGGTGCCCGAATCCGAGAGTGAGCAGCGAGAAGCCCAGGCAAATTTAACTGAAGCAGTTGAAGACCCGGGTCAACGTTCAGACGATCCCCGGACTAACTTTGCACAAGAAGGCAAGCCCCGGAGCATGAACCCTATTTTTCTAAACTTATGCAACTTATTACTCTACTTTTACTTGTGCATTAAGTTTATAGGAGTTGGATGAAAACTTAGTTGCATGATCCAGGTACCCATGCTCTGAACACTAGATGCCAGGTTCGATAGAATGCTATGCTAATAGGACTCGGTAAAAGTCGAGTGATTTCCTGTCACTCGCGAGAAATTAGGAGTTGATTGTTTACTACATGCTGCAATCATAAGGTCGACGGACGGGGCTATGGTACGATGTTTATGTTGATAATCGAGGCCCCGTCTGTTTAGTGAAAAATGCTAAGGCCGCAGTGTGTGGTAGTGGTGGTTAAGTCTTTGAACGTACTAACCACATGCCGAGAATATGGTAATCGGTAAGCTTAAGTACCGGATTGAACCGAGGCCGGAATATACTCCCCGCTGTCTTGAATTCGTTCACATCTAGCTAATGGCGGGTGCATCGGCCGCCACAGCCCGACGTACCGTGGTCTGTGGGGACGTGTAGTCGAGGGCGGTGGGCCTGTTCCGTGAAGCGGGAATTGAAGGGAAAAGTTGCACGTGTGACTCTGGGAGTAACCACGTGACGTGTGTTTAGGTTTCCCTTGCAAGGTTAAGAAATTCGATTCGAATCGTCCGTTTCTCGCGGTTATTGAGACTGCTTGACCCTTTTACCACATAGAGTAAGAAGAAGAACAAGGATAATGATTAATCTTGTTGGATGCAAATAATTCTCCACCATGAATGATTTTGGATAGTTGCTTACCTAGAATGGTTAAAGAAAGTTAGAACTTGGAGCTAAAATCTAAAAGTAAGGACCTACTATATATGCTTTTCGGCAAAACAAACCCCTCAAGCCAAAAGCCTCGCATGTCTAGGAGTCGGCTAAGTATACCCCACTAGTCGGGTAAGCCTTGCTGAGTATTAGTATACTCAGCCTTGCTTGTGGCTTGTTTTCAGGTGAAACTTTCGAGGACATGATTGCTAGTTTGACTTGGCCTTGTACCCTTCCTCCTGGTTGGTCGGTGGAATGGGATACGCCCCCGGCCAACGGTGGTGACACCGAGTGATGCCTCGTACGGGCTTCATCGAGACATCCTTTATCGTCGAGTAGTTGTCGTTGTCTTTTCCGCTGCTTGAACTCTGAAGAACTCTTTATTTCGAAATCCGAAGTACCTTGTTTTTACGAATTTGAACATTATTGTAATGATAATTTATGATGAACCCCGTGGTGTAAAAATGTGGAATGTTGTATACTCTGGGCTCACCTTCGTGTGAGTACATGTATGTGTGGCTTCGATCCGCAAGAACCGTGGTTGTATCGGGAGGTTACCCGACAGACCAGTGGATTATTCCGTTTGAAGTGCGAGTTAGCCCTGATTGCCCATGTGGTAATGATTAGCGCACTTGAACTGGATTAATTCAGGTGGTTCTGCCACAGAATCTACCGCTCCATCGTACGGCGTCATCGGCGCAGTGCTTCTGAGTGCTTCTGCGGCATCTGCCCCCTTGCCGATTTCTGACGTGGTTGGTTGATACTGAGGGACCGTCGGCCGAACGGCCGAATGGAACGGCGCCTGGATCGGATAGCTCCCATGTCCGGTTGATTGATCGGGAAAAGCTGCCGTTGCTGGTGCCCCCCAAGGTACTGAGTTTGGGGGCAGCGATTGCACGGAAGCAAACTGGACAGGGTGAAGCGGCGCTTGCGATCGAAAACATGGTGCACCGTTATACCCTGGAGGCATTGTAGGCAACGGAGTGTTGTACCCTTCGTGTTGCGTCGACGTCGGCTGAGGAGCCGAGTGAGACATGCCTGGTAAGCTTCGGGCTGGAGGTACAATGGGTGGGGCGTATGCTTGCCCCTGATATCCTTGAGCTACTCCGCTGACCAGAAAGCTGATGACGGCGTTATACACCATGTTGGTCATTACTGAGGATTGGTCGATGAAAGCCTGATAGACGGACTGTTGAATCATATCGGACATCTTGCCCGAATCCTCAGCGATGGTGATGTGGTGGGGAACAGGAAGAGGAGCTTTCTTGATTGTCTCCCCGCTTCTGGTACGACTGAAAGATTGCAGATACATCCTTTTGTAGTCCTCTAGATGTTTTGCCAGTTCTTCTTTCTGGTCGTCCTTGAGATCTGCTTCCGTGACCTCAATGATGTTGTTCTCAGAAACCTCGGTGGTCTTTGACATATTGGATCTTGAGGTCGTCCCACCGGACGTGCGAAAAGTGTGTTGGCGCTAAAAATCGGCCAAGAATCGGCCGATGATCTTCAGCGTCGAACACACGACCAGGAAGAATCTGCTTAACTCCTGTTCAGGTGATTGCCCTGGTGCGGTTCGCGAGGCATGCCAGTCAATCTGACCTGTTGATTGACAAGGAAATAAAAGTATTAAATTCCGGATGCTCCGATCGGCTGAGATTCCGATCTGTCCCGAAAGGCGAATCAGCGAATCGGCCGATTTGCTTGAAGACGATCGGCTATGGATCAGCCGATAATCACGTAACAATTGCAAAGAAAACTGCTGGAGCAACTTAAACAATTATTATAGATGCAACACTTCAAATATATCTAATCAGCTGTATGATAATGAATGAGGGAAAGCAATGATAAAGCCGATAGTTTCGATCTCAAGCTGGATAACTGGTGATAAAACTAGAACAACAGGTAAAACCTATAATTCCGGTAAATATAAATAACTGGTGAATAAATCTAAACGAAACAACGGCGATGCGCCCGAAGTTAAAGCTTACATGTTATTCGATAAGCGGAACCTACCAATTGGCCGGAGATCGTGTCGATGCAGCCCTGCCAATCCGTACGAACTCGTGAAAGAAAAGGAAGTATTTGCGAAGTCGCCGACTTGAAAGTAAAGTGCGATGAAAAAGTAGATTGTTTTGTTGATTGATTGATGTATATCTTACAAAACCCTGACGGCTCCTATTTATACCCTAGGACTAAGACTCCTGATCGATTACGATCCGTTACAAACTTGATTTAAATAGAAAACTACTATATCTATAATATTTTCTTAAAGGAAACGGGCTCCCGCAGAATCTTCTGCCGCCATCTCCTAGTCTAATCCGGATTCTTTCCATTGCTTCACGACCGAGTCGGCATCGTTCTTTTGACCAACGTCAGGCCACTTTTGACTGGGATCCTCTGTTGTGATTCCAATAGCTTCATCCCTCCTATCTGTTGGCGCAAGTTGCATCGCCAATCGGCCGATCCCCAACTGTAGCCTCAATCAGCCGATTCCCAACTGTAGCCTTTAAATCTCCCACATCGGCTAAGGTTTACGGTAGCGAGCACTTTTAGTTGGTCAAGTATTTATTAGCAAGCACCTATTAACTAGGTTTAAGTTTATACCATCCCACTTTAGCAAAATCATAGAGGTACCAACAACATAAACATAAACCAAGAACCAAAATTTAATTAATCTTTAAGTTTCATTATCATGTGAGGGTCCAAGCCGCTCTTAACCGTGAGCACGGCTGTTATAACAGTTTTACAATCTGTAGAGTTGTACACTTTCCCCACAAATCGTGTTCCCCTGAGTCGCCCGGGTTTGCAAGGCCCTTAAACACTTCCGAAGTGAGTGGCGAGGGTACACTACGAAGCCTTTACAAAGACATGTCGAGAGCTAGGCAGCCCGCTAGAGTTTCAGTAGCAGTGTGGTCCATAAACCTCCCTAATGGTCAGCTCCTTAGCAAAGGCAGCTACCCTAAGAGGACCGGGCTATGACCTCTATCACTGACCCCCTCCTTGCCCTTTCGGTAAGGCCAATAGCTAACTACACATCTAATTAATTGGCTAAGGTCAGAGCCATACGACTTTGTGGTTGCACTGTTCACTTGGGTGGTTCTCCATGTTCCCATTAAACAAAGTTGATCTTGAATTAACGCGGTATAACAACATTATGAAACGTGATCATAATTATCATAAGAGTAAACCAACACCTTTCCCAAAGTTTGCAACTAAGCGTGACTACCCAACATGAATACTAAACCCCGGTGATTCAAGGCTTTGGGTAAAAGACTAGGTATGTCCTTAGCATAGGTAACCCATCAAGTTTATGCAAAGCAACATTAAGATAAAGTGAATTATCATGCTATTATTGGGATAAAATAGAATATGCAGGCGAGGGAAGTCCACTTGCCTTCCTCAAACAGCTGTTGATTCTCTTCCTCGTAAGCTTGCTCTTGGTCTTGCTCGAATGTCACGTTGTCTACGCGATCACACAAACAAGCATACACAAACAAATAAGAAACAGTACAATGAACAGTACAAACAGAGAGTGAAAAGATGATAATATTGTAGTTCATGATGCAAGGATCGCGTGAGCACAAGAATCGCTGAAATCGGAGTTGAAAAAGTGAAGATATGGCTAAAATAGTGATCCAGGGACCTATCTATGAGAGTTTTGAACTTCCAGGGGCTAGATTTGAAGAAATCAGGGGCTAAAACATAATTAAACCTTAAACAGAGGGTCTGGGTGCAATACTGGAGGTCCTGGACGCCGGGTACTAATTCTAGAAAGGTCAGGGGTCGGGACAGAAAAGAAAGGACTTAACTCTAATTATTTTTCTACTAATCTGGACTGCGGGTTGATTCCTGGAAAGCCTAGGGGCTTTTCTGCAAAGGTTCCGGGGACGGCTAGGGTCTGGCTCAGTCGGGCGGATCTGGTCCGTTGGATCAGGATCGGGCGGCGGGGTAAGGGTCGGGCGAGGGCGGCGGCTCGTGCGCGGCTCAAATCTGTTCTGGCCGTTGGATCTAGATCGGGCGGCAGGGTATGGGTCGGCTCGGGTCGACTCAGCAGAGTAAGGGTAGGGCAAATCAGTAGGCGACGCTGGGCGCCAGCGGCGAGCGAGGACGGCGGCGGACGGCCGAAGCTCATCGAATCCGGTGCTCCGGGGCTCGGTTCAGGCTGGGGAGAGAGAGGGCGGCACGGCGAAACTGGTGGGGGTGATGGGACGGCCGTGCGGTGGCCGTAGACCGGCGGACCACGATGGCGAGCGGAGACAGAGCTCCGACGAGAAATTGCCGATGCAAGAGAGCGAGAGGGAGGGGGAAACGGGGCGGCTTGGAGCTCACCACCTCGCGGAACTTCGGCGAGGGTTGTAGGCGTTGGAGAAACAGCGGGACGGCGGATCGACGGAGGGGTGCGGCTCGGGGCGGCGGCGTTCCTTCGGTGAGCGATTTCCAGCGGTGTGCGACGGTGCGGAGTGGAAGAAGAGGTTTACTGGAAGTATGGGAGCAATGCCCCTTTAGTAAACTACACGTAGTACTAGTTGAGAACTAGTGAACGGAGTGTTAGAGGAAGTACGGGAGTAATGCCCCTTCAGTACACTACGCGTAGTACTAGTCGAGAACTAGTAATCGGAGTAAAACTGGAAGTATGGGAGCAATGCCCCTTTAGTAAACTACGCTAGTACTAGTCGAGAACTAGTAAACGGAGTGTTACTGGAAGTATAGGAGCAAGACCCCTTCAGTAAACTATGCGTAGTACTAGTCGATAACTAGTAAACGGAGTGTTACTAGAAATATGGGAGCAAAGCCCCTTCAGTACACTACGCGTACTACTAGTCGAGAACTAGTAAACAGAGTTTTACTGGAAGTATGGGAGCAATTCCCCTTCAGTAAACTACGCATAGTACTAGTCGAGAACTAGTAAACAGAGTGTTACTGGAAGTATGGGAGCAAGGCCCCTTCATTAAACTATGCGTAGTACTAGTCGAGAACTAGTAAACGAAGTTTCGCTGGAAGTATGAGAGCAATGCCCCTTCAGTAAATGACACGTCGTACTATTCCAGAACTAGTATACGGAATGTTACTGGAAATATAGGAACAAGGCAACGTAGTACTAGTCGAGAACTAGTTAACTGAGTTTTACAAGAAGTATGGGAGCAATACACCTTCAGTAAACAATGCGTAGTACTTGTCGAGAACTAATAAACGGAATGTTACTGGAAGTATGGAAGCAAGGCCTCTTTAGTAAACTACGCGTAGCACTAGTCGACAACTAGTAAATGGAGTTTTACTGGATGTATAGGAGCAATGTCCCTTCAAGAATGTACGTGAAGTATTAGTCGAAAACTAGTAATCAGAGTTTTACTGGAAGTATAGGAGCAAGGACCCTTTAGTAACCTACGCATAGTACTAACCTTCAGTACACTACGCGTAGTACTAGTCGATAACTACTAACCAAAGTAAAGCTGGAAGTATGGTAGCAATGCCCCTTCAGTAAACTACCCTAGAACTAGTCGAGAACTAGTAGACGGAGTGTTACTGGAAGTATATGAGCAAGGCCCCTTCAGTAAAGTACGCGTAGTACTAGTCAAGAACTAGTAAACAGAGTGTTACTAGAACTATAGGATCAATGCCCCTTCAGTAAACTACACGTAGTACTAGTCGAGAACTAGTAAACGGAGTGTTACAGGAAGTATGTGAGCAATGCCCCTTCAGTACACTACGCGTTGTACTAGTCGAGAACTAGTAAACGGAGTTTTACTTGAAGTATGGGAGCAATGCCCCGTCAGTAAACTACACGTAGTACATGTCGAGAACTAGTAAACGGAGTGTTACTGAAAGTATGGGAGCAAGGCCCCTTCAGTAAACAACGCGTAGTACTAGTCGAGAACTAGTAAACGGAGTTTTACAAGAAGTATAGGAGCAAAGTCCTTTCAGTAAACTATGTGTAGTACTACTCGAGAACTAGTAATTGGAGTTTTACTGGAAGTGTGGGAGTAAGGAACCTTCACTAAACTACGCATAGTACAAATTGAGAACTAGTAAATAGAGTTTAAAAGGAAGTATGGGTGCAATGCCCCTTTTCTACACTACGTGTAGTACTCTTCGATAACAAGTAAATGAAGTTTTACTGGAAGTATGGGAGCAAAGCTCCTTCAGTAAACTACGCTAGTACTAGTTGAGAACTAGTAAACGGAGTGTTACTCGAAGTATAGGAGCAAGGCCCCTTCAGTAAACTACGCGTAGAACAAGTCGATAACTAGTAAATGGAGTGTTACTGGAAGTATAGAAGCAAAGCCCCTTCAATAAACTACGCGTAGTATTAGTCGAGAACTAGTAAACAGAGTGTTACAGGAAGTATGTGAGCAATGCCCCTTCAGTACACTACACGTAGTACTTGTCGAGAACTAGTAAACGGAGTGTTACTTGAAGTATGGGAGCAAGGCCCCTTCAGTAAACTACGCGTAGTACTAGTCGAGAACTATTAAATAGAGTTTTACTGAAAATATGAGAGCAATGCCCCTTCAATAAATGACACGTCGTACTATTCTAGAACTAGTATACAGAATGTTACTGGAAATTACGCGTAGTACTAGTCCAGATGTAGTAAACTGAGTGTTACTGGAAGTATGGGAGCAAAACCCCTTCAGTAAACTACGCATATTACTAGTCCAGAACTAGTATACGGAGATTTACTTGAAGAATGGGAGCAACGCCCCTTTAGTAAACTACATGTAGTACTAGTTGAGAACTAGTGAACGGAGTGCTAGAGGAAGTACGGTTGCAATGCCCCTTCAGTACACTACGGGTAGTACTAGTCGAGAATTAGTAACCGGAGTAAAACTGGAAGTATGGGAGCAATGCCCCTTTAGTAAACTACGCTAGTACTAGTCGAGAACTAGTAAACGGAGTGTTACTGGAAGTATAGGAACAAGACCCCTTCAGTAAACTACGCATAGTACTAGTCGATAACTAGTAAATGGAGTGTTACTGGAAATATGGCAGCAAAGCCCCTTCGGTACACTACGCGTAGTACTAGTCGAGAACTAGTAAACAGAGTTTTACTGGAAGTATGGGAGCAATTCCCCTTCAGTAAACTACGTGTAGTACTAGTCGAGAACTAGTAAACGGAGTGTTACTGGAAGTATGGGAGCAAGGCCCCTTCATTAAACTATGCATAGTACTAGTCGAGAACTAGTAAACGGAGTTTCGCTGGAAGTATGAGAGCAATGCCCGTTCAGTAAAAGACATGTCATACTATACCAGAACTAGTATACGGAATGTTACTGGAAATATAGGAACATGGCTACTTCATTAAACTAAGCCTAGTACTAGTCCAGAACTAGTAAACGATGTTTAACTGGAATTATGGGAGCAAGGCCCTTCAGTAAACTATTCGTAGTACTAGTCGAGAACTAGTTAAATGAGTTTGCTAGAAGTATGGGAGCAATGCCCCTTCAGTAAACTATGCGTAGTACTTGTCGAGAACTAGTAAACAG